>VXBX01002155.1:115676-136003 GCA_013400415.1 Scytalopus superciliaris | reverse complement strand
CAGAGGGCCGTGGGTTTTTCCACCCCCCCCTGCCGTGCCTCAGAGCTTGTGCCCCCGGGCCCTCCTGAGCCGCATCCCAGCCTGCTGAACTCAAACGCCCCAGAAACCAGCTCGGAGGGAACAAACACCACGAAATGCAGCTGGTGCTGATACTGTTTCCCCCCAACCTTGACTCGATACCGCTGTCGTTCTGTTATCTCTCGTATGGTTTAAGACGTGGCCGGGAATGGGAGTGTTGGCGCAAGGCCTGTGGTGCCCCAACAGCAGAGGCTGGGATGGGCTCTCGGCCGCCCTTTGGCTTTATAGGACTGTAAGCATTAATAGCTTTTTATTTTATTTATTTTTGCAAAGGTTGGATTTTCTTAATGAGGACATGGCTCTATCTACTGAGATAAATATTACTAAAGGTAGGCTGGATTCTGGCTTTCAGTCTGTGTTGTTTTATTTCTTTAAACTGTTGCCTTAGAGGTTTCCTGAGTCTGTAATATTTATGCTTTGGTGCTGCACAAAGTTAATTCTTGGGAACTCTATGTGCCCTTTTATTACCTCTATAATTTTGGCTCACGTTTTAGAAGATTCTTCAGCACTTTTTTAATATTGGAGAACTAGGTTTGCTCTTGACTTCTGTATTCCATACTCTCACTAAGAATCCCCCATCTTTGTAGGTGTGTGGACTACATCTAAGGATATCCATACATGTATGTATTTT
Source organism: Scytalopus superciliaris (assembly GCA_013400415.1). Taxonomy (NCBI): domain Eukaryota; kingdom Metazoa; phylum Chordata; class Aves; order Passeriformes; family Rhinocryptidae; genus Scytalopus; species Scytalopus superciliaris. Next base: position 135,294 of record VXBX01002155.1, on the reverse strand, counting down.
TATGTACATGCTTGAGCAGAATAAAATAAATGGAATCTATACACAAAGAAGTTATATGTAACTATAGTTGCTTATAGAATTTTTTAAAAACCCTTTAGTATTGTTAATATATCCATTCTCTTTAACATGCAAAGTTTGGGTAGGGGTAACTAAGTGCATTGTGTTAAGTGTATCATTAAATTACATTCAACATAAATGAATGCACGCTCATTTAAAGTCTTAAAATCTTCCCTAATAACTCCAATAAAGCAGGCTGCATGAGCAAGCATGTCTTAGTTACATAATAGTTTCACCCATAGCTCCTTTGGATTTTTATGTGATCCATTTGACTTGCATCCTGTAGATTTTATTTCAACAATATTTCAGACTGTTCTTTAAGTGACACATGGTGTTCTTCCAGGTTTTTTTATTGTTTGTCTTTTTGCCTACTTGAAAATCTGAGTGGACTGTCATTTTTTTATCAGCCTACTCTGGGTTAATATATGAATCTTACCTACAGCCCATTGGAATCTGCAGAAGCTTTTCCAGTGGCTGTGATTTCCTGATGCTAAACCTTTTATAGTTTCTTAGTAGTTTTTACTGAGAAGAGAAGCATCATCCCATTTTGAACTCAACTGTGGTTTATCCCCTGAAACTCACACCTGGCAACATTCAGCATGCACAGTTGAGAGCACGTTTGATTGGCTCATTCTTCAGTTTATGGAGTGAGCATTTGTCTGAGGGTTGAGTGTCCGTGGGGTTGTCTCTGCAGCTTTAACAGACTATGGTATCTTTAGCACTCTGCCTGGGGCATATTGTATTCAGTAAATTGGAATTAGAATTTCACGATTCATTTTTTTTTGTGCATACTAGCAGCAATTTGGTGATGAGATACATAATGTAAATATTAATTTGATTAGGGTTTTATTAATGTCAGTATCAACATCTTATTTTTCAAACATAAAAGTCCAACCTTAAGGGTTTCTCTCTTTTTTTTTTTTTTTTTCCAGAGAGAAGGTCTTCCTTTGTATAGTCGTAAAAGAAACTATTCCGTATAAAAGTACAAGTATATTTTTAGTCAAATGGATAAGGCAGCTTACCAAAATTGCAGCAGTTAGTTTAAAAAACAAGAGGAAATAGTTAATCTCCAATAGAAACTTGGAGAGGGTTCCAGAACACCGAAGTTAAAGAAGTTTCTCCCCCAGCTGGTTTTATTCATTTCTGTTCCATTCATTGCAGTTTCAGAATCTACTTAGACAGATTATTATTACTTAAATCCCTTGCATATCAGAAACTTTGATGCATGTACCTCAATTACTAAGTTACATAAAATGTATGGAATTACGGAAAGTTATGTAGAAATTAAGACAATCAAAATTTAATCAAAAATTTAATTACTGGGGGTTTTTTGTTTGTTTTTTTCGAGGAGCTCCTTCTCCAGAGATCTGTTTTATACAGAAATTTGATGACCACACGTATTGTAAAGGGGAAGAACAGATAAATCCAGTAAGTGCAGCAATGATAATGTCTCCTGTAAATATATGTAACAATTAATTATTAATAAACTCGTGCGCCTCCCTTTGATTATGTGTGAAGGAGTCTGGTGGCTTACAGCTAAAGTGAATTTCATCTTGTCACGTGTGCAGTGCACTGTCTCCAGGAATGTATCATGGTCTCTTCCCAGGTATTTCATGACGGTATGATCTTTCAAATTTGAGGAACAAGCCCAGGACAAAGATGAAGAAGTTGTGGAGCACAGACCTTTTAGTATGTTCCCTTCAGGAGCTGAAAAATAACCATCTGTTCTGACTGTGCCAGAATACACCCTTGGTTACTTACTATGAGATTAGCTGTGATCCAATGACTGAACAACTGTTTCTTTCGAAAAGAAGGAGATAGTAATCTGAAATACAGAACAAAATATCTACTTCCATGATGATGGGGTAATTTTTATACTCTGTGGATAATTCTGCATTCCCTAATCTACTAATTAGCCTCCCTTTTAATGTATTTACTACCATTGGTAGCTGGCCCATAAATTTCTGTTCAGTTGAGCAATCAGTTTCCACCTGCATGATAGGGTCATGAAACAATTAGAGACAAACAGGTTTTCTGCTTTTAACTGTGACTGTTACACTGTCTTTAGCACTGTGGATTCACCAGTGCAAAGCCCACACTCTGTGTATACTTCCAGTAAAACAAAGGTTTTTTAAAAGAGCTAAACTGCTTCTTAGACAACAAAAGCTACATTGAAAAAAAAAAAGACACTTTGTCTACTGAAGTGAATGTTTTTACAGCTCATTATAGAATTGCAAATAAATTTATCTCAACTGTCAGTGTGGAAAACAGTAAATAAAATCCAAAAGATGCTGTTATTTCAAAGACTGTTCTCCATAAATTTCTTTTGCTCTTTGCATGTCCCAGAGTTGTCTTGACTGAAGTTCATCATGATTTTCTAAGGATGGAGGGAATGAGGGAAATGTACATTTGGTCTTTTTCCTTTCCCCTCTGGGAGCTGATCTGACTGGCTGCTTCTTAACCTAAGTCTTTGGCTTCATAGTTACCACCAGATTAGCCATTCTGCCATCTCAGTAAGGGATTCTTCCAAGTCTAAGGGAAAATACCCAGTGCACTAAAGAAAAGGTCAGAAAAGCAAAGAAACCTAGTACTTCTCATCAAATAGTTTGGGTAATTCTTACTGGTTTTTTGGGGGAGGCCTCTACAGCATGCCACTGGCAGCTTGGTTATGCAAAGCTTGGAAACAGTATAAAATATAAATCGTTACTGAATGCTGTAAGGGATGGTATTGTCCTGTCATCCTTGATACCCACATATGTAGATTGCACAATGTGGCTCTTGAACCACTCCAAGAGCCAGCATGGAATATGGTTGCATATGGTTCATTCTACTGTGTCCTCCGAAATTATCTTAGGTGACACATTTATGTTAAATGCCATGTGATATGAGTGTCAGGGAATGGCTGTGATTGCTTTCAGGAAATGTAACATTTGTTCCAGAGAGCCTTAGCTTTCTTTGTACTTCAGATGGGCTGGGGGAGGCTTGGGATGTGCAGTCCTGTCTTTGATTCCATCATGTAAGAAATTGTAATTAAGAATTTTCTTCCATCAGAAATGCAGTAGGGATACATCAGATTTTGTAGCATCCAAGTTCTTTTCAACTGACCATTTTAATTTTCTATTAACACCCTATTCTGTGGCTTGTTCAGACAGGTATCTTGATTTTCATACTTTTGTTCTGTTTGGTGAAGTGCTCCTGAAGTTGTTAGGTAACACCTAACAGCTTTTAAATATTAGACACTCTTTGGAACACATCCAGAGTCCCCTCATATAGTTGGCTGTATAAATAAGTGTTGAAACTATAAAAATTACTAGGAGTTTGCAGAAGTTTTCTTACCAAAAACAAGAGGCAGGATAAAAGACTGTTCCACTACTTCCAGTAAGTGGCCACATTACTAGTTGTGTAATTTGTGTGACTTGAGAAGACCTTTCAACCGTTAAGCAATACACTGATTTTGCTTAGAACTTTAATTTTTAGTAGAAAAATAGCTCCTTTGTCTTCTGAGTTATAATGGTAGTTCGCTGAGCTTTTAAGAGCAATGTAAACCAGCCAGAGAGGTTTAATAGCTATTCTGTAACTCTCCTGACCTTGCCTGGTCTCTGGATAATGTTCTGTGCAAATATTCAGGCGGACTCACCTGAAGGGGCTATTTAAACAAAGTCAGCAACTTTCTGCAAACTACCCCATTGCTGTGCTTTGGAATTACATCAGTCCATAATTGTTGCACAAACTAAAGAATCTGCTCTGTTTCAGGGAGCCTTTTGTCAGTCCTCTTACTGGGCAATCTCCACCTGTTGCTCTTCAGGTCACTGTTAAGATGGTCGATCTTACTGCCTTGCTAATACCTTGTGTAAGCTGGAAAGGTCATCACTTGGTGTCTGCACCAAGGTATTCTTTCCCAGAGTCTTCCTAGTGCTGTTAATGCTGTCCACTGTATGTCAGTGATTGTGTAAAATTACAGCCATTGTGCAGATAGTCCACTAATAATGCTGAGTCTTCAGCTCATTGGTGAGAGAACCATGCTGTAGTTTACTTGTCAATCATACCTCGTTTGCCTTAGGCTATACATAAAGGCTCCTTTTTCCATACGGAAGGACATCTCTCCATTATGTGAAGAGGCACAAAAAGCAGATCCAAGGTCTTTGTACTGAAGAGTTGGAATTTGGCTCTTGCTGTGACATTACCCGCATGGTCTTTCCCGTGCTGGCATGTCACAGCCCTGCCACTTACAGCTTGCTGATGTGCAGGTCATCAAGTTTCTTAACTATGATATTTACAAGGATATTGAGAGTAATCACAGTCTCTGGAGCAGCACCAGTTTTATTTGATGATAAAAGGGAATTGTTATCAAAAAAAGGTTAAAACTGTGAGTTGAAATTAAAATACCTTGTGTTTTCAGCCTCTGATATAAAAAACATCTTAAATTTGAAGCAATCAACTTAATTGCGTGGGTATGTTTTCCTTCTGGGTGTGTGTTGTCTTGTTTTTCAACATTTTTCTCAAATAGTATAAATAAAAAACACATTTAAGCAGAATTCTTTTGTGTCTTGTTAGTAATGTAGGTAATGATAGCATCTAAAAGTTCCATTTCCCAACTCAGTTACAGAAGGAAGAAGATAGGCAATTGGTAATAAAACAAACAAAATAATTAAGTACTCTGTTTACTAACTTGTTTATTTCTTTCAGATACTTCAAGAGGCTGACACATCTGACCAGTCTCAGTCTCTACTGCAGTGAGTATAATACATCACACAGGAGTTCCAGTTGGGCATACTGTAATTAAACAATGCTGTTATACTTCCATTTGTATATTATTTTATTCTCAATGTGCTATTGAGAAACAGTTTTCTTGTTTGCTTAATGAAGAATCTATACTTATGTCAGAGATAGTTCTATGGCAAGTATGTACCTGGACTTGTTTATATTGATGATATTACCTTTAATGGTTTGAGTGTAATGAACAAGAGTAACAGAACTTGAAGAAAACCATTGGACAAATAAACAAAAAATTGTAATAAAAAATATTGGACCTTTCATTCCTGGAAGGCATGGAAGGATTTCAGTAGAAGATGAATTTATAACAGAAATGTAGAAAGAAGTAATAAAAAATAGAAAAGGCCATTTTTCCATTTAGAGATTGAATGTGCAAACAGAGCTAGCTCCACATAGGAAATAGAGAAGTCTTATTTGTTGCATGTCCTTGTAAAGGAAAGTATGCCTCTAAAATAACTGCAGCTGTTTTCACTAATAATGGTTATCACAAAATTGCGTAAATCAACTGTACTGTAAAAATTTTCATAAGATGAAGAGATTACAATTATTTAAGAACTTTTTGATGTATTATTTAATTCTAGGGATTGGATAAAGTATTCATCACCTACTCAAAATATTTCTGTGCCTGGTTTTTCACTGAATGCTGCACTACAGGAACAGCAAAATAATTCTGTAGGTATGTTGTAGAAAACTAAAGTTGCTCTAGCTGTGCCAAAATCATTTGAGAAGCTGAAGATATAGATTTTTTTAGAATCTGACTACATGTGTTCTTTCCAACAATTGTTTAGTTTTTATAGTTGTGGACTACAAGTTCCGGTTTTGTAAGTATTCTTAGGATTGTTTGAAGAAGTAACTGTTTTCTCAAGCCAGGGTATATATCCAGTTCAAAATTACTTCATTGCTGTGGAAGTTTCTGACAAAAGTTACAGGTCACACAGTACTCAAATGCCACATGGATGTGTGAGGTAAACAGGTCACAGAGGGTTCCCAAAGGCTTCCTAATAGCATATTTAAGAATCAGAGGCATCTCTAAGAAAGGATGTTACTACTCCATGGGTCTGTATGTCACTTGCTGCTACTTTAGTTGTGTCTCCATTCCTCTGTGCTTCCAGCAGCACAGGACTGCCCCATCTGTTTGCTGTCTTCCACTTGACCTTATTTTTGCTAACCCAACTGAAAAATATTCACTTTATTTCTGATTAGGAAGTTGCCAAGAAGTCACATGAATGTCAAAATAGGGTTGTAGGAGCAGGGAGGTTGGGATCATCCCTTTCCAGAGGCAGTAAATTATTGGGTTGTTTTAGCAGTATTGTCTAATTGCATTGTAATTAGAGGGGGCAGGACATAGGTCTTATCTTGTGGAATGGGTGGCAATACCATCTGCTGACAGTCTTTAGAAAGACAGGCCTCTAAACCACAGTGAAGAAATGTGTCAAAACAGCTCTGGGATATAATTTGGTGACTAACAGAGCCTAACTAGAAATTTTATTGTCAGTTCCACTTAGGGAGCATAACTATAGTAATTTTTAAGGTTTGAAACTTTAGCCTTAAACTTAGGCAATGATGCCATTTTTTAGAGGCGATGAGAACTTTCAGAAGTGGAAAGTAAAACTGAAATATTTGCCTGCTCTCCTAATTGTAGATACCAAATTGAATGGATTTCAGGAAGATTCAGAAGAAAAGGTAAGTGTGTTTTTAGAATTTATTTAGTATTATAGAGTATTTTACTGAAAAATACCCAGTTCTTTCATTTTAGAAAGCAAGCACATGGCTGTTGAAACTGTCACTGAGCTCAGTAGGTGAAAACAACTTTAAAGCTAAGCTTTAGTCTTTGCTTTTTTGAGAAGAGCTGCAGTACTAAGGCTAGAAGCATAGCAGTAGAAGGGAAATGGGGAAGACATCATGAATCTGTAAGGCCTGTTACTTAAGCTAAAGTAATGAAGACTTTCGGTAGCTTAAGATGTTTCCCACCAATGTAAGTTATGGGAGAGGCATTACATTTGAAAGATCTCTGAGGAGGAACAGATTATCTGTGACTGTCCTCCTGTTCAGGAGGGTCTTACTTGTGGCCAGAAGCAGGTAGTACCAGAGCCTCTGCTTTGAAAGGCTGCTTAATGCAGATACCTTGTCATTATGACTGTTCCATCTAGTCCTACAGATTTGTACCTATTAATAAAAAGTTGGAGTCGTGTATAAATCAGTTTTACTTTGCTTTTTTCAGGGATCCCAACTGAGGTAATAGTTGGCAGAAAAGCAACTATTTTTGGTAAAATTCACCAAAGGCAGATTTGAGATCAGTATGCCAAATTGTTCATGTCTTTCAGCAAATACAACTGATGACCAGGAAAAGTATTCCTTTGTCTTGGGAACAAAGGGAAAAAACATGAAATCTCTCCTAGGTGATTCTTTTCTGAAAAAGATACAACTATCAATATAAAAATATATTACCAAGTTTATTAAATGAAACATTCTCATTGTACAGAATTAGTTTAATAGAAGAAAATCTAGATGCCATGAAATAGAGACTGCCTATGATTTATAGCCTCTGGTGAATAGGCAGGTTGAATGCTTTGAGGATATCTCTAGATAAGGTATTTTAGGAGCCTGGAGTAAGACAGTTGGAAATAATCACTGCAGTGAATTATACTTTTTGGATATTGGCTAGTGTTGGCAGTGGCAAGATCTGAGTCCTGCAGAAAGATCTTTAGTGAGAGAAACCAATGGCTATCACAGGCTTCCATGTACTGATTTGCAGCAAGGGCAGGACAAACATCTTGGCAACCAGCAGTGAGTCATTGAGCATCTTAGTTTTGTGTATCCCTTAAAATACGAGATAAATCTACAAATTAAGATAATCTCTGCATAGAATTCTGACACTACAAAATTAGTCCTGCTGGGTTTTCTTGACTTTGATGATGTCACAGCACTAATTTATGTTATGGTTAGTCAATAGTTGGATCAATACTGTTCAACATCTTCATTAGTAGCCTGGGAAATGGAGCAGAATGCACCCTCAGCATTTCAGAGATGGTAGGGGGAGACTGATATACCAGAGAATTGTGTTTTCATTCAGAGGGACCTGGACAGATTTGATAATGGGGCAGAGAGGAGTCTAGTGAAATTCATCTAGGGGAAATGTGATGCTCTGCATCTGGGGGGAAATCAGCTCAGGCACCAATATGGCTGATTAGAAAGAAGCTTTGCATAGAAGGGCCTGAGGATCCTGGTGGACCTTCTACTCTGTTCTTGTGAGACCTGACCTGGAGTACAAGGTCCAGCTCTGGATACAGGAAAGATATGGACCTACTGGAGTGGGTCTAGAGGAGGGCCACAAAAATTATCAGAGGGCTGGAGCCCCTCTCCTGTGATGAGGACAGGCTGAGACAGCTGGGGTTGTTCAGCCTGGAGAAGAGGAGGCTCCAGGGAGACTTCATTGCAGCCTTTCAGTACTTAAAAGGGGCTAATAAAGACGGGGACTGACTTTGTCCTGGGGCCTGTAGTGATAGGACAAGGGTGATAGTTTTGAAGTAAAAGAGGGCCAATTCAAACTAAATATAAAGAAGACATTTTTTATGATGAGGGTGTTGAAATAGTGGAAGAGTTTGCCCAGAGAGTTGGTAGATGCCCTAACCCTGGAAACATTCCAGATCAGATTGAATAGGGCTCTAAGAAACCTGATGTACTGAAGGTCTTCTGGCCTATTGCAGAAGGGTTGGACTAGGTGACTTTGTAAGGTCCCTTTCAACCCAAACTATTCTGTTATTCTATGATCTTTCATATGAGGACAGCCTGATAGAGCTAGGACTGTTCAGCCTGAAGAAGAGAAGGCTGAGGAGTATCTTACTGATGTGTATGAACATCTGACAGCTAGGAATGAAGACGAGGGACATAGACTTCTCAGTAGTGCCTGCTGATAGAACAAGAGGAAATGGACACAAATTCGAAAGAAAGAAATCCCACCTGAACATGAAAACATGTCTTAACTGTGAGAGAGTGTCAGACACTGGCACAGGTTTTGCAGAACAGTTGTGTGTCCTCCACCTGTGTCCTGACGACATGGCCCTGGGCAACCTGCTGCAGCTGAGACTGTTCAAGCAGCAAATTGAACTGAATTTGATTTCAAGAAGTCCCTTCCAGCCTCAAATATTCTGTCATTCTCTGTGCCTCTTTTGTATTCCAGTATATTGCAGTAATTGTCAGCTCAATATTCTTATAAAAGCTGGTAATGTTAATCTCTCTGAAGGCTTAATTCTTTTATAGTGATTCTCTTGCATGTATGTATTGAGCAGCTGAACTTATCTGTTGTTGTTTTACTCATAGCTATCAGATACAGGAGTCCACTTAACATTTATTGATGATTTAGGTGAGGGGATTGAGTCCATCATTAGCAGATTTGCAGAGGAGGGCTCTGCAGAGGCACCTGGATAGACTGGAGAGGTGGGGTGATTCCAATGGGATGAAGTTCAATAGGGCCAAGTGCCAGGCCCTGCACTTTGGCCACAACAACCCCATGCAGCGCTACAGGGTGGGGACAGAGTGGCTGGAGAGCAGCCAGGCAGAAAGGGACCTGGGGGTACTGACTGACAGGAAGCTCAACATGAGCCAACAGTGTGCCCAGCTGGCCAAGAAGGCCAGTGGTATCCTGGCCTGTACCAGGAATAGCGTGGCCAGTAGGTCCAGGGAGGTGATCCTGCCCCTGTACTCTGCATTGGTGAGGCCACACCTTGAGTATTGTGTTCAGTTCTGGGCCCCTCAGCTCAGGAAAGATATTGAGGTGCTGGAGCAGGTCCAGAGAAGGGCAACAAGGCTGGTGAAGGGACTGGAGCACGAGGAGAGTGAGGGAGCTGGGACTGTTTAGCTGTGCTAGTTTCTGAACCAACTGAGGCTGGAATTGACTGTGCCTGTGCTCTGCTGTTACTCAGTGTGTGCTTACTGGGTAAGGTGGAGAGGGAGACAAGAAATTCTGTGCTGATGCTAGGTCACCAAGCTTTGTGCCTGGATTAAGGAGCACCATGATTTCAATTTCTACTGGGAGTAATTGGGACATGAGAATAATGGGATTTAAATCAAGTTTTTTGAAGTAGTGTGCACATGCTCAGTGGAAGAGGTTCACAGATGCCAGGAGATGGTTGGCGTCCAAACCTTAAAAATAGTCAATAGCATTATGCCAAAGAGCTACATTTGTTTCTCTTTGACATTCTTGCATAGAACACCCTTTTTAAAATTAATTGCTTGAAGCACAGCTCTTCTGGTAGGAGATGGTCCCGAACCTGCATTTACCACAAGTGGTGATACTTTACTGCTGAACTCCTGACTGAGGGGGAATCTCGCTCCTCCAGCTCTGAGTGAAACAGGTATATTCAGACTATATTTACCAGGCTGGGGGCAACAGAAGAGAGAACTCCCAGTTTTGATTCTGTTCACAGCTGGCTTACCATTGCTTCTTCAGTACCTCCTCTGTTGGTTTTCAACAGATGATTGAAAGTACAGAGACCTTAGGCACTGGGCCTAGTAAGTGTCTTTATGATTAAGTGGAAGCTGAGGATGGGTTTTAGGGAGAGAAATTATAAACTTTATGTTCTGCAGATTTTAATTATTTGTAGAGCAAGTCCCACAGGATTTTGCCAACAGAAATGAGTGCTAAAGAAGTTTAGGCATCTGTAGTTGGACAGGAGTTTTGTGAACACATCACATATAAGTGTTGGATTTCAGTTGACATTTGGGGTTTTAGGATCTTGGAAAATTAATCCTTCATTGCCTGCCTTCTCCATTAGTATAGACAGAGGTTTCACCTGCCCTTTAACAAATGCACTGAGCATTTTTCTTAGGAAATTTGTAATATATATACATGCTGTTTATACCACAGTTCTTCCAGTACAGAAAGTTATGCCAGTGGAGTTTTTTTCTGCAGTTGTTTACAGTCTGCAAAAATTAGAGAAGCTGTCTAAAGAGAAAACAAAGTTCAGTACAGCAAAGTATGAAGTAGTCAGTCTTTAGAAAGGAACAATGAGATACACAGATAGAAGATACAAAACAGCTGGCTGGGGAATAATTTTTCAGCAGAGAAGCAGGGATTTATAGTGGCTTACAAACTGAATGTGAGACAATGCTGTCAGATTTCTGCCCCGTTTCATTGTTTGTGAGCTTTATCAAAATCATGTTAGCAGGGGTTAAATAAAGGTTTCTTGCACTGCCCAGTATCACCACTTGCTGGCAGCAGGACTCTAAAAATACATTTATTTTCTTGAGATCCAGTATTACGAAGTAAAAACATTTTTATATACAGATATTATACAGGTTATAGGTTGGTGGAGGCATCATGTTTTCTGCTGCAGAGCGTTCGAAACAGGGATGGGAAAAAATGAAAAAGCTATTTCTTGGTATAAAAACAGGCCTATCTGTTGAAAGTGATTATAAAAACAGTAGCAGTATCACTTTTGCAAGAACAGTTGTGATTTTGTGTTCTGTATTCAGTGTGGAAACCCAAATATGCAAACTTCACAAACTCCTAAGGTTTTAAACTGAAGTTTGTGAGTCAAAAATGCTCCACACCTACATGGGATCTACATAAACATAATCAAAACTCACATGTTATGTTTTACTAAGTATATGTATTATATTATTATGAATATGCTCACTTTCATTACTTCTGGGTGACAGAAATTTTTAGTAACTTTCTTTTAAAGCCCTTTAACACCCTCACATCATTGGTAATGGCATAATATCTTTTAACAGATCTAGTGTCTCTTGCTCTGGATTTTCACTGCTGTGAAAGTCAAGAGCTGAAGTGGTCTACTTTTGAAACTGAGACCTCATTCTAACCCTGATTGATAAATTGTGTGAAAGAAAGCTTTGAGTTTCACAGTTTATGCAANTATATATATATATATATATGACTTGTAATGACTTCTAAAGTGAATGTGAATTAAATGCTTTTTAGAAAGAGTTGTTCTATTCCTTTTTGCAGACTTTTTTTTTTAAATTTTCAGGTTTCACAAAAATTAAGTAATGAAGAGGTCTCTCTAGAAATAAGCATCTGTCTAGATGACCCTGTGGAAGGCATAACAGTCCTAAATGAACAGACACCAGAAGATATATTTCCACATGTTTTAGATGATTGCTGCAGGACCTGTGTGACCATGGTTGACATAGATAACACAGTAAAAGAGCATTCCCTTAATAATGATACAGATCTTGCACTGACGTCCCCAAGGAAAAATTTCATGGATGTATTAATTGAACAGAGTATGGAGACTGGTGGATTTGACAGCAATGCTTTGTTGAGATCCCCTAGCAATTCTGAGAGTCTTAAAGTGAAAAAGCCATTGCCTGACAAGTTAGAGTGTCAGGGTCATGCCTTTTCCATTGATCCATCAGTGGCTGAGAGCAGTGATGCCTTGCCAGGATCTGTGGTACAACCTGTCAGTCCTGTAGTGCCAAATGAGAGGCAACTTAACACCAAGGGAGAGCAGCTAAATTCAGAACCCAGTATTCTCCAGTTAGATGATGACTGTACACAAATAACAAGCATGATGGAGCCTCAACTTGCTACAATTCAGGTGGAAGAAATAAATGCCTTCACAGCATCTGACTCTCAGAGGACAACAAATGAGCAAGTATATACACAGTTTAATTTGTCTTTGAAAATTTGTGTTTATTATAAACTATTTTATAGAATAGACAAATTATTTTGACATGTGAATCTTAGTAAAGAATAAACTGGCAGCAGAAATTTGCATGTTTCGATCATTTAAGTTGGTTTTGTTTTAAAAGTCCAGTAGTGTATTTTCTGCTTTGATACATCCATGCTGTGAAAAAGGTTGAGCTTTCTGGAACAGGAAATCCTATTAAAGTTAATTCAGTGACTGATGTGAAAGTCTAGAATCAGCATGGGAGTTTCAAAACACAATCCTCCTGTACATCCTCTGTGTCTTTCCACAACACTATTCTGTTATTTTATTGTAGCATATGAGCATATTCCAACTCTAAGCTGGAACCCATATGGTTCTGTTTTTATTCCATACTATAGTGTGCTGTTTTCTTCTGTCATAGTTCTCACTGCTGTGGCATACAAATGCTCTGCAAGTTCTTCAAAATAAACTGCAGCTATGCCTTTCTGTAGACTAGAGAGATTACTCCATGATGATTTTTTACACATGTTTAGCAGTGTATTTATTCTGTTTAGTTCTGCCTATGTGAGACTTAATGAAAAAACTATCACATGCTTTTATGTCCATGTCCTCCCCTGAAGAAGTCAGTATGTATGGCTACAGTCTGTGATCCTTCTTGTTATGCCTTGTGCGGTAAAGGTGTTTCTGGAATAGGTCATTTGTATTCGGTAACATGAATGCAGAAATCTGGAGAGGAGCATGAAGGGAAAGTGACACCATAGTCTCTTCCTGTTTAGATTATAATAAGGGAAAATGAAGGACACATAGGAGATGCTACAGAGTGCAATAGACATCTCTTGTAAACCTGTGATCTCATTCTCTGTTCTGTGTTGTCTTTGAATAATCTGGAACTGCAAATCAGTGATCAGGCACATATAGCTAGCTGTTGACAACCACTTCACTTCCCCACCATGGTGTAAGGCATCCAAAAACTATGTGTTAATTCTCTCTTTTTCTAGTGGCATTAACTGACTATAATAGCCTGTAATAAAATGCGCCACAGAGATGGCAAATTTCAAGGTGCTGAAGGGTCTGTGGGCCAATTGTCTCATAACCACAGCACTTTACAAAGCTTTTCAGTGAAGTGTTGATTTTTGAGATTTGTTGCACACCTCTGTGAAGCTTTATGTATAGATTTGCTCAAAATTGCAGTTAAGATGGTGGAAAATTTCTTGTGGAAATGGGGATCTATAACCTCTTGTAGATTAATACTCAATTTTAGTTTGTTTTGTGTCTCCATCTGGTGCTCTTGAAGAAAGAAAGGACGCAATTTAATGAGAAAAAAATCCATGTTAATTTGTTAGTAACTGTTGAATTCTAGCAGTATATTGCTCACCTTGGTCTTTTCTCATTCTTGTTTCTTTAGAATATTCTTGTGGTGAAACAAGTGTCCTAAAGAGGAGAACCTGCACTGGCCTGTAGATGCAATCAGGATGCTAGATAGCCCATTTATTTTAGAATACAGTTCCTTATAAAGCAAGTGCTGGGGGTTTTTTTCTATGAAATGTTTACTTCTTCTTCTCTGACCCTCAGAAAGTAATGCTGTGATAGTTTTGTAAAGTAACATATTTGGTTTTTCCCAACTGCCATGGAATGATTAAGGTTGGAAAGGACCTCTAAGAACATCAAGTCCAACCACCTCGCCATGAAACCAGCATGTTCACCACTAAGCCATATCCCCGAGTGCCATATCCACATGTTTTGGAACACTTCCAGGAATGATGGATTCACCACTTCACTGGTCAGCCTATTCCAGTACCTGACCATCTTTTCAGTGAAGAAATTTTTTCTAATGTCCAATCTAAGCCTGCCCTGGCACAACTTCAGGCCCTCTCCTCTCATCCTGTCATGTGTTACCCGGGAGAAAAGGCTGATCCCCACCTCACTACAACCTCCTTTCAGGTAGTTGCAGAGAGTGATGAAGGCCACTGTGCTGGCTTAAAGGTAAACCAGCCAGAGAAATGAGCCCAACTCAAGGGAGATTACAAGTCACAGTTATGATTTACTAAAAAAGAATACNCTGGGTGTGAAGGTGCTGATGCTTTCCGGGAGGGCAGTTATCATGGCTAAGACGCTGGTGTGATGACAGAACACTCCCCTGTCTCACAGAGCTGCTAAACACCCAGCTTGTAGCCTGAGGGGTCAGGTGTGCCCTGGGCAGCTGCTGCAAATGTTCCATTATTAACAGTTCATGAGAACTGACACAGAGGGTGTAAAATACACTGTTCTGATTGTAGTCACATAGTGATAAACTAGTCCTGGCCCCTGTAACTAGGACAACCACCCTCAGCTTCCTCTTCTCCAGGCTAAACAACCCTAGATCCCAAGTTAATATGAATCATCTCTTGATCCAGGAGGACCACTTTTAGGAAAGCAATTCACCTGTTCAGTAGCCTCTCTGCTAAATATGTCAGTAAAAAAATTAATCAGTGAATTCTCCATTTATGTCAGTATCCCAAGAAAGGGACAAGTTCTGCCACATCATTGTGAAAGAATTTCTATGCATGTGTGCTGAGGGTGTGTCCTAAAATCTTTCAGCATTATTCAAGTGTGTAATAAACTATTGAATACCCAGGTTTCAGCAGCTTGAGGGATACACAGCAGCGTGTCACACTCACTTGGCTAAAACAGGAAACAAACTCAAGTAACTCAAATTAACTTCCATGTAATGACCTGTGTTTAGGGTGGGGTTTCTCTTGCTTACTGTTAGAGGTAAGTTTCTTGTGTACACGAATCATTTGGGTTCCCCTTTGCACATCCTAGAATGAGTGAATCGCTATCACCTCTGAAAGTAGCCCTTCCTCTAACCAATGGTGGGGGTAATGAGGATAGTTAGTGTCATCTAGATATCTGGCTTTTAGAAGGCTGATGTAAAGTAATCTCATCTGTAGTGGCTGTAGCTCAGGGATGGTGTGGCTTTAGAAGTAACTTTTTAGCTCAGTTACTGAACTTCAGATGAAACGTGGTTCTTAATTTGTGTATGTTTCTAGGCTTCTGCAAGGGTGAGATAAAATGGGCTAGCTTAAGATACCTGAGACATCTGATTTTTTGGGACAGGAGCTCATGCCTATAGGAAACTGAAATGAACTTGTTAAGTCAATTCATATGTCCAATCAGATAACTTTCAAATAGAACATGTTTTGTTTGCTGTCAGCCAGCCTAGATTTATGTTTTAAGTTGTGATTCTGAGTATCCTAATTGTCTTGGCTCCTTCTGCCAGGAGCACATGGTTGTTATAGACGCTGTGACAAATTGGAGGAGCCAATTTGTATATATAAAAATATAATTTATTAGTAAACTAATTAGCAAGCGATAAAAGAGCAAAACAGCGCTGGGCGGCCGGGGAGACAGTGCTCCGCCAAAGGCTCGCGCCTAAAACGGGGAAGGACTCCTTTATTTATACAGTTTCTGGTTCTTATCTCTGGTCGGCCGGTATCCTCTGCGTTGTGATGTGCACCTGCGCTGGCAGTTGCTGGGTGGTCGTGATCTGCCTCTTTGGGGGTCGCTGGGCTGAAGGCTCGGAGTCTTCCTCGCTGTCTTCTGGGGGATTTCTATTTGCGCTAGCATTCGGTTTGTGCTTTCTCTGATAAGCAAGTAAGACTTAAAAAAAACTTTAGGTTATCTTTATCTGCGCCAGCAGGCCGCTGGTGCCTCTTCTTGCTAAGCAAACAGAGCTTACAACACCCAAGACCACTACAGCCATTGTCTGTGCTTAATGAACAAATCACCTTTAGTTACTCAGGACAATTGTCTGTGTTTAATGAACAAACCACCTTTCGTTACTCATTAACAATGGTATGGCATACTCCTTCAGGAGTGCCTCTCCTGTGACAGCCTTTGTCACTCATATCTGTAGAATTCCAGTTATTCACTTAAGCAACACCTTCATTTTCTGTGAGGACACATAAAATTCATAAGGGTGTTCTTAGAGCTCTTTTACATACAGCCCTTTTTTACTGCATGCTTGCCAGTTGCTTGGTATATTTCTTTTTTTTAAATCACAGCCTATGGGTGATCAGCAGAGAGAGAAAGAAGCAATTTCAGATTACAGGGATGCCACCTCTAGCGAAAAGCAAACTCGTGAGAGACATTCACATTCAGTGGAGTCTGCAGCATGTGCAGAAACAGCTCAAACAATGTCAAGGTAAGTGAGGCAGTTGAGAGTCCTCCTCAGGAAGGTACAGAGATTGTGTTTGCTCTCATCATGAAGTACTTGAAGAGACTCAGCAGAGAATGTCTCACAGTGGCAGTATAACAAACAAATCTAAGGATTTTGAGTGTGAAAAATTAATGCATAGTATTATTTTTTAATATTAATGTAATAAATACCATGCATATGCAGTACTCGTTTGTCATGTGAATGACTTTAAATGATCCAAAGGTAAAGGTTTTACCTTTAATTCAAAGGTCTGGAAGTTAGTTTCTCTCCTGATTTACTCTTTGTTAACTACTGCCTAGGTTATCCTGTGTACTTGCATGCTGTTACAGACTTCCTTTTAAAATCAAATACGTTCATATTCTTACCACTACTGTAGACTTCAATTTATATAGAGAATAATGTTGTTGACTCTAAACAAATCTCTTGTCAGTCAAATTTGGAAACCTACTTGTAAAGACAAGCAGTATCTAGAAACCAGAATATGGCAAGAAATAATTCTGAATGAGTACACAGAAGCTAAGCAGAGGAGGAGGAGCAAGAGAATCGACAACAAACGGAGTAAGATATTCTATGCTGTTAGCAGACAAATTATTTTATTATTTGAACAACTATACTGAATCAAATATAATTAATAACCTTTCCAATATATTTCTTTTTAAAATATGGTAAAAATACTCATTTTAGTAATTAAAATTATTGATAATTTCCCTCACTTCTGGAAACCTTTGTATTAGCAACCCAGCAGTTGACCTGGTTGCATAAACTCCTTAAGAATAATGACTTTTTCAGAATGCAATTTTTATCACAGTGTTTTATGGGAAAAAAATTACAGTGTATTCTGACAAGGAGAATAGAAATGTTTTCATGCAGAGTGAAAATCCTGATACACATCTATATATCCTTATATAATTTAGTGTTCTATGTGTAAAATCGTTCTCAGAACAGTGCCATCCACAAGAATTGGCCTCTACAAAACAGTTTATTCTATTTTGAATGCCTGCTATTGTTACCTTGTCTGCAGGATTATAGGGTCTTCACTACCACAGTTGCACAGCATACTTTCGAGGTATTTTTCTTTGCAATGTGTTTTGTCAGACAGAAAGATTGCTATTTTTCATCCTTTGAAGACACATGCAGAGAAATTCTTTACCTCCTTTCAGAGGCATTTTGTAGGAGAATAAAGAATCTCCTCACTTAAATGCTCACTCCAGCATCTTTAGGACTGGGGTCTTAAAAGCTGGATTGTTTTTGTTTTGTTTTTTTGTTTAAGGCCACTTAGTTGGGATTTACCCATGAATTTACAGTCATTTAAATGGCTTACAAAGTTTGGAAGTATTTGAACGGTAACAGCAACATTATAGATCTTACAAAACATGAAGAATCCTCCCTCCAATTAACAAACTTTCTCTTTTGCAGGATTTTAATTATTCACACTAGAAGCACTATGTTGATGAAATTTAAAGTTGAATGACTAGCTGCTCATATATTTCAAACTGACTTAGTAGTTTCCACTCAATAAATAATCTGTTGGTTCTTCAGCATGATTTCTTCAGAAAGAGTTGCAATGCCTATAGAGGTAGCTTGGTGTTAAACCCAATCTAACAAGTTTATCTCAATTTTGCATCAGACCAGGCAATCAAGAGCCTGTGAGTCATCTTAGTTTGGTAATTCTGAAAGAAGAGCCCAGTGATAGGTTTTGGTTTGGGGCTGCACAAGGTCAGGCACGTGGAAGGCACTAGGGAAGGCAAGGTGGAAGTGATGGGAAATAGATTCTTTTGAAGGGAGAAGTTAAATGAAGTAAAGTGGAACATAAAACAGCACGTTGTTCTTGCTCTTGCAGTGTAATGTCTTCTGAACTGCTTGGCTGGTTTAGACGATCTTTGGCTAGTGACTGCATATCTGAAATGATTTAAGGTGTTACAGGGTTGGACAGGTAGAGGAGAGGAGCTGTCTGCATGCTCAGCTGAGGAAAGGTTAATCTAACCTGCATCTGTTAGATTCTAAAAGTCTACATAGAGTCAAGAACTTACAGAAGTTGGGATTTAGTCTGAGCTCACAGTGTATCACCATGCATAAAGCAGAGACATCAGGCAGTGTGAGTTACAGCACACCTGCTATGGCTTGTGGAGAGGAGCAGTGTGTGTAGCCTCCCATCCCAAGGTTTTTCATTAGTAGATGAATTAATGGCCTAAGCCATGCACTGTGTTTTCCTACAGGCAATTCTGTGCTTTCCTTCGTCCCTTCTTTCTTCCCTCTCTGTTTTCAATCAGAGGCAGTAGCCAGGTTGCTCTTCTCCACAGTTTTAAGGGATGCTGGAAAGGCACTGCTAGTGATGTATGGAACAGCTCATCTATATGGAAATACTTTCAGCCAAGCTGAAAACTCTGATGAGTGCATAATGGGAGATATCATTTGTTTTGTAAAATAATAAACTAAAAATTTAAAATAGTGTCTTTTTTTTTTCCCTTTTACATTTAGGCCTCATATTCACCTTTCACTCATTGCAGAAATGGCTGAGCTGGTTGTGAAGTAATGGGAAAAGGTAATCTGAGGGAGCTCATCTCAATCACTACCCTACTGTAAATACTTGGCCAGAAAGCAGAGGTTTTAAAAGATAAATGAGTATAAAAGAACAGTTAAAACAGATAAATTTGACTTCTTAAAAGTTAAATTATTGATTAACTGACTTAGTCATTGAAACGGTCTCCTTACAATGATTTGTATTGCAAAATAGGAGTTTTGTCATCCATTGGAAAGCAATGCGCTTTGCAAAAATGTCATTAGAAAAGAAGTCTGAAGTAAATGCACTTTTACAAAGTGGCATTTCTGTGTGTTGCCTTTCAATTGCAGTTTTGTTATGGAATTCCCTATGGCATATTTTATTGAATGGTATTATTATTTAATTGGTGATGTGTTTTTTGAGATACTCATTTCTACTAGATTGAATGAGCATTTGTTT
>VXBX01002155.1:100648-115637 GCA_013400415.1 Scytalopus superciliaris | reverse complement strand
TGTTTCTTCAGAAGGCTCATTTACCAACTGTAATGCAAAGTGCCAAAGTAAAGGAGAAAAGATATTTTTCTGTGCAACAGATCTTTTATATTATTTTTCAGAACGAGAAGCCTTTGGCAGGAATTTTGTAAATCCAGCTCGCCCTCTTTCACTTTCAACAATCCACAAGAGGAATGAGTATGGTGAGAACTTGCTACATAGAGCTGTTACTCATCAAGATGTAGACCTTGTACGTAAGATAATACAAGCTGGTGGAAATGTAAATGCTCAGGATTATGCTGGTAAGTTGAAATTGTATTAAAATACTATTTTCAATACAAGTGTCCACATATAACTAATAAAAGGATATATTATGAGTTTATGCAGTGGAAAAGAGTGTAGGCTTGTGACTGGGCAGTAGATTATTAGATTTTTGTTGGTTTCACTTGGTAATTGTTCATGGGAAAATATGGAGACCTTGTTATAAAAGTATATGAGTATATTTTGAGGGAAAAGTAAGCACTTAAGAAATTACATAGTGATGCAATTAGGTTTACTCAGCCTTAATTCAACAATCTGTGCATGCTTACTGCAAAACAGTCCCTAATTAAATGACCGACTTTATGGTTTTAAAGTATTTAAAGTAATGGTATTTTTCGTCCACTTCAGTGGCCAACTTGAGATGCCAAGATGTAGATTTTCCAGTTTAATTTTTCAAGAACTTTGATTTTGCCCCTTAGATCTTAAGGGAAATTGTAGTTTTATAATTTGGCACTGTTCTGACTTTGTAAGTAGTAACTACTTGGGATTTTCCATTCTTTCTTTGTCTTGGGCATTAAAAAAAGTGGAATGACAAATAGCAGCCAGCTGTTAATGTTTTGATTGAAACAATTCACCTTATCCAGTTTTTTTGTGTGATACTCTGAGTCAAAGACTTTGCTGCACCTTAAGCATCACTTATTTTTACTTCCCTGTCTCATTGGTTAGTCTCTGATAAACTTCCATAAGAAAAGACAAGATTGTTTTAGACAGCTGGCTAATTTGGTAGAAAACTTTCATTAATTCTTAGAGTGTTTCCATAACGTTTTAGTGGCTGGGATTTCACAACTGTTCTGTGGGAAAGAAAAAAACCCACATTCTGCAGTTAAGGCTATTGTGTTACACAGGCATATAACAGATTATAATTAATTTAGAAATTACCTGTCTTCTGAAATACCCTGGGAGATAGATTGGGTCAGCAGCAAATTTCAGATTTTTACAGCACGGGCATTTGAGCTAACGTAGTGACTCGTAATATGTGTTAATTTGTGCTAGAGGCAGGTGAGGAAATATGTTGTTGGTGGGGTTCAAAGCTCTGTGCTGACAACAGAGAAGTGCTGATAATGCAGCCGCAGTAGGCAAGTGTATTAAAGTGCACTGGGTTTAGTTTTTGCTGTCAAAGCTGCTTCCTTTTTCTGCCTTCACGTTTTACCAGGCCACTATTTCTTCATTTCCCAGATTCTGGTTGCTGGTTTTTTTGGTGCAAAAGAAGCACAGCTGCAAAAAATATCATCTAGTTGTGCTCCTTGAAGAGATAAGAGGTTAACCTTGTCCTGATTCTTTTTGGTTTTTGTTTTTTTTTTTTTAAATGAGGCAGGTATAATCAGAAAGAAGTAGAGTTGCCAGACCTGTGCCATTTCGACATGCACTTTCAGCTTGTTCTCTTTGGGAGTTATTGTTCTGAATATTATAGTCTGCCTCTGTACTTTTTCTCTTCCTGTAAAGCCTCCCACTGGTTATTATGCATATCCAAGCCTAGTATTTTTTCCTTATTGCTGTGCTACAATATTCTACTTCAGTACGTTGCTGAGTTCTTGAGATCTTTTGTTGTTTGGTTTGGGTTTTTTCCTCCATTTCCTTTCCTGGACATAAGCATGTAGGATATGAACAGCATTTTAGAGATGCTGTCTTGGGCTATCAGTTTGAGTCTTGATTTCCAGTGTCTCAAGGGATCTGCAAAGCAGTTGCAGTGAAACTTGTGTTTCTTCTTGATCTGGAGCATGCACAGCATCCTTGCACAATCATGTTGCTAATCCCTAATGATTATTAATTGAATGTGTTGCAGGTGCAGTTTTTCAGGGCCTTATTGTTATATCAGAGAGGGTATATGTTTTACTGAGGGAGAAATAAGTACATGCCCCTAAGTGAACCTCTTTATTCTCCCCTTAACACATTTCATAATAAACAAAGTTCACAGGAATATACAATATTCTGGGTAGAGCTGTGTATAAGAGAACCTCAAGAGTTTGTCTCTCCAGTGAAATTAAGATAATTTTGTTCAATGGGAGCAAAGCAGTTCTATTAAGCCTCATTAATTCACATATTTAGTATGTGACTGAGTCCCCAACAACCTTCTGATAATAGGAGATTGTTGAAGAGTAGGACTATGGAACGAAATGGTCTTCTGGAGGGCATGTTGGTTTAAGATTTAGAAGATAGGAAGTAGAAAAATCCTCTCTGTTTTTCCCTTATTTCTCTCACCCTGCATGTTTAAGGAGCTGGTGCATGGCTATGCTAAACCCAGTTCAAAGATTTATATTGCATGTTTTTCCTCAACTCCTCTTTCATAGAATAGAATTCTATTGTGAAACTTCTATCTTGGTTTTTCCATATGGCTGGCAATGAAGATGTAATTTCAGTAGTGAATTTTTATTTGCTTGGACACTCAAGGCATTCTTGGATAGTCTTAGAAACTATTTTTGTTTGGTTATAGGTATTTCACATCTTTACTTTTGTCACTTCTTACTTACTGTCTTCAGCATAGCTATATAAATAAGAGTGCCAGGAAAAATTACGTTTTTCTTAAAATAGCACATAGGTTAGGTTTTGTTCCAGGAGAAATTACTGAGATATGAGTTGAACAATTCTTCTTTTCTCATTTCATAACATAACTACCAAATCTAAAACTGATGTTGTTACAGCAACATCTGTTTGTTCAGTAGGTGGAAATTTTGTCAAAAACATGAGATCTCCCAACCCTTGTGACTTTTTCATAAACATTTCTTCATACAACTTACTGTAATGCACTGGTTTTTACCTTTTCAGTATACTCTGTGAAATCTTTATCAAATAGACAGCCTAAAACTGACATAAATTTTTAGAAATTGTTTCATCTAAATGTGAAATATGTGCTTTTCTATTTTGTAGGATTGACTGCACTGCACATAGCAAGTGTGGAAGGCTTTTATGGGATAGCAAACCTGCTTTTGAAAGCAGGTGCTGATGTCAATGCTATACAGAAGGAACAAATAACACCGTTGCAGAATGCAGTTAAAGAAGGGCATTATGAGGTATGTTCCAAATTGAACACAAATCATGACTTAGGACTAGAAATTTTTGTTGTTGAGTCCAGAAGGTCACATAATGTTTTTGCACATGACTGGTCTCTTCAGATTGTAGGCAAATTCAGAAACTTGCAAATCTTTACTGCCTGATTTCTGTTCAAACCATTCCATGCTTAACAGGATTTGTCTAAAAGGAGAAATAAATGTTTTTCTAACTGCTGGGGACAAGGACTGTATTACTGAGGAATAGATTGCTCCTCTATAATACTACTTGCTTCGATGATTTTACAGTCACCTTGCAGAATAACTTATGACCTGAGCAGTCTTCTGGACTCTTAATGACTTTTTTTGCATGATTTTGTTATCTTGCATGTATGGCATGCTGCCACAGCCATGCACACTCCGAATTAACACATAGCATGGAGGGTTATGAAGATAGGGATTTATATTTTGTATGGTCTTAAAGTGAAAGTTAACTAAAGAGTGAATGTGAATTAGTTGTAAGGCTTGTTGCCAAATGCTGTGGTTCCATAAACCTATGTCTGAATTGTGGATCCTCTTTCTGTCTGGCAGTGCTTGCCTCTACCCCTCGTGTCTCTGCATATTCCTAGGGTGGCCCAAATTTATGTAGGAGTTCTATGTGCCCCTTTTATGTGCTTGCAGTTTTTTTCTCTAGACATACACATATGCTGCCTAATATTTATTGATTTCCAAGATTTTTAAAGTATTTTTTTGTGTGGAGTGTAGTAAATTTGTCCCTAAACATTTGCTCTTTTCTGTTTCATAACTGAGATGAGACTTACTCTGTTTCTCCACAAATCTCCCTGGAGCAAAGAGGAAGGGTGGACTTATGGTTAACCATTTTTTCTGAGACTTGAGAGTCCCAAGAATGATTTGCAGCTTGTGCATCACAGACAGTTGCAGGTTCATGAAATATTTCTGAGTTTTGTGACTGTACCTAACACACCATGTCCATGGTTTATGCATGAGGAACTCTACATCTAAGCAAGTAATATTTAGGAGCCAGCAACTAGAATGATACTGGAAGAACACTCATCTCAGCTAGATCACTGGAGGCACACCAAGATCATTCAGCACTGGGCTGAGTTAGTGTTATGCATGGTGGTATGTCCAGAGTGAATGGTACTACCTGCTGCTGCTGTATTTACTCAGTCTCTCTTTACTCAGTAGCAGAAAAGTTGTCTTGCTGCAGTGGTCTGTCAGACTTGATTTTTGTTGTTTCTGGCTAGCAACAAAATAGTGACAGTGATTTGGTAGTAGGACTTTGGTAACACGGTATTTGAAGCGTGTGTTTTCAAAGCTACCTTCTCTGCATGAAGTTATTACTGTAGACTGGAAACACGTCTCTCATCTACTACTTATAATCCCTTTCTGTGCCTGCAGTATGCCAAAATAATTTATTTCAGGAAAAATGGTAAGTATAGGAAAGATTTTCTAGTAGTTCTCAACATTACTGGTCGAAAAAAATCCAAAGGTTTGGGAGAATTTGTGAAACCCAAGAGGGCTTTTGCCCTCAGTTGAGCCCTTTTCATTTTACTCTGTTGTTAGGACAATGTACGAATTGAGAAAACTTCACTAACAATTTTCTCTTTAGCAATCTGGTTAGAAGTAATGAGGGACTTGCACACATGAGTGAAAGATGTGAGTCAAGTTCAGTCTGAAATTATAATATGCTGAGGAGAGAAATGCAGAGGTACAAGTACAATCACACTAGTTGCAGGGCTACCCACAGAAATGAAATAGATTGTAAATTTCCTATATCGTTAAAAAGTGTTCTTCAAAGGTTGATGGAGCATTTTCCTAACATGGCAATTTCTTTAATAAAACAGACTGAGGATTTATATTTGTGCAAAAATCATAATGTTGATAATAAGACTACCAAAATGGATTTCATTTGATCAAATGTATCTTGTATATTTGAAATAGCTGTCTGTTCTGATTTAAAGGTAAACCAGCAGAAGAAATGAACCCAACTCAAAAAGAGATTACAAGTCAGAATTACAGTTTAATAAAAAAATCACAATAAGTACAATGATACAGAGAAAAAGCCCATCTGACCCACAAAAACAGGTGTATAAGGTGGTACCCTGGGGCACGAACAGAATGGAGCTCGTCAGCCCCTGTGCTGAGCACCACGTGGCCCCCCTGAGTACAGAGTAAAAGGAAAGAAGAAACCTGTTGGTGAGGATGATAGTCATGGTCTGGTCAAGAGTGGCAGTCACAGTCCTGTTGAGGTTCTGGTCCTCCTCTGGATCCAAGAAGGGGTACCAGAAGTCCCAAACCCCCAAGATTATATATGTTTAGGCTCAGGTAGGAATGCCCCCAGGGCAAGGAGTTTCACAGTAGGTGATTTACTGTGTGAGGTGAGTCATGGCATATTTTTGGAATCCCTGATGGCCCATGAGCAGACATGACCCCTCAGGCTGGGTGTGAAGGTGCTGATGCCTCCCCAGAGGGGAGTTATCACAGCTGAGTCATTGGTGTGAAGACAGGAAAACTTCCTTATCTCACAGAGCTGCTAAACACTCACCTTGTAGCCTAAGGGGTCAGGTGTGCTCTGGGCAGCTGCTGTGAGTGATCCATTGTTAGCAGTTCATGAGAAATGAGACAGAGGGTGTAGAATACGCAGTTTTGGTTACACCCACACAGTGAAAAACTGGTCCTGGCCACTATAACCAGGACACTGTCAAAGCTTCCCTTTGCAGTCACAGGAGTCACAACAGACACATCCGGAGTAGAGTTTATTTTCTCCTAAAGTAGGTATCATCAGTGTTATCTGGCAGCCAGGAGGGCTGACTCTGTCCTGGGGGGGCATCAGGCACAGCATCACCAGCCGGGCCGGGGAGGGGGGGGTCCCGCTCTGCTCTGCACTGGGGCGGCGTCACCTTGGATATTGTGGGCAGGTTTGGGTACAACAATATAGGAAAGATATAAAGCCATTAGAGAGCATCTAAAGGAGAGCAATGAAGATGGTGAAGGGCCTTCAGGGGAAGCCATGTGAGGAGTGTCTAAGAGCATTTAGTGTGTTCAGCCTGGAGAAGAGGAGACTGAGTGGAGACCTCACTGCAGTTGCAGCTTCCTTGTGAGGGGAAGAGGAGGGGCAGGCACTGATTTCTTCTCTGTGGTGGCCAGTGAACCTGAGGGAATGGCCTGAATCTGTGTCAGGGGAGGTTTAATTTGGGTGTTAGAAACAGGTTCTTCCCCCAGAGGGTGGTTGGGCACCAGAACAGCCTCCCCAGGGAAGTGGTCAAAGCACCAAGCCTAACAGAGTTCAAAAGTGTTTGGATGATACTCTTGGGCACATGGTGTGACTCTTGGGGATGGTCCCGTCTGGGGCTAAGGGTTGGACTCAATGATCCTTGTGACATGTTCTATGGTGTCCTAAGTAGATAAGCTGACTCATACCCAAATATCACCTGTTATTTTCTACCAGTTAAGAGCTATGGGGGGATGAATCTTACTCTGTATTTTGGGAGACCCTGTCTTCATGGCAGCTTTAATAATTGGAAAACTTTATAAAAACGAAAATAATAAGACTATAGGACAATGGTGCATCTAGGGAAATGTTTGGGGTATATGAACTAGAATAAAGAAGGATTCGATTCTAGCTGTTCGTGTTGTAAATTATGAGAGAGAAGCCTATATAAGGAGTATGAAAAATACTTACAGAAGATAAATGATTTGAAAAATTTACTTTTCTAGGTGGCAAGTTTACTACTTTGGTATGGAGCTGATCCCTTATTTAAAAATAGGATGGGAAGGTGTGCATTAGAAGAAGCTTCTGACCCATCTATGAAAAAACTTCTTACAAGTTATGTAGAAACATCCAAGAGACACTCAGTATCAGGTAGGAAAGAACTATTCTGTCATAGCATCACCACTAAATGGAGAAATTCAGAACATCTGTTGAACTGTATTTCTTTAATTACTGCAAGCAATTCTGTGGGCTTCACTATCTAATTCTTGTGTACCAGTGAGCACTCCTTACCTGCTACAGTTGCTGTGTATTGACAAAGTATGAAAGATAATGATGTCCATCTCTTTCTTGGGCTAGAGTTACCACGTCTGCTAGTTGTCAGAGGGCATTCCCCTTTCTCAGAGAAGACAGAGGATCTTTGCTCATAAACTAGCAGGGCTCGTTGACAGAGCTGAAAACTGGATTTGAAGGGGAAGTGGGATAATATCAGACTTGCCCATTGGAAGCTGTTGAGTGATACATGAGGGTTGGGTGGATGGGGTGCTAGTGAGGGCACTGACCCTGCTGCTCTGAGACTCCTTGGGTACCCTGAAGCATACTTGAAGTCTTACAGAGAGGAGCTAGGGATTCGTCCTAAGTTTCAAAAAGAATTACTCATGCCACTAATTAAAAAAAAGTTGGAAGTATAATGTCATTCTTTACTCTCACTATCACTGGTTTGTACAAGCTGCTATTTGGAACAAAGATGAGACTCAAAGATTTTGATAAATATTTTATATGTTGATATGTTTTAGTTTCTAATAAAACCCATATGGTTTGATAGTTTTTCTTGACAGCTAAATGTGTTAGGTACTACACACAATATTGTAGATGAGTTATACATATATAGCAAGATTTTACATATGTGAAGTAAGTTATGATCTCTTTTCAATTCTGGGGGGGGGTTGTCTTTCAAATAAAGTATGGGAATTATTTTTTCGGGTTTTGATAGGTTTTTAAAATAGTGCATTCTTAGGACCTTAGCTGTCTGTGACTATTTCCTAGTGTTCTTTTGTTTTCCACAGCAGTTTTCTACAACTCCTAATTTATGTTTGTTACCATTAGTTTCCATTTTTTTCATTTCTAGTTTTTTTGTTGCTCTGTATTTCACTTCTTAAGGTAGGTTAGTTTTTGAATTACTGCAGCTTTTTGTCTTCAGTGTGGGATGTGTTGTGATATATTTCCTACTGTTAGTCATATTTTTCTGCTGACATTTTTTCTTCAATTTTTTTTATTTATGACCTTTTTCAGCTCTTTGAAAATTTCTCTTTCAAATAACTACAGTGTCAGTATAAGTGTATGCATATACATACATAGGAAAAGGTGAGTTTTATAGCTATGTGTAGGTTTATAGAAGAAATGTGTGAATGCATATGTATGTAGATATAACATTGGTTTTTTTTCAAGTGTGTGCAGCAAAAAAATTAATTTCTTTTCTTTGAACTGTGATTATATGTTGCTGGGGTCTATTGGTCAAACCTTGGTTGCCTTTGAGTGGGATGTAAATAAAGGCTAGTATCAAGTATATTTTGCAAGCCAATGGGATTCATGCTCCTACATGCATTAAATCCTTTAAAACCAGTGTATAGAACACCGTGTATATGTAATACATATAACAAATACACCCTCCTCATAAATGCACCCACAATATGGACAAATACATCTGCTCACATACCATCAAACATGCACATTTTTTACTTCTGCTTGATGTTTACTTAGTACCCTCCTTCTCTTTGGGGACTTGGTCTGGATGATAGTCTTAAAAGTTGAATTAAGGAGCCATCAGCCAATCTCTGCAGTGTCATGTTACACATGACAAAAAACACTCAAGGAACCATGTGAAGTTCCTCCTGATCCTTTTCTGTACGATACTCAGAGTCTTCTTGTCTTCTGCCTTCAGCAGTTCAGATACTGTTTCCTCTTCCCATCTTGGGTAGTTGCTTCTTTTCAACCCTTCCTAAGTCCATGCTCTCATGAGCTTCTCGACTGCAAGTGTGTATTCTCTTTTGGAAGCTGAAAGGAGAAAGAAAGGAGCACATGCTCTCCAGTTCTTGGCAGTGTCAGTACTTACCTTTTCTAGTTCCAAATTTTGTTTTTATTGCTGTAGGAGTGCCTTTTGAAATCATGCTGGAAAAGAATCTATGGCATATCTAACACATGTCATAATTCACTGCTAATTATTGGAAGAATAAACACTGAACATAGAAATGTTTCCTTTTTCTATAGATGTTCTTTCTTGCAGCTCCTATATTCCTGCTGAATCTTTATAATAAAGTCTATATGCATTAATTATTCTTGAGTTTTTTTATTTCTCTTTTTTGCCTTGTATATATACAATTATGATTTTAAAAACTGTATTCCAAACATGTGTCTTACATTTTGGTCTCTGTTGGGATAGCATTTCCCAGATTACTTTTTTCCTCAAGAGAGATTTTTCAGGTAGTATGTTATTCAGATAAAATGTAATTATTCCCTTCCTACCAGGAGTGTTGCTACTTGAGAGGTGTTGCAAGAAAGTATAATGTGTTGTACAGTTGAAGGCCTTAATAAGTTTGGTGTCCAGGACAATGACATTCAGATTGCAGTACAAAACAGTAGAAGATGAGGTAATGTTTTCTGACTTGTGGATTTTTTCAGATTTTTTGATCTCTTATGCTTTTTCTTCATTAACTGGCCTTTGTAACTCATCTGATTGTTCCTATCTCTCACTGCTCTTCTCTATATTATTCTATTCTTCAATAAAAATCTTCTCTTCCCAAATGACACAGTCACTGTCCTCTACAGTCAGTCACTTACTAGGCTCTCAACATTCCTATTCTGCTTATACAGATGGAAGGTACAAACAGCTTGCTTCTTTCCTTACAGTTCAAGCTGTGGAAATAATTGCTCTTAGACCAATGTTGAGGTATTCAAATGTCTTTTTGAAGGACAGTGTCCTTGAAGTTGTTGAGGTATGTCAGCCTGATCTAACCTGATTGCTGCTTACTGTATCTTTTCATTTTATCTTTGTACTGTGCTGACTGGACTTTGTATTTGCCAAGATCTGGATCTTTCCTGCTTGTGACCCACCTGGCAATGCATCCACAGAGAACCAGTATTTTGATTCACATACCAGTGTCCCATTATGCTTTTGCAAATGTTTCCTAACAGCCATGAAGCAAACTGTTGTGCATGGCAATTTAACTGGAAAACTTTGCAATTATTTCTATTCACTGGCAGCCAATATTGCTAAGGGTCATTAGCTTAATGGGCTGTTGTGTGCCTTTTTTTTCTCAGATGTCTCTAAACAGTCCCTAGGACATTCTCCCATGAATCAAAGGGGAAGAAAAGGAAGAAACAGAAAGCAGATGATTGCTTTGGGAGTTCAGACCCAGAAGCTTTTAGACAAAACATAATACATTATCTTATGGAAAAGTAGGTTTCAGATTGGAGGAGTATTTTAATATCAGGATGCCTATGTGTCCTCTAGAATCTGTTTTAATTTAAAAATTGAATTCTTGAGCTTTCTTGATTACCAGTATAGTGTGGGCCAAGAACCTTCAGTGCAAAAGGGCTTCCTGAATGCTTTCTGACAGATTTGAATAGCCTACTGGTTCCAAGGAATCCACTGCACAGTACGCACTGTGTAGTAAAGCACACCTTTATTCAGCTGGGACACACATAGGGGTTAGCATCTCCACTGACGTGTCCAACATGTCAAAATTTGAGGGGTTTTTATACCCTGAAACAACAAGTGCTGAATTTGTCTATCCCATATATCCTTCGCAGGTTAGTGCAAAGTTCAGTCTGTGGTTATCTTACCTAACTGTTCATTCAGTTACCTATTTCCTATACTTGCTATTACATGATCGTTACAAACAGTCTTACAATTTCAAGCAGCCATCCATCAGCCCCAGTGGTGATCATCCATCAGTTGGGCAGTTCTGCTTGCAGTTGCATTTTGCAAAGTCATGCTCATGCTAAGTTCCAAAGATTATGGTAACACAGCCAAGCCTTAGGCCCTGGCAAAGGTCTTTACCTCTCCAGTTTCACTACAGTGAGCTCCATGCCATAGTCTGCCTGCAGCAGTACCTGAACAAGATAGATTAAAGTTACTATGGATATATCCTCACTGTATGTTTGACTCAAATGTACTTTCATGTTCTTCCAAATAGTCTTTGATGACAAGCTCAGTAGTTCACCTTAAAGGAAACACTGAAAAAGCAAATTTTCCAGAAGGCAGGATGAACCTGAAGAAAGGCATCTGTCAAATCACTGAATATGTTTGAGACCAATGGATGCTCCTGATGGAAAATATTTGAGAAGACATCTTGTCCGATGAGAAGAGAAAGATACATCAATTAATTGTTCATAGGAATAATGGAAAAAAAATCCCATGGATAAGAGTTGCACCTTACACTTCCAGGCTTTTTGAATGAATTACAGATTTTCTAGAAAACAGAGAAAGAACACTGTGAACTTTTAAGAAAACCTTGACAGCACAGTATTATAATAGCAGGTACAGGAGTTTTAAAAAAGCTAACATACATGATAGAGCTTTTGAAGATTTATATACCATGTCTTTTTGGTAGCTGGTTGAGGAGGGAGTTGTTCTTAACCTACATGCATAATCAGTACTTTGTTAATCTTTTTTTTTTCTTTGTATATCTTACAATTTAATAGGTCTGTTACCTGAAGTTTCAGAATTAGAACCTGTCTGATGATCCCATGATAAAATTTAAAGTAGATGTTGTTTGCTCTGTGAAACAATGAGGATTAAATCAAGTTTATTTAAAGTCATGGGTCCAAACCAAGTTTAATTAAAATATAGTTTATCTATGCCATTAAAAATGAATCAGAGATTTGTAGTCAGTGTACAGGACTTCTTCACATCACAGTTGTAAAAATACCTTATGTATCTATAGATATATATAGATACATATTCACTCATCTGTATGTCTATCTATATGTATGTATATATACACACACGTATCTTTTCCCTGATACAGAATTAGGGCTTGATACTGTTTTATATAATTTCTTAAATACATTTATGTGTGTGGTTTATATATTTAGCAGGCATGCCTGGTAGCCTGAAAGATGTCCATGGAGAAACATCTGCCTACCTATAGAACTTCAACCCTGTTGCCTCTTTTTTCATCCTGAACTTGTTGTACCTTTGTTAAATCATCTAGATTTGAACTTTAGCTTCTTTCATATAGGGTCCATTCATTGTCTTAGCTGTTACACAGTACCTTCTAAAGTACATTCTAACCTTTTGATGTAGTCACTTAGTGTTACTGCATAATTAAAGCTACACATTTACATAACACACATTTACAGTAATCCAAATGAGTTATGAAACTTAATTCTCTGTTCATAGTTAAACATTTTTTGTGAAAAAATTTCTTATTGAACAACCCCATATGCGTTTAGAATCTAACAGAAAAGAAGCTGTAATTGTACGTGGTACCTGTAATTCAAGACCTGGA
This sequence comes from Scytalopus superciliaris, assembly GCA_013400415.1. Taxonomy (NCBI): domain Eukaryota; kingdom Metazoa; phylum Chordata; class Aves; order Passeriformes; family Rhinocryptidae; genus Scytalopus; species Scytalopus superciliaris. The sequence goes on along the minus strand of VXBX01002155.1, from coordinate 103,107 downwards.
AGAAAGAAGAATGTTAGGAGAAATAAGAAAGGGGAAACTCCGCTGCATATTGCTGCTAAGAGAGGAGATTTGTCTTTGGTGAAGACTCTAGTATCATCTGAAAGTTGTGTCAATGAAAAGGACTATGCAGGTTTGAAAATTACTCTCTTATGGGCTTGTTTTATTTTACAGTTTTACATAATTTGTAGTATAGATATGGATTCTTGACTTAAAATTGTGAGAAGGAATGGAAGTCGTTAAACAAGTGTAAACAAGTCAATGAATACCTGGATTTTGTGTCACATCATGGAGATAATGCAGACTTTTTCTCAGCGGGGCATTCATAGGGTCTTGCTTCTCTGCTGAAGAACACATTTTCAGAGATATGTACAGAAAGTACACTTGAAAGTTCAGTGGGAAAAATAATGCTTATGCACACAAATATATACTTGTGTGAAGCACATTCAGACACGTCTTATTTCATTAAGAAATAAGGACAAAAAACAGATAACAAGATGAGTTTTTCTTTTTTTCTTCTTAAATGTATAACATATTTCTGTTATCATACTCTTAAAATGGATGGTATTCTATTCTAGATGCCTGGCAGACTTAGTACTATAAAATGCTACTGAGATTAGAAATCAGACTATTGATATTGTGCTTCTGAGCTTTTAGGGTTTTTCTGCTCCAGTGTTTGTTTTATTATTTTTAGTACTGTAGTAGAAAAGAGCAGTATTCTTTCTACTTAATACTGGATTTTCTCTGAGGTAAACTGAATTATACAGAAAATAGCTGACCTTGGTATTTCAAGATGGTTATTTGTGTAAGAGTTATCTTACATGCAGCAAAATTTATAATCACTAATAAGTGATCTGTGTGAATCCTTCCAAATCAGATGCATGCTGTATGTGTTGCCTTGCCTTTATCAGGTTGGACAGCAATTCACGAGGCTTCCAGTGCGGGATTTACAGACATGATCTTAGAATTACTGAAAGCTGGTGCTGATGTCAACAGCAGAACTCTGGATGGTGTTCTACCAATACACAGTGCTGTTTCTGGAAATTATTTGGAGGTACATTTTTCTTTGCATAAGATTTCCTGAAACTGATTTCCAGCAGAGGATCAGCAGAGCAAAATCCTCATTTCATTCAAGTTACAATACAGTTTTAGTGTAGATTTGCATTTAGGAAATAAAGTAGGGTTCTTTAAAATGACCCAAATTAGAGAAAGAAATGTTTTTCAATACTGACAGTTGAAATTGTACAGTTAGTTGCCTTTTTAGTACAGCAGATAGATCATAGAAATGCACAGACTTCCTGTGGTTTTCTCTCAGGTTCAGGCTTTTACAAAATAATACTAAAAATTGAGCATTCTCAATTTGATTGTCCAATCCAACCCTGCCACACATGGGAGTGATGCATTTCACACATAAGAGATAAGTAACAATATACTGTATTGATAGAAAACAGTGAATTAGTGAAGTTCACTAGTAAATATGACAGTTGTTTAACAAGATTTGACAGTTATTTGACAAGACATTGATTATTTACTGCATAGAGGACAAGGTCAGAATCATAAGGGCAACACACCTGTTGAGTCATGATGTCCAGAACTGACCCTCTTGCTTTCTAAACTCCATCTCAGATGACTAGATCCAGACTTAGTCTCAGACTCAGTCATCAGTTTATGTCTGAAGGCCTGTATGTGCATAATCAATCCTTTCTATCACTTAGTTAAGATTTCAAACTTTAGCATGCAGTTAATCACTGAGATCCTGTTGTGGCAAGGAACCTCTCAGTCTTAAGGAGTAACCTTGGGAGGTGTCCCTAATTCAAGGGGAGATCCTGGTGTGCAGACCACTGCTGTGTGGAGAGCTCGAAGGGCCCAGGCTGTTATTTATGGAGTAAGATGATTGACTTATAGTCATATTTGCATACCAACAAGACCCTGGGTCACTGTTCTGGACAGTCTTTGACTACCTTGTTGCCATTCATCCCCCAAAGTCCAGAGTAACTGGATGCAGCCATCACACCTGCCCCTGGTGGTTATGGCTTAAGCAGAGGAGCACATGACCACAAAGGCCCCTGCCACTAACAGGGACATTCTTTCACTACCACAGTTTGCCCAAAGTCCTGTCCTACCTCACTTTGAACATTTCAAGGTATGGGATATCCACAGCTTCTTTGGGCAACCAGTTTGTCTCACCACCTTCATTGTAAAAGAATTCTTTTTCTAAAGACCCTAGGCCTTTTACTAAGCAGTCCCTTCCAGCCCAAAACATTCTATAGAATAGATTATTTCAGTTCGAAGGGACCTATGGTGATTATCTAGTCCAAGTGCCTGATCCCTTTGGGGCTGACCAGAAGTCAAAGCATGTTGTTAAGGGCTTTATCCAAATGCCTCTTAAACACTGACAGGCTTGGGCTGTTTACCATCTCTCTGTGAAGCCCATTCTAGTGTTTGACCACCTCTCAGAGTAA
>VXBX01002155.1:60440-99831 GCA_013400415.1 Scytalopus superciliaris | reverse complement strand
ACAGCAGATAGATCATAGAAATGCACAGACTTCCTGTGGTTTTCTCTCAGGTTCAGGCTTTTACAAAATAATACTAAAAATTGAGCATTCTCAATTTGATTGTCCAATCCAACCCTGCCACACATGGGAGTGATGCATTTCACACATAAGAGATAAGTAACAATATACTGTATTGATAGAAAACAGTGAATTAGTGAAGTTCACTAGTAAATATGACAGTTGTTTAACAAGATTTGACAGTTATTTGACAAGACATTGATTATTTACTGCATAGAGGACAAGGTCAGAATCATAAGGGCAACACACCTGTTGAGTCATGATGTCCAGAACTGACCCTCTTGCTTTCTAAACTCCATCTCAGATGACTAGATCCAGACTTAGTCTCAGACTCAGTCATCAGTTTATGTCTGAAGGCCTGTATGTGCATAATCAATCCTTTCTATCACTTAGTTAAGATTTCAAACTTTAGCATGCAGTTAATCACTGAGATCCTGTTGTGGCAAGGAACCTCTCAGTCTTAAGGAGTAACCTTGGGAGGTGTCCCTAATTCAAGGGGAGATCCTGGTGTGCAGACCACTGCTGTGTGGAGAGCTCGAAGGGCCCAGGCTGTTATTTATGGAGTAAGATGATTGACTTATAGTCATATTTGCATACCAACAAGACCCTGGGTCACTGTTCTGGACAGTCTTTGACTACCTTGTTGCCATTCATCCCCCAAAGTCCAGAGTAACTGGATGCAGCCATCACACCTGCCCCTGGTGGTTATGGCTTAAGCAGAGGAGCACATGACCACAAAGGCCCCTGCCACTAACAGGGACATTCTTTCACTACCACAGTTTGCCCAAAGTCCTGTCCTACCTCACTTTGAACATTTCAAGGTATGGGATATCCACAGCTTCTTTGGGCAACCAGTTTGTCTCACCACCTTCATTGTAAAAGAATTCTTTTTCTAAAGACCCTAGGCCTTTTACTAAGCAGTCCCTTCCAGCCCAAAACATTCTATAGAATAGATTATTTCAGTTCGAAGGGACCTATGGTGATTATCTAGTCCAAGTGCCTGATCCCTTTGGGGCTGACCAGAAGTCAAAGCATGTTGTTAAGGGCTTTATCCAAATGCCTCTTAAACACTGACAGGCTTGGGCTGTTTACCATCTCTCTGTGAAGCCCATTCTAGTGTTTGACCACCTCTCAGAGTAAAGAAATGCTTCCTAATGTCCAGCCTAAACCTCCACTAGCACAGCTTTGAACCATACCCACACATCCTACCACTGGATCCCTGGGAGAAGAGATGGCCACCTCTGTCTCCATGCTCAGGAAGCTGTAGAGAGCAATGAGGTTACTCCTCAGCTTCCTTTTCTCCAAACTACACAGACCCACAGTCCTTAGTGGCTCTGGCTCCTTGCAGGACATGCCTTCCAGCCCTCTTACCAGCCTTGTTGCCCTCCTCCAGACACATTCAAGGACCTTCACATCATTCCTAAATTGTGGGGCCCAGCACTGCACACAAATAAATAAAATGTTCTTTTGACAGAGTGAGTTCCAGGAAACTGTGTGTAAAGCAGATGACATCAGACTGGCTCAAATGTAGTTCTTCTGTTTCTGTCAGAATGACTCATGTTTCATCACATTTGTCTTTTTCTGTGAACAGGGGTAGAACAAAGGGGATGATTTCACAGGCCTAGTGCCAAACTATCATTAGGTTCTTGCTAACATGAATGTTATTATTCAGTATTGTGAGGGGAAAACAATGGTGAACATTCTGAACTTCAAGAGAGTATTCTCTTTTTGATACTTTCTCATACTCACCTGCACTCTGAGTGTGAGAAATAAAAGGACATGCTAAAACTGAGAAATCAGGCATATAAAAATTCTTTATCATCCAAGCTCTGAGGTCATCAGTGCTTTATGATCTGAATTTTAGAGGATAGATGATTCCACTTATGCCATTAATCTCATTTCCACACTTTACAACTAAGCAGATTTGCAAGTTACTTGAAATTAGGAAAAAGTTGTAATTCCTTTGTATAACAGTACCATTAAAATGGTACATTGAATGATAATTTGTGAATTATTTGTGTATTTTAATGGAAAAATTCGAAATGTAAGACAGAAGTCTGGGTTGGTAATAGTTAATTGATCTGGTTTGTTTATATTTTGATTGCAAGTGTAACAGGTTTTAGTGCATCTTATTTGTATCTGTATTATTTGTGATTTATGTTTGATAAAACACATATATTATAAGTCCACAACAAGAATTACCACTATAAATACATAACAGGCAGTCAGGATTCTACTGCAGCATGGAGCAAATCCCTGTGAGAGGGATGGGTCAGGGAAAAGCGCTTTGGATCAAGCTTGTGAAGAAGAAATGAAAGAACTTCTGAAGTCTTATGGTGCTATGGACTCTATACTTCCTGCTCTGACTACTGAAGTTACTGGTATGTTGGTTCTGTAATGTAAATCACAGTATTGCCCTATAGTCTTAAGGAAAAAGGTGCATATTCAAATAGTTCTGGTTTGTGGAGCTGCATATTGCTTGACACTGGTATTTTTGACTCTATTAAGTATTGAATTCTTTTTATTTACTTACTTACAGAAAGTAGGATACATGAGTGGTTTTTTTCTGAGAGAATAAGGTATAAGAACATCCTTGGGTCTTCAAATTTTTGTTTTTATGCATATTTCCCTTCACATGAAAGGAAATAAGTGGTTTTAAAAGTGGTATCTTTAAAAACTTTTTTCCTTATGCTACCTAAATTTGATCTCATATGTATATACAAGGTATTTTTTATTATATGATCTGCCATTGCATTTTTGTAACCCATTATGCTCCTGAAAATTAATTTTATTTTTTTTTGTTGTTAATTATGGAGAGAGGAAATCAAAACATCATTGCTATGACAGCTGTAAAAATGATGATGCAGCTTTGGAGCCACAACATGAGAAATACAGTGTGGTAAGTGTAGAAAACAGAGTTCTGTTGAATTGCTTCCTAGAGTAGTACTGCATGGTGACATTTGCTGACTGAATAATACAAAAATACAATGTGAATAATTAATCCACTAGAATGTATGTAAAAACAGCATTATGCAGAGGTGTATAGTAAGTAAGTTGTGTTTTACATATATGTGTGTTTATTATCACCTCTCTGTTCATGATTCTTGTGCACTTACATTTATTGTACAAACAGCATTCAATGGTTCCATTTCTTACTGCTTATATGAATAGAAGAAAGGTCGTGAGTCCTGAGGCTTTTCACCACATTTCCAGAATGGTTCTTTTTGAAATAGTAATTAATGATGAAGATATTTAGAAATGGATTATCTTAATGTAAAACAACAAGTAAGATTTTTGCTCAGGTTGTTAGGAGGGCTCTTGCTGATGTCTTAGGCTATGTCTACATTGTCTAGGTGATGCTGTCATCCTGAAATTCACTCTCTAATCCTTGCAGTGTGCTCAGAGGTGGGACTCTTGAGCATGGACTAGTTTATACCCCTGGGCAAAAGCAGGCTGTGGCAGCCACTTGCAGAGTATGCCCTTGGCAGTATGTATGTCTGTCCTACCAGTGCTCCACTGCCTTTACAGGGTCCTTCCCTGCCTGCAATCACTTGAGTCCACCAATACTCAAACTGCAGGCCCTATATCGTGGCCTGTTTTCTATGGTGCACTTGGCTCTGCTTCTTACCGTAATTTCATATTTGTTAACAGGACTCTGTTGCTGCCATAGAAGATACAGAAAAGAAGCAGAAAGAACTGTTGCTATTTGAATTGAGAACTTCAAAAGATGCAGGTAGACATAAATTCAAGTGTTTGACCTGTTTTTAGGGGGTAGATATCTTTGGTAATATAATTGTTTTTAAAATGTTATTGCATGTAATATACTTTGATTATCTCCTTTGGGAAATACAGCTTCAGAGAATAAGATCTTAATAGCACCTCTCAGGTAAGTGCACTTTCTGAAGTACCTCCAGTTTACATAGGAGTGAATATTATGACAGAAAAGGTAAGCATGCCACTTGGAGGCATGTGTCTCAAGTGAACCTAATTATATAAAAAGGTATCATTAGATAAGAATGCCCACTCTTGACAGTGTTATTCAGTTACAAGTACATTAGCCCCTCCATGATCAAGAATAGCTATGTCTGTATGCAAAGTAGCAGATGCAGCATTTTCATTCTACTGTGACTGGACTTCCAGGAGCCTGAAATAACTTATGAGAGAAAAAAGAGAATTCTTCAAGGCAGACTCTGTGCCTCAGACTCTGATGGACAGATTCAGAAATGCTCATGCCCAAAGGTGTAATTTGTCTTAGGCTATCAAGTCTCAGTTCAGATTAATCTCAAGTACCTACTAAGTGACAGTGACTTCCTAGGAGATCACGGTGCTGCTGCTGTGAAGCAGTTGGAGTCTATTGTGTCTGTACCATGACTCTTCAACTGGCATAGCTTGCTGCAGGAATGCCTTTGACAAAGGCCTCTCTCCTGAGCTGCCCTTGACATGTAGGCAGGACTTTTTATTTTGGAGCAGTTCATGCCCATGGAACATTTTGATTCCTGACAGAAAGAAAGAGTTTGATTTTAAATTTATTTTCCTGAATATAGGGTGGAGCTTTCAAATTATATTTAGATGTAAATTTATTCCTTTAATAATAAATATGAAATATAGAATTATGCAGATTTATAGTGTATGGAAATTTATGGTGTATGAACTCTTAATTAAAATAGATATGTTTTCTTGAAAAATGTTTGACATACAGGTAGATGATACAATAGGCAGAAGCCTATAGACAGAACTATCAGACTTCTCCTGTTTAGGAGTATGAGAAAAATGAACATGGTAATCTGGTACCACTACTGACAAAAGCATTAGTAGTATAGCAAATCTTAGACTAAGTCACAGTCATTACTCCTGAAGAGGCACAAGACTGAACAGGAACGTGGAAGTACATTGACAAACTTAAAATGTAGAATAAAATTTCAAGGTATTTGCATGTGTGAAACCTACTGTAAATAACAGATTCAAATTTGCTATTTATCTGCCTTAATAAGAGCAGTATGTATATATTACTAAGTAAGTAAGTACTGGTAGATACTGTAAAACAGGTTTGGGGAAACCTTTTATAAAAGCCAATTTTAATACTGTAGTTTGCCATTTTTCATGATTATGGAAAGCTTGCATTGACTGTTGTAGAATATCAGGAATTAGATAACATGTTTAGCAAATTAGCCCAGTGGTTATTCACTAGTCATGACTTCTAGCCCTCCCTTGTGTTATGTGTCTTAAGAGGTGGGGTATTTAAAGAGGTATTTATATTTGCTCATCTTAATTTAGAAAAATATAGCTAACAAAAAGGGACATTTTTTTTTTTTAATAATTTGAGTTTGAAACTATGTAAAATTTGATAGATATGCTTTTACCATTGTGCACAGCTTGAAACAGTCTTGGTTCACTGAACTGTTTTATAGTACTTTGAATATAAAAGTCTTTTGCACTTTCTTAAGACTTTGAAACTTCTGCAGGTAGCCTCAGTACAATTGTCATGTCAGGTAGCTCCTTGCAACACAAAGAACTTCAGAATTTTCAGTGCTTATCATCCATAGGGCAGTTCTTTAATCTACCCATTTCTTTTAGTAATTTCCTAGACAAGGTACTTGCACTTCAAAATTTTCCAGTACGAGCTATTTTCTCTAAGTTAAACTTGGATTTCATTCTTTCTGTGAAGGATTTCATTAAAAGTACTTTAATTGTAAGGAGCTATCATGCCAGTATAAGGTACTGCTCTAACACAATCTCTATACTTTGGCTGTGTGTTTGCTACATTAAAAATGGTATTATTGTAATTATTTTCTACTGCTTATTGCCATCATAATTTTGATTATTTCAAAATTTGAACAGATGTGTATATAAAAAGGCTGTCTCAGATACAAGACACTTTGAATGAAATGCTTGCAAACCAGAAGACAGAGAGAGATACCCTTGCTAAAAAATACAGGTAAGTAGAACAAGGATTGTATTCATGGATAACTGTTCTTTATAAAAATAGTGCTAGAAGTTGTTAGGAGACTAGCATGGAGTGACATGAAAGTAAATCTATGTGGTTTTCTTCAGATTTTGTGGAAGCATGATCCCTATTGGCTTCAGTTACCTCCAGTAAGAGTTTACATCAAGGAAGAACTTCAGGGTTTAGCTAGTGCATACTAATCATTTGCTGTGCACACAGTGAGCATTGAAATTAGGTGGTGAACACACAAAAGGCATGGAAAAATACCTTAACAGAAATTAGGAAATGGAGGTATTGAGGAATTGTGTTCATTTTGCAGTATCATGGGGGAAAGTAGTAGCAACTCAAGACACTACTTGGAATGTCCCTGTCTCTGGTTTGTTTCTTTAGCACTCCTAGATTAGGAGTGTTCAGCCAACAGCCCACAAGAGCCATTTAGAGAAATGACTTGAAGCATGCAAGACATGACATGCATTTCTTATGAGGACAATTCAAATGTGAGCTAGGAGTGCTCACCTTAGTGTGAGCATGGACTGTGTGAATTGTCAGCTTCATGATTCTCACAAGGACTCTTTTTACTTCCTTCTGAGAGGAACTACCTCAGTTCTGTCATGTGGAGAATGCTCAACTAACAACATAGCATGCTCTTCAGTGGGTGTTTCTAGGCCAGCTGATGAGGATGTCTCCATACTGTTTGTGTGAGCAAGATTGGTTGGTCATGTAAAAGCAGCAGTGTACAGCTTTCAGGTAGATCCGTGGCAAAACATGCAGGCTGTTGAGCAAAGAGGCTGAAATGAGGCACTTGGCCAGCTATAAAATGTAATATACATAGATAATAATTAGAAAAAATTAATTCAGGAGTTAGGGTTCTAACTCATCCTTCTGAACGAACTAGTGACTGAATTAAGAAAGAAGGACAGTAAAATTAATAACTACACAAACCTATTTGCTTTCTAGTATTGAGAGTGAAATTATGTTCCAGAGTGAAGTGATAAATATTTCTGGGTATTGCAGATACCCTGCAGGTAATGCAACAGCCATCCATCAACAGTAATGAGCTACATGCCAAATCACATTAAATTTCCTATTTGATATTTATACGGTGAACATTTTATTTTTAAGTAATTGGCTTATAACTGTTGTCACACAAGCCATATAAATGTATAGAAGGTCAAGAAGCATCATCACATTTTTCATCTTCCAGTGGTTCAGTTAATTGGTCCAGAGAGATTCTTCCATTTCTGTTCCTTCGAAGATACTAAGATGTATATCTTACCTGAGAAAAATGAGTGAAAAAAGAAGTACCAGATTTGATACCACCAACAGAGTACCAGAGTGGTACTTGTCCCATGAGGAGGGAATTAGGAGGAAAGAGTATTATGCTGGGCTGATGGCTTTTGTGCCAAAAGCAATGGGGTAAATGAAGAATTCCCTTCCAGCAGAAAGGAGGTTAAGTCCTCCAGGGAGGGAGTCTCACCAGAAGGAGGCTCAGGCTGGGCGCATGGTCTGATAAAGCCTGAGGCACTTCCAGATTAACAGCCAATATCCTAAACTTCTCTGTTCTCTTTTCTTAACAGTCATGTGGTATCATTACAATTGTAGCTTCACAAAATATTTTATTGTGTGCACCATAAAAAAATTCCCATAGCATCAGCCTTCAGTAGGGCATCCTGAACTCATTTTAAAAGGCTCTGAATTCGAACCTCAAAAGCATTGGATTCAATGAAATATTATTATTTTTGGTGGTAAAAACCCAGTCAGATAGTACAGACCCAGTTTGGATTCTGTGAATTAAGGGTGGTATAGGAGTATGAGGCTATTACTGAAGTTTTGATGCTTTGCATCCGAGTTCTGTTGGATTCCTGCTTGCATCTTACTTCTACATCCTGCTGTGAGATTCTGCAGTTTGTTCATAAGCCTAGGATTTGAACATTAAACATCATATATGATAAAAATATTGTTCAAGTTTTAGGTGTATTCCTGTTCTTTGTGTTTACAGTAACTCTGATGTCCTCATTTTTTATTTTTTTAGGGCTTCAGTGGAATCTTTCAAAAAGGGAGCACTGAGGAAGCAACTAGTTAAACTTGCTTCTAGGCAAAAGAGTCTGTTGACTGTTGCCCACAACCAGGAAAAATTAGTGCAGAAAATACAAAATTACAGAAAAACAAAGCAAATATTCAATTCATCATTTTCAGAGAAGCAAATCTCAGACTTGGTTATTTTCCATGAAAATGATATAAGACAAAGTTTAACTGCTGATGAAATCACATGCCCTGATGTAGTTACATTTAGTCTGGGGCTTGGTGCCAGCATGCCTAATGGAAATAGAGTAGGGGCACATGTCTCTTTAGAAAATAGATTTTCAGCTCAGGAATGCAGCCAGCATCCACACATCTGCTTGGATGAGACAGGAGCAAATAAAGAAGCAATTAGAAGCAAAGGGGCTTGTGATCATGCTTTGGCATCTGAAAACAGAGTAAGAGAATATCCCTTTGACAACATGTCAAAGCTGACAAATGCTGCAGAAGTGGTGACATTGCCTTCAGAACCTACTGTTTCCACTGCTAAACCAAAGTGCTCACAGCAAAAAGACATTGATTGTGTAGCTTTTGCAGACCAAGGAAACAAGTCTTTAAATCCCACTTCAGTGACCCACACAGTAAATATTGCAGAACCCCGAAGCACTGCTGTGAATGTCTGTCAGCCAGCTGGTGACTGCCAGCAGGTTATTACATGTGAGAATCTACACAGATATGTAAATAGGAAAGAAGCTTTCCAGCAAGCATCTACGAAGAACTTCCCTAATACTTGGCAGCAAATGGTCTTTCAGAGTAATGAGAATTCATTTAATACCAACTTGGTGCTTACACATCTTACCTCAAATACAAATTCTCCAGTAAAGATCAGTGAGAAATCTTCACAGAACTATAGTAACCAGGAATGGGAAGAAAAACAAGTGAGGTGTGGACGGAAAAATAAGAAAAAGCTTCAATTGATAGATCTAATTGAATTGGGAAGAATTAAGCCAGGAGAAAATGTTTTAGAATTCAAATTGCAGGTAATGGCTGAGATCTAATAATGTTAATATTAACATATAATGAAAAAAATGCACCACTAAAATGGGTAAACAGTGGTTCTTATGGTTCAGTCTGCATCTTCAGCACTTATTGAATGTGTCTTTATTCACTGGTTACAGATAACTGTTTATAAGTTTTAAAGAAAAATGTTGTGGATGAAGTATTTTGTCGGCTATAACACACAGAATATTGCATATGTAAAATTTGCGTTTAGCTTTGTATTATCAGTTTGTTAATATTTCCTATTGCTAGAACCAGAGTGGAATTGTTGGTTGATCTGCATTGTCATGCCTGGTTTTCCTATTGGAAGGAGCAGGAATGTAAAGATTTTGTGACTAATGTGATTCTTGGAAGCAACGGCCAAGTCTCTCAAATAAATGTGACACCAAGAATTTCACAGTGCTGTAATAGAAATAAATACTTGCAACATTACTTGCTTACATATTAGCTGATTCTTTAATTTTATGGTCTGGTGTGAACCACCTTTGAATGAAAAAAAGAAAAAGAACCCCCTTTTTTTTTAATATGAAAGCATATCCATGTCCTTCCAAATACAGAGCAGATTTGCAAGGCAGCTGCCAGGGGCCTGGCTTAGTATTGAGCAAATGAGGGAACCATTGACTGAATTCCCAGATGAGAGCTAGTTATTTCCAGGGCAGCATACTGATGCATGAAACACGAAAGGTTCTTTTCAGCCAACTCACCAGATGCAGTTAATGTAGAAAGGACTCCTTTTTCTACACCTATAATCTGCTCAGGAATGCTTTTCTGCTGAGAGTTGCCATTTCATGTGGTCTTGTGTTTATAACCTAAGATAGCATAAGTCACAAGGCTCTACATTGCACCATATGATAGGTATGTAGACATGCTTCTCTTCTTTAAAGAACATGTAATATTCCTTTGAACCACAAGATGACTAAGTGGAGGGATGAAGAATTCAGTATGCTTACTGTCATTTCTCAAGACAGTTATCTGTGGTACCACCTTGATGCATGTGGACTTTAGGGAATTATAACCCCTTGTTGAAGTACTGATGTTTGGAGTGTAGAAAACTCAGTGATCTTTAAAAGGGTGAAAATGACACTCACTTATTTCTTGTAAGACAGTGCTATAGAGATTGAAATTTAGAAAACAGTGTGTGTTGCATTGCAAAGAGGAGATGATCAGTAAATTTTTCTTCTTCATTGTTCTAGAGATGTACTTACCAACAACATACAGCTGGTACATAGTCCATACTTAAGGTTAGCTTTAGACAGGCAGAATGCAGTAGCTGAATTGTGTGGACCTGGGCTGTGAAACTGTGAACTGGACGGAGTGCTCATCAAAATATTTGAGTTAGTTGTCTTAATTTAGATTCTTACAGACACCCCAAGCCAGTGGATACAGTAGGAAGAGGTTCAGTGTTTGCTGGTTGATCATTCTCTTATTCTGACTTATTTATTTAAGCTAATGCATGTTAAGTGACCTTACTAAGTTCTAACAGAATTCATCAACAGCCATTTTTTGCATTATTTAGCTATGTTAGTCTGAGACTAATCTGACAAAACCATAACTTATTCAGCTGTAAGCAGCTGTAATAAGTTGTGCTTCTGGTTTGCAGAACTGAACTGTATTATCATTATCAAAGATGCACTAACAGTAAGTTTTTATACTTAATTTTGCAGAAGATGAGACTGTCAGGTGCATCCTAAAACATGTAAATTATATCCCTTGATATAAGGGAAATTTTTATGTAAATACATTTCATCTTTGCATTGTTGCTGGAATTTCACATGCATTTTCCACAAGTGTAAGGTAGATTGCATTTGAGTAGCAGTTTTGACTTACACAGACTTGGCTCCAGTGAGTGCCTGAGTTTACTGTTATTCAAGGTCTCGTTATATCTAAGAGAAAATAAGATGCAAATACAGTTTTGATAAACAAACATAGGGAGATTTGTCCTCTCATTGACTACAACATCGTATTCTGGTAGAATAAATCCTCTTATTTTACATAACATAGGTTAAAATAGTGGCATTAAATTCTTTAACTTTTTTTTCAGAGAAAAACAATTAGCTGCAACTTTTCAGTGATATTGCTCTTCAGCACTTTTCATATTTCAAGAATGTTATTTCAGATTTCTTAATTTATGTGTTAAAATTATTTCTTATTCTTTTTTTAGGAATTTACTCATAAAGCTACAATCTTAAAGAATGGCAAGGTCAGAACCAGCAAAGGACAAATACTGCAGAATCCAGTTCAGTGGGTTAAAGACCTACTAGGAAGTGATATTTCTGTGACATGGAAGTATGTGTGGAATAAGGTAGGCCTGATTTTACTCCCAAAAATAGCAATAATAAATGGCTACAACAAGTTTCACTAGTCTAGATCTCTGTACTGTTCTTAAAGCAAAAGACAGTACAAGCCTAATTTTAAAAATGTTTTCTTACTTTTACTGAATGAGCAGCAAAGAAAGAACTGCATAGTTGTAGTTGTAGAGAGATAAACTAGTCATAAGTGATGCTAGAATGTGGAATGTTCACACTGTAAGCTTTCAGGGATTTGAGAGAGTAGGTTTAAAGATTGCAGAATCACAGAATATGACAAGTTGGAAGGATCCCACAAGGATCATTGAGTCCATCTTCTGGTCTTACTGAACAGGACTGTCCCCAAGAGTTACACCGTGTGCCCAAGAGTATTATCCAAACACTTCTTGAACTGTCAGGCTTGGTGCTGTGACCACTGCCCTGGGGAGCCTGTTCCAGTGCCCGACCACGCTCTCGGAGAAGAACCTCCTTCTAATATCCAAACTAAATCTCCCATGACAGCTTCATGCCATTCCCATGAGTTCTGTCACTGGTCACCACAGAGAAGAGATCAGTTCCTGCCCCTCCTCTTCCTCTCAAGAGGAAATTGTAACTGCAATGAGGTGTCCCCTCAGTCTCCTCTTCTCCAGGCTGAATGGACCAAGTGCCCTCAGCCACTCCTCACATGCCTTCACCTCAAAGCTCTTCACCATTTTCATTGCCCTCCTTTGGACAGCCTCCAATAGCTTAGTGTCTTTCTTATACTAAGGTGCCCCAAACTGCCCACAATATCCCAGGTGAGGCTGCCCCAGACCAGAGCAGAGCAGGACAATCCCCTCCCTGGCCCGGCTGGCGATGCTGTGCCTGATGCCCCCCAGGACAGGGTTGGCCCTCCTGGCTGCCAGGGCACTGCTGGCTCAGAGTCAACTTGCCATCCACCAGGACCCCCAGGGCCCTTTCCATGGCACTGCTTTCCAGCACCTCCTTCCACAGTCTGTATATATATCTGGGGTTGCCCCATCCCAGCTGCAGAATCTGACACCTTCCCTTTTTGAACTTCCTATGGTGATTGCCCCACACTTTTATCTTGTGTAGGTCTCTCTGCAGAACCTTCCTGCTTTCAAGGGAGACAAAAGCTCCTCCCAGTTTTGTATCATCTGCAGACTTGCTCAGTATCCCTCCCAGTCCTGCATCCAAGTAATTTATGAAGATGTTGAAGAGCACAGGGCCCAAGATGGAGCGCTGTGGAACCCCACCAGTGACAGGTCACCAGTCTGATGTCACCCCACTCGCTGATGCCCTCTGTGCTTGACCCATTAGCCAATTGCTCACCCACCACATGATGTGTTTATCCAGCTGTGTGCTGGACACTTTGTCCAGTAGGACACTCTGAGAGACAGTATTGAAAGCTTTACTGAAATTCAAAAGAACTATATTGATTGGTTTCTCTAGGTCAGCTGGGGGGGTTACCCTGTCATAATAGGGAATCAGCTTTGATAAACAGGACTTTCCTCTCATGGAGCCATGCTGGCTGTGACTGATGAGTGCATTCTCTTTCAGTTGTTTTTCAATACCTCCCAAATAAATCTTTTCCATAACTTTACGAGGCACTGAAGTGAGACTGACAGGCCTGTAGTTTGCAGTGTCCTCCTTGCCCTTCTTGAAAACTGGGAAAACGTTCACCAGCTTCCAGTCAGCTGGGACCTCTCTGGAATCCCAAGACCACTCAAAAATCACTGAGAGAGGTTTTGCAATGACATCAGCCAGCTCTTGAGGATTCTGGGATGAATCCTATCAAGGCCTATAGATTTGTAGGGATCCAGCTAGAGCAGCAAATCCCTCATGATTTCAGGGTCGACTGGAAGTTGATCATTTTCGGAGTTGTGGTCTTCCAGCTCAGAGCACTGAGACCCCCTTCATCTGTTATCCATGTTGAAGACAAAGGAAAAGAAGCAGTTAAACATCTCTGCCTTGTCTCTGTCCCTGTTGTGAGCTGAAAGGTAGTTTTAACAAAAACGAGCAAGCTAATTGAAATGTCATGAACAAATGTTGCAAAAGTACTGACAGAGTTTAGAGGGCTTTGCAGATACGCCGTATTATGCCTAGGGTTTTTTTTGTTTTTGGTTTTGTTTTTTTTTTTTCATTTAGAATTCCAATTAGCAGAATTTCTCTTTGATCTTGACAGACAGGGATGGATTGGACTGATAAGAGCATAAACTCAGTTTTAGAAGAAAAGTGACATTTGTACACCTATCAAAACCCCCTCCCACTAATTCAAAACAGCCAGTTACCCACTTAGATTTTTTTTTGTACAGGTTACATATCTTGGAACAGAATTGTCAAAATTTATTGTTGATGAAGTGTCAGTTTCCAGTGACCTGGAGTTACCAACACAGGGACAAGAGCCTTTGGGTATGTACCATTTAAAATCTAATATTCACCATAAGTGAAAGCAGCAGAAAGTGGTTTCTAAAGAAATTAAATCCTAAAAATTCCTCTTATTGCGTTCTGATTTTTTTCTGGGGTACATGGTTATCACAGATCTTGGCCTTGAAATATAAGCAGTGCCAGAACATAAACATGAACTCTAAAGAAATATGCTTCTTTTCTTCCATAAATGTGTTGTGTGAAGAGAATAGTTAATAATGACTTGGTTCCTGTGTGAAAAAAGGTTTGTGTAAAATTTCGCATTTGATATACAGTGAAGTTTCTAATAAGCTGGTTTTATACTTTTTTATTCTGTTGCAAACTCAGATACACTAGCATAAGTTTTAATCTTATGTCTTCAAATCATATTAAATTATCTGTGTTGGTGAAAATCCCAGTATGCCCAAGCAACAGGAATAACTACAGGGTATTTTATTCTCTAAAAATAAATAGTCATAAGAAACAAAGTGCATTGATATGACAAAATGACACTGAACAGTTATTTTCTCAGAACTACCCAGCAGACTTAAGAACTTCAGTCTAATTTTGATAAGTAGTGTGTTCTTAGAGAAACCCAAGTCCCTCTGAGAGCTGGTTGTACTTGGAGTCCAAAAAGGTTTTGGGCTTTAGGGCTTGGTGCTGTTAATTTGATGAGACACTACACTTCCTGTGAACTGGGATACCAGGGCTGATTATTCTTAAAGAATAAATTAAAAGATAACAATGCAAAATAACTAATTTGATATTCAAACTACTGTGTTCTACTAGCTCAGGCTAAGACTACCCAGATGATGAATTTACTTTGCCTTGCTTCAGCAGCTTCACCTTATACCAGGTGTGAATTAAAAATGGGTGTAGTTTTCTAACTTTTTAATAGGCTTTTGAAAATTTCTCTAGTTCTTCTAAATTATGCCTCTTGCAGAATATTGATGATAAACATTACAACTTCCAGAACAGAGAAATCCATTCATTCAAAAAATAGTGTTGAAAGACAAAAATCATCCTGAAGGGCCATGTTTTGTCCCAGATAGTCCAGAGGACTCTGGAAAAGAGTATTTAAAGAAGTTTGGGGTTTTTTTGTGATGTGTAATTAGCCCTAGGTGAGAAATTGAGGAAGGGAAAGCCAAAGTGTTCTCAGTTTCAGTTCCATTTCAGATACTACGTGGCCAGATATATAGTAGGAAATTAAAGACTGCCTTAAATTGTTTCAGAAAAAGATTAACCTTCAGTGTTGTGAGAACAGTTGCAGTCATTTGGCAACTCCCGAATGGTTTCCAGGCCCAGTTCAGGTGTTACCTTGTTCCAAGCACTGTCCCGAACAGGCAGCAGCTGAACTCAGTAAGATTGCTTGAAAGCAAGGAAGAACAGTTTTGCTGTGATCGTATGTGTTAGGGTATGTTTCTGTTTTCCTTGAGGCAAGCAATGAAATGTGTATACTTAGGAGACTACTTCTCAAGTTAAATGTGTGGTATCTGGTGTAATTTTGCCAAGGAAGACATGTATTTCTTTTTAAAAAAAGAATGCCTCAATCATCTTACAGCAGGAACAGCTGGGCTGCAAAGGAAAGCCCTTACATGTGTTAGGTGGTGTAAGGCTAAGTGAAAATTTATGGTAAGAAATTAAGAAAAATAAAAAGTGTAACTGTTCTGTGAATTAAACCACCAGTGTTAAGTGATACTTTTTATTCTTAGAACAAAACTATCTTTTTATACTCTCAGGAAAGAGTTTTGTCACAAGGAACACCAGCAACCACAATCAGCATGATCACAGTCCTGGTACTGTCTCCATTGCTCAGCCTCTTGAGAGCTTTGGCCTGAGCAATATGCATCCAAACACCCCATCCTTGTCACAAACAGAAGTTGTGAAAACTCCACTGTATGCTGAAAGAGAAGCAGCTATTGCTGAGAAATTTATGAGTAAGTGATTTTTCAACTGCCTAAGAAAGTTAATGGTGGATGCAAGGAGTCTGCAAGAGGTGTGAGAGGAAAAAGAAAGTAGGTAGCATGGAATTGATTAGTGTGTGGGAGGGAAAGAGTGCTGGAGAAAAACGACACTGCTCATTGGCTGGATTCATCTAAATGACCCAATAATTATGTTTTGCAGAGCTCAGCATGGTTGACTCTCCAGTGTCCAAATGAGAAACATTTTGCTATTTTGATATAGTTAACAAAATAGCTCCATATCATTTCAAGTACTCAGTTAAATATCTTCACAGAATAATAGCATAGACAAGTGTCTTCTGGATTTAGATAGAGAAATATGATACATAAGCATTGCTAAATAATCTAATGTAATCTAAGTCAAAAGAAGATGTGGAAATGTTCCCAAAGATGTTCTGATCTTTGTGTAGTTGACTGAACTTGTAATATTGTGTTTTCAGTATTACACTTTTATGTTGATTGCACATTAAACCCTATGTATAGTATTTGTATGACTTAGACAGTGCTTACTGCACTTGGACCTGGTATTTTTGCCTGTACTGCCCGTGCTTACACTTCCTGATTGACTGCAGTGCAGAGTCAGAGAGATCAGCTCAAATCACGCTGTGGGAAACAGTCCCTGTGCTCTGGGAGGCAGTAGGACAGAAATCAGATGTGAAGTGCCTAGTCTCTGTCTGCCATCATAAACTGGAAGTGTATCCACACTTGAAAGCAATTCTTTTTACTTCAGTACATAGATCCTGCAAAGATACCTTGCAAAGGATGAAGTTTACCCCAGGGCTGACAAACCTCTACAGAAAATGGTTTATTATCTCACNTTTTCCCCAATAGAAGCAAATAGAATTAGTAAAAGTCAGAGCAGAATATTTGAAGGAAAGTTACACAAAACCAGATTGTGCAGTAGTTTGTTTTCACATTTAGATAGTATAAAATGCCCAGATTGAACTGCCCTTTGATACGACTTGAAAAGTAACACACATTATGGCGTATAAGAGTTATGTTTCTCTGCTGAACAAATTAATAGCCACATTCTAGTTTTCTCAAATACAGCTGCTAGTTCTGCTTACCAAAATAATGGCCTTGTAGCATGTATGGTCCTTGCCACCCTGTTACCTGAGTGCTGGGCCCTGTGTGGGAACTGTTACAGCAAGAGTGTAGAGTAATTTTGTAGCAAAAGTAACTATTAACAGGCAGTGGAGATTATGCAAAATTAAATATTCATAATATACTAAAAAATAGTAAATTGGAAGTTTTTATTTACACTCACTATAATTACCTTGTTAATTGAAGGAAGAAAGCAGCTTAAAATGCAGTATAAGCCTTAAAAACATTAGCTACCATCTCAGTTTTGGTATGTCTGTGTTGTGGAACTCAAGTTTTTTGCATCCAGTTCTGAGGAGAAGCTTTTTAAGTTTCATAGTCTGACAAAAAATATTTTTGAAAGCAAACTCGTACTTAGGAAGGATCCTTTACAAACAAGTGTCTCAGGATTAGTATTTCACTGAGGCTTTTAAATATATAGCTCGATTTGCTGTATTGATTTGCCCTCTACCTTTGTTTCCAAACAATCAGTCATATACACAATGCCATTGTTGTTTTACTTCATTCTAAGTGAAATCTGAATATGAGGCCCAGCTGTATAAATTTGCTTTGAGCTAGTTTACTTTCTGGGCTTTACTAGTCCTGGAAAATGATAGAAAAGTAATTAATTTCAGTCGTCTTGTTTGTGCACCAGTAAGTTGTGATGCTGAAATCATTGACTTAACAGGAGAATGTTTAAATCCATGTAAATTACTCCAGTAAAACAAACTCAAGCTGTTCAGTATTTCAGTGCCCTCTTAGAGAGGTGTAAAACTGAGCTACTGGAAAACATTGCATGTTCATATTTGCAAGAGTCTTCCACTAGACCTGAAACTGTAGACTTCTCAGAAGAGGGATCTCATATGTGTCTGAAATACTGCTTTGTAACATAGTCCTAACAACAAATCTAGCCCATTGTACTATGATTTTCCTGCAATATGTTTAAAGCTCCATGAAATTAGAATTCAAAGAAACGTGACCTGTTCTTGAAAGCTTGCAATGTGTTTTGTGCTGCATAGTACTCCAGTTCAGAACCCCAACTTCTGCCTAGGCTCAGACAGTTCTGTCAGAAACTACTTTCACTGGAAAACTCTACTATTCTTGTCTTCATGTTTTTGGAGGAAAGCTGGAAAAGATAATGAACATGATTTAGTAGTTACAAAATCAACATGTAAACTGAGAACCCCAAGTTTGCTTTTGCTAACAAAATGGTATGGCTTAAAGAAACTTAATTCTATATATCTGAATTTTTTTGATTGGGTATTATTGAAGCAGTAGCTTATTATACTATCAATAATGACAATAATAGTGTGGAAGAGGAAAAGTACTTGAAATGTTTAAAAAAAACATGGGAAGCAAACCACACATAAACAAAACCAAAACCTTAACATCTAAGATATATGTTTTTCTCTGTAGCTGTAGCAGAATATCCATCAACTACGCTATGTCCCCATTTATGTGACTGTAAAAGATAGGGAGATAAACTACATACTCTTTGTATTTTTCACTTCAGAGGCAATGAGTTTATAGACAAATGCTTCTATCCATAGTGTTTTTTAACCTCTGAGGTATTTTGAAGTGCAACTGTTACACTGTTTTCTTTATGGCTTGCAGACAAAATATTTTCCAGTTCTATAAAATTCCAGGTAGTTGCTCTAGGTACTTCCATACTTTATCGAGAAGCACATAGTTCTGTCTGCAGAATTTACGGAGCTGTAGTTTCCAGTAACTTGGCATACCATGACTGAGGTACAGGCTTCCTTCATCTGCAGTCTTCCTTTCCAAAATCCTCTACCTGCTGTTGTTTGACTACCAGCAGGGTAGGAGGTACAATGTCACATGACTGACTTGGTTGAACTATGTGGCCGTGAAGACTTGAACAGAAATTAGATGGCCAAAAATTGGGGAGGTTAGGGAGGGAAACAACTGGCAGGGACTACATGTCATGGAAGCCAATTGTAAGAATTTCATGATTATATTTCTTATCTGTAAGTCAGGTTTTTCTGAAACTGGCAAATCACTTCAGAAGTAACTAAGTGACAAATGTGATTGCACAGACTCACAGGCTAAAGTAGGTTCAGTCGGACCTCCAACCTGTTCAAAGCATGACCAGTTTCCAAGTTAGATAAGGTAGTCCAGTCAAATTCTGAATATTTTCAAGGATGGGCCTTCCACAACATGCTTGTAGTGATTTTTTTTCCCATGAATGTAGTTGGAATCTTGCTTGTTAAAACTTGCAACCATTGCCCCTTTTTGTTTGATACAGAAGCCAATTACATAAACTGACTTCTAGTCAAGTTCTGTGAACAGTGGCTTTCTGGCTTTTTTACTCTGTGAAGCTAGTTGTAAAAAAATTCCTTTGGTAACTGACACGTCTTCTTAATTCATGAGCTGCACTATAAGATTTTCATCTGCTTTGGTGGTCCCGTGGAGACTAAGAGAAGACTCAGACAAACAGAACTGTTGTAGATAATCCTCCTGGAACACACTTGTCTTTTCTTATCTTACTTACGAAAGTAATAAATGAAAGGCAGTGTGATACCCAGCAGGGTTCCAGAGGCACTGGCTTCAGCTGCTGCTTTGTTTGAAACAGAGAGGAGAGACTTTTTTGACACCACACTGGTAATGTGAAATGAAAGCATTTGGGAGACTACCTGATGATTATACCTTGGTGAGCATTCATATTATATCACACTTCTATTTTTTTTTCCAGGAGTGACTTTTAACAAAGTTACAACAAAGCTTCTAAACAAAACAATTCAGTCTTTAAATCACCACATGATAATAGCCTAGGAGAAGGCTCTGTAAGTTGTGCTGAGGCTGTACATAAAACTCAATAGATGAGTTACAGCCACTGTAGATCTTGCCGGTGCATGAAAAACATGAGCCATTGGTTTTTGTATCAGATGGCTATTCTGACCTGGACCAAAGCTTGACTTATAATTTGTTTTCTGTTTCCTTCAGTTTGCATCTCAGTCTGCTATAAACAGCAAGAATTTCCAAGTGTTGTGGTTTTAATTACCCAAATTTGGCCCTGGAACCACTTCGTATGCACTATCTTGGCCCATTTAATTCAGGTTTTCTAAAACGGTTGGAAGTAATTTCAGAGAAGCATTTTCCTTCCGAATCATTATACAAATGAATAATTATTTAATCAAGTCTACAACAATAACTCAGTAAGTTTAAAAAGAAAGAAATATATGCTGGAAACCTGCACCCTTACAGTCATGCCAAGAAACAGTCTCCTAGGAATCATTTTAAAACAGTCTTTGTGCTTGTTAATAAAGGGTACTAGTACATTTGTTTGTTGTTGTTGAACTCATAATTTGATATTTAAATAGAGTGATTGTCTTAATTGAGAAACTGAAAGGCCATCTGGACAACTGTGTAAAAATATTTGTGTGAGAAAAATGGAATCAGCTGTTTTGTTTTATTTTAAAAGTAGTTATGATATTTGTTTGTAAATTCAATCTTGAATACAGATTCTTACACCTCTCTTACCTTTTGAGGAAAAAATCACATTATATCTATACTAAAGAAGGTAAGAGCCACCGAGATTTAAATTGCTACCTTGTTTCTCTGAGAAGTTATTGAAACATTGGTGGATTTCTGCAGTACATTGGAGGACTTGACTTTGCCACATTGTTAAGTGAAAAGCTTAACAATATCTTAATATAGCAATTCAAAGTCCCTGAAGAAGAATAGTTCAAAATGTGTCATATACAAAGCATTTGTTACTGGATACATAGGAGAAGAAAAAAAGCCAATTACTGTATAAGATTGTGAGGTAGGCAAAAGCTTTATGACATTGTTTTTGCCAATCTCAGTGGAGAACAAAAAGGAAAAATGAACTTCTGAGGAATATTATCCTTTACTGAGTTAAGAAGGCAATGTTTCTTTCTCAGAGCTAGTAGTTTATCTAGAATAGAACAGAATAGAATAATGAATAGTGGAAGTCTGAATTAAATGCTACATTATTACTATAAAAATTCCAGTTATAGGCAAATGGTGAACTTAACCTATAGATCATCCACAGTGACTCATGTCTGATATATGAAGGAAAGATGTGTAGGCTAAGGTACTATCAGAAGGTGCTCTATGTCCTTCTGGCACTGTTACAGCTGTTCCATGAGTTATCTGGTCATTAAGGTCCATTAGGTAGCTTCCGAACTGAAATTATTTATTTATTATAATGATGCTATAAATATCCTTTGACTTTTTAGGAAGGGTTACGATTACCAATGCAAAAAATGCAGTGTGCGTAATTTAGGGTTGCTTGATAAATTCATTCTTGGGGAAAAGGTACTTTTAAAATTGGGATAGGGATGAACAATGCAATCAGCAAAATCCCTGCTGGCCTGTGTCTTGTAGTGGATAGACACTGCCTTAACTTCAAGTGTCTGACTGATGTGGCTGGTCTGATTGCTAGAAAAAGATCACTACTTTCTGATTGGTTTATAAAGACAGAGACTTTGGACTTGAGCATTTACACGTGGAAAAAAAGAATTGATATCTATATCATGTTAATCAAGAACTGTGGGGAGACCTGGAAAAAAGCAAGAGCATTCATAGAGGGGAAAAATATTGAATTACTGGGAAAACATTATATTTTGTTGGTGAAATATCTAGTCTTACAATGTCAATCTGCCCACATGCATCTCTTTTTCCAAAATACCAGGTCTTGATCCCCTGAAAGAAGAGTTATTTTCAATACTACCACTGGCGTGGGCAGAATTTTTGTGCCTCAATTCAGCAGCAATCATTTTTTAAAGAGTCAGAGGGCCCAAAAATGTTGTTTATGCAAATTGCTATCTGTCATTTCCAAGGTGTTATTTTTCTCAATAGACAGTCTCTACTGGGAATCCCAGAGTGTGACTGGTTTTCTCTAAGTTCTTGAGAGGACTGTGGACAGGGCCCAAGAAACTTGAAAGTACTTAAGACAGATTTGCATTCTATAAATATTCCCTTGTGGCACTCTAGATCAAATGCTGTCACCTTTAAGTGTGTTTTTCTTAGATCCTCTCCTTGCTTATGCATCTGTAGACCTTTAGAGATACAAAAGCTGTTGATAAGCAGGATGGGAAAATTACTGAGAGACAACATGTGTTTTCCCCATATTGATGAAGGGAAAAAGGCTCGTTCTCAGTGACACTTCATCTTGTAGTTCGTGAAGATATAAAAAAACTGAGAGCACCTAACAGGACAGCAAGGTTAGGAAAGCAGAGAAAGACCCTGCCTATGTGTGTCTTAATTTACTAAGCTTTCCTCTGTAGCCAAAGCACTGAATTTTGGATTAACAGTATAGCAACATTTCTTGGCTGCTTACAGGCTGTGAGCCACCAGTCTTTTGTAAGGGTCTGAGAGTTACAGCAAGATGAAGGAAGAAAACATCAAAGTGGCTATTAGAAGACTAAAAATAATAGGAAAAGGGGAGAGAAAGGGGAGAAAAAAATTGAGAAAGAAAAATGGAAAGGACATTAATCATCTGTGTCAGAATATAGAGGAAGAAACACGGGGAATAAAATACTGATTCATCCCTACTGGGGAAAAACTACTGTCAATGGATGTAGAAACTTTGATATCAAACATTGATGTCAGAACTGAGAAAGGCAGCTTTGGGATATATAAATTATTGTGGTTTTGCTAGCTGTTGACTGTTCCACAAAGTACTGAAAAGCAGAGGTTATAGAGATTAGATATTTTAATTTTTCACTCAGGTAAAGTATTTATGGTAGAATACTGATATTGAGTCTGCAAAATCTTAATCCAATAGGCAAAATATAAATTTGACCCAAAGGAATCAACAAAGAAAGCTGTCAGCTGCTAAAAGAAAGTTACTTCAATAGATTTATTTGGTCTTCTGTCTCTTACACTTTCATATTTAAGAATTTCTAGTAAGTAAGTTAAATCTTTGCAGTGAAGAGCATTTCCAAAGTACGAAAGGAATGTCTTTTCTCCAGTTATGATCCGTCAAAACAGGATGTTAAATTAGCTTCAGGCTTTGCTAAGAATTTTCCCTCTGCTTGTATACAAAATGTAGAGATTTCAGAATGAAAAAACTTTTTTTTCAAGAGACTAAACCAGATGGAAGTCATGCCTGCTGTGTCACTGTTAGACTCAGCATTAATGACAATGTTTTATCTCAGTTGCTGCCAGTTTCTTTTATTAAAAAAAAAAAAAAAATCAGAGGCATACTTTTAAGATAATTTTTACCTGAAGTTGTCCTTAAAACCACTCAGTAATTTTCTCTCCAAGCATTCCTGTTTGTGCCCTTTAAAAGATCACTTCTAGGTGAGTGTATAAATTGGCTTTTTCCGGTGTGACTGGTCCTACATCAAAAGCGGTACAGACTGTGAGGAGTGTTGTGATGTTACTTCTCATGGATGTGGATGTCATGGGTGTGGAACATCCTCACTCACAAAACTATTGTATTTCTGAACACAGACCTCTTGCCCTCTTGCTTCTAATAGCAATTTCCTACTTTACTTTGTGTGGTGTGCTCCTGGGACTCAGGATATGGCAGGGAAATCATGACCGAGGCATGGAGTTAAAAGGTCTAACACATAGAAGGTACACTGTTTATTTTAGCACTGGCACCTACCGATGTTGTCAGTTCAGTGAATATGTTTTGCTTTTTGGAAGTTGTGTAGGTGACACAAATGGAAAACTGTGGTAACAGAAAAAAACACTCTTGGGGTGGCACATGGTAGCCCAGAAAGAAGTGCAAGCTAAATGGCCAGCTGATGTCACTTCAAACATGCTTTCTGTGCACTTTGACAAGGATTTATCTTGACTGATCTAATATTCCTAAAATATCTATCGTAGTTTGCTTATCGAGACACTTGAATGTTGCTTTGACTCTGTTTTTTGTTGTGTTTTTTTTTGGTATTGTTGGGATTTTTTTAAACAGAAGCCATCCCTACTTTCATGACAGTTCAGTTTCTGTACTGACACAAATGCCTTAAGTTTATTCATTGTAATAGTTAATTCAGTCCAGCAGATATTTAAATATTGCAAATATCCATTATGCAGTCCTGCAGTTTCTTTTGTACAGGTGTACGCCTTCCTTTTTATATAGTGCTTTCAGGACTATATAGGATGGGTGTTCTGTGTGTGATTCTTTAGTTTTAGGGAAGTACGCTAAGCATGCCTCTTTGTAGACATAATATGCGAAATTCCATCAGTATGCAAGAACAACTGCATTTTCCTATTATATAACTGGAAATGTCTGGGATGGTTAACTTTTCAGCCTGGGTGCCACGAAGTGTAGCATTGTCCTTGTCTCACTGAAGGCTGGGTATGACTGAGAGGTACTGGTAAGATGTCCTGAGTCCTTCCCCACAAGATTCCTAGGATACATTATAGATTCCTAGGATTCATTAATGCTTACATGGTTCTAACAAATAGCAAACACCTTTCTAGAAAATAGTGAGAGTGATTACTTTGTATTACTGCAGTATACACTCTGTAATCATTTGCATTCATTTTTAACAGGCTCTTCTGTCCAGTTTAACTCAGTGGAAAGTCTGATGCATTTTCTTCAATTCTGTGAGACAGTAGTGGTACGTAAAGAGGAGTTTCTACCGTGCTCAGTAATGGAAAAGCATTGGAATTTCTACAAAGGATGTGAAGATTTTGGATTCTAAAGACTTCTTGAGTACTAATTTTTTTTTTCTTCATCATCACTTGGAAGTAAATATTTGGGCTTTTAGAACTAAGTGCTTTGTTACTATCATTTTGATAAATAATTTGCCCAGCACTTGGAATGGATGGAAAGATAGATTAAGTGAGGAACAGGGGAGTACTTAAGTGGCAGGTAAAGATAACTGTCAGTATTTAATTTTTTGCTGCAAAGTTAGGAAATTAGGAAGTAGATAAAGACTGTTAGATACTGGTACTCCTTGTGAATTATATTTGAGGTTGATAACTTTGTATGGAATTCAAGTTTTAATTTAAGATTTAAGTAACTGTCCATGCTTGATGGGGCAGCACAGAACCAGACAGATACGCACACCAATAGTTACTTCCTACACCTGAACCTGGAACTGCTCTGGCTGAGCATGTGCTATCAGAAATGGCAGGACATGTTTGTGTAATAACATAAACTGTTAGGTTAGGCAATAAATCAAGGTGGGCAGCTTTGAAAATCACCAGCAGCTTTGCTTTGTGTAGCATGGATATAACATTTTGGCAGGTGCTGGGAGAGGTTAAAAGAGAAATTTTGGCCATTGGAAGTGCTCAGGGAAACTCCACTCATGTTTCAGCCAAGTCTTTCTGACAGGCAGAAAATGTGCTGCCATATGGCAGGAAATGCAGTTACCCTGTTTGTGGAACATAAGTTTTTCCATCTAACAGCATCTGAGATATTCATCCCAAACTCTGGAGGATTTCTATTTGTTTTAATTTTACAATGTATGAATTTGCCTTAGCAACATATTTTAACATGTTTGGCTGTCATGAGTTATCTGCATTCAAATGGCATTCTTGCTCCTTTGTTCTCTGGATTATAAGAAGAGATTAAATAATAGTATCTGCTACTCTTAACTCCAGGGAATGGGATGAGAAGTACCTCCTGTCAATACATAACATCAGCAAGCTATTTGGAGTGTGAAGAGCTCTTCTGCAGAGATTTGATTAGTGTCTTAAGGAGAAGTTGGTTTATGGATGAGAGAGGGTTCTTGTGTACAAACAGCTAATACTGTGCTGTAGGATACACAAGCAGTTATAGCCTGGTCAGCTGTAAGAATAAAGAAATGCAAATGGCCTGGAAGTCAAAAGGGTAAAGGCTACTGAGTGACAGGTATTTTGTAAAGGTCAGTTTCCACACAGAAAGAAAAAGGAGTGGTCTCACAACTGCAGCAGCAAAACAAACCTCAAGGCATTTTTTTAGGAAGTGTTCATTCAATACAGCACTTTCACTGAAAAGCAGAAAATATTTGACTGTTAAAATGACCTCTGATTGCATGTTTGTTTGAATTTTTTTTGTTGTTGTTGCAAGATGTCTAATAAAATTAATGGACAAAACTTGTGAGTATTTGACAGTAATATTTTGGTCCATTATATTAACATGATTACATGACCTAAGGCAATCCTAATATAGTGACAGAAAATTGAATTGATTCAAGCTGAGCAAAGAAGTGAAAATGCAAAGTGCTACATGAAAACTACTGTCTTTTACTGATGCCATATATAAAAGTAAGTTACCAGGGCTGGTGGTTTTTTTCCGATTTTTATATGATATATAAGAATCATGAGAAAGGCATTAGCTTGACAACATATGATTTGACTAACAAATGTAGAATTCTGCTCCCCAAATCTTAAAACTGTAAATATTCCCTATTCTCCCTCCTGGAATCTTTTTCTTAGTGTGAAGATCGATTAAGAGATGGGGAAAACCTATCCCATCATGTTTTCTCTGTTTAAATATATACTTTTGAAGGGTACTTTTGCATAAAAATGTAACTGGTTATCATGGCCAAAGATAGGCAGCCATTAGTACAGCAAAGAGTAATAAAGCTTTTACCCACAAGTGGCAAACAGATAGTCAGTCCTCCCAGCCCCTCCTGCTGCTTTCATGATCCAGTTCTTTAATTTAGTAAACCCCTTGTCCACTCCTAGGGTGTGTGTTAGCACTCATTTTGCATGGTACAGGCAAAAGTAAAAATGCAAATAATAATGCAAATAATAATGCAAATAATACAAAAGCCCTGGCATTATGATGGTCTTAATGTTTGGATGGGGAATAAAAGGAGAAACAGATGAGGCAATGAACAAAAACTACAAATTCAGATTTATATGTCCACAGATTTATTTTTTTATTTATTTATTGCTAAAACAGAGTTAAAATCAGTGGGGAGATTAATAGCAGTCAGGAAGAATGCAAGACTCAAAATGAGAGTGAAGAGGAAGATAAAGAGCTGGGAGATACACAGTGCAACACAAGATCCATAAGGCCAGTGGGGACCAATGTGATAAGCTGACCTCCTGAGTAACACAGGCCAGAGGTTACCAAGGGTTGTAAAGCAAGGGAAACACATGGGAAAGAGGAAGGAAATAAAGCCATAGGAGCAGAGGGAGCTAAATTCATGAAGTGCAGAGGATCTGCACAAAACATTTGCACCTTCTTGGCAGGCAAAGCTAAACTGCAACCAGCAAGAGTTTTTGACAGTGAAAATGCAACTAAGGTGGGGGTTGGAGGGGATGAATAATGTTGCCATAGGAGTTTGGGTAAATTCTTCAAGCAGATGCAGTTATCAAGTGTTTTGTCATTATGACACAAAGATGAAGACTTTTTTCCTGGTTTTCAAATCTTAATAATAACTGAAGGAAAATACCCTGTTTAAGTCATTAAGAGAATGAACAATTGCATATATGAGATTCAGACCCTTTTTCTGGTCACCAGTAGTTAATTAACCAGTCAAGTTGGAAATTATATAGGTGGTTTAGAATCTGAACTGTTATGTTTCTGACCATATCAGGAAAAGAAGCTTGACATAGGAAGGGAGAAAAATATTTCAAAGAAAGGGGACTCTGAAACCAAATTCAAAGAACTTTCAAGTATTTTGTATCTGTGTTTTTCTGGGTTGTGGCTGTGGGGTTTTTTGGGTTTTGGGGCATTTGTGTGTTATTACTAAGGCTTTGGCTTTGTGGGGGAAAGTTTTACCACTTAGAGCGATACTACTGTGACAGAGTAACCCACAAGTGAGTTGTCCAGCAGCTTTCACTTACACGTTTCTGTGGCAGGAGCTCAAGCACATAGTTACATATAACTCGGTCACAGCGGCTTAAGCAATTAGCAGCCGTAAGCCGAGCTGCCACAGCTGTGCCCAGCTGCACAGTCTCTGCTACGGCAGCAGGCAGATGCTCTCGTCTCCGGTGGCGTCTGTCACATTTCCCACCGAGCCGGTGTACCAGGGGTGCAGGCCCTCAGGCTCTNCAGGGGTGCAGGCCCTCAGGCTCTGCCTGACCCTAAACCACCGCCCTTTGCCTGGAAGTCGCTGTGGTTTAAATCCAGACCACAGCTTACCAGTTCAGAACTGCAGCCATCGCCGGCGCCCCGGGCCCTCGTCACGGCTGTGGGCTCCGGGGGCAGCCGAGGGGAGGGCGAGGAGCCCGGGCCGGGGGCTCGTCCCCAGCACAGCACAGCCCAGCCCGTCCGGCGGCCGCAGCGTTCGCGAAGCCGCAGCGCATCTCCCGCGCATCCCCCGCGCCGCGGAGGCCGAGGGGCGNGGCGGGCACCTCGCCGCCTCCTCCCCCTCCTGCCCGACAGGTTTCGGGGCGGGCCGCGGCCCTTCCTCTCTTCCTCACGTCACGGAGCAAAATGCCGCGCCGCGCAAATATCCGCGCACACACCCGCGCACAGTCCGCACACTCGCGCACCCCCCCACACACCCCCGCACACAGCCCGCATACACCCGCACACAGCCCACATACATCCGCACACACACGCACAGCCCTCACAGCTCCGCACACCGCCGCATACACCGGCAAACCACCGCACACCGCTGCAGAGCCCGCACACCCCCGCAAACACCCGCACAGCCCACACACATCCGCACACAGCCCGGTGGGTGCGCGGCTGGCGGGCGCGTCCCGGGACCGCAGCAAGGAGGGTCCCCGTTGAAGCCCAAAGCCCTAAGTTTTTGCGGGGAGCGGCGCGCTGGGGCCGCAGCAGGAGCTGCCAGAGGCGCAAACTTGTCGGCTCGGCGGCGGAGTTCGGTAGGAGGAGGAGGAGGAGGCAAGGCGGCAGCAGCCCTGCGGCTCCGCGGGAGCGCAGCGGGGCGGTGCTGCGAGGGGGCGAGAGGGCCGGGCCGGGCGCGGCGCTGGAGGCGGCCGGAGCAGCAGGAGGAGCAGGGTTGGTGCCGGCGCTGCTGCGGGGAAGCTCCGGTAAGAACGCGCCGCGTGTCTCAAAAGTTAGTTAAACGAACGTGTTAGTCTGTACCTGTGTTTGAATGTACCCAGTGCACTTAGTCATTTCTGTAGTATGGGAAGGGGCTCTTTTTCCTTGCGAGGAAACAAAAAGTAACAACAGCAAGAATGTATGACATTCAGTTCTTTTTCCTGGAAGTGGGGTGGTGTCTGCTTCTCCCTCATTATGTGGTGGACAGATATGCTAATATCAGAGAAAGGTTTGAAGAAGGAGATCTCATGGGGAACCTGCCCCATAAGAGGATCTGCTCCACTGAACATCCTCCAACTTGTTCCAAAGACCTAGTCCCTAAACCAACCTGTTTCATTTTGAGTTAGGCACATTGCAGTAATAGTCACACATTGGAGTGGAGGCAGTGAACAGGAAAGAGCCGCTTGCTCACTTTCAGACTAGAAACCACAGCAGTTAGGTGACACTGAAAGGCGAAAGTCTGACAGCAATTATGAGAAAGTGGGATTTTACACAATGCTCAAGTCACCTGTAGAGAGTGTTCCCACCACCACCCTGCCCCTGCATGCTCTGGTCTCTGAATGTCAGAAAACTTAATTGAGTTCAAAAATAACTAAATGGAAGAACTCAACATTTCATGAGAAACAGACAATTGTAACCCCCATCTCTGACAACTGCTGAGCTGTAAGGAAAGAGAAGTGGAAAGAATGTGTGTGGAAAGTGTTCAAGAGTTCTCCTGTTTCCAAGCATCCACTTTCGAGTACTTTGAGACAACATTCTGTGCTGGATGGGCTTGTTTTTGTATGTGTGTAGCTTTTGTTGAGATGGTCCTAGAAAGGGAACTGAAATACTACTACATTTGTGCAACTGTGGTTTCTGGTTTTATACAGTTAGTACTGGTGGAGTTTGGTCCATTTCTTGTGCATTTTTCTGTATGCTGCCCAGCAGTAAAGGCATATGAAGATTACCAACAAACTTGGCTAATGCTTTTTGAAACATGTATCAGAAATGAGCAATTCTTAAGGGCTATAACTTTTTGAAAAGCAGTGATGGTGATAAGGAATACATTCAGGCTTTACCACCTTTGTGCTGGTATTACAGTGGGGATGCAAGAGTAGGGTTCAGACAGTGAAAACTGCTTGTGTACCAGGTTCTGTAGATTTTGTGGATCATAACCTACACTGTACATACTATTTTCTGACCTCATATGTTCAAATTATTGTAGTCAGTCAACAGGCTGTCTGTCATAATCTTAGAAATGCCTTGGTGAGAGGCAAGAGACTGTATCTTTGTAATTCTTTAGAAGCAGTCCAGATGAGTTCGGAAGAACTAAATTTACAGCATTTGTGTGGCTGTTACAGCTACAGAAAGGCGTTAAGAGTCATACAGTGACTCCAGCTTTTGAGGTCTTCCAGGAAATACTGATAAAGGATCTAAGAGATGCACCAGATGAGTCATAGAAAAACTCATTTCTGCATTACAAACAGCAGGGTGCTGAATCCAGCAAGGGGGTTACATTTTGCGCAACTGTCAACAGTCAGCTCATCAGACCTCTCACTGAACCACTCAGAAATCACGAAGGCTTCACCAGGATTTGCAATATGTGATGCACAGGTCTCTCTGCTTTGAGTACAAGAGATGAAGCTCTGACGAGAGAGGAGCATCACGCCCAGACAGAGGCATCAGTAAGCAGGTGACAGGATAGATACCAGCCTGTCAGAGACCCACCCATCCTCCTACAGTGTGGTCTGTTGTATTATCTAGCTGCAGTGTGGCTTGTCTGGTCTGTCAAGAAGCTAGTCCCTGGCCTATGCAGAATTTCCTGGTGCCAGTCAAAGACCTTTTCGTTTTGGATTGACTGTGGAGTGCAGTCGCCCTGTGCGTGTTTTTGTCGTGTGTTGTTTGGTGGAGGGGCCTTTCTGCATGGTTGGTTTTCTGGGCAAGGACAAGTCAGCACCCTAACCTTACTCAAAAGGTGCATAGCTGTCTGTGGATATTTTCCAGTTTTACATGTGCTGGAAGCTTTTATCTCACAAGAAGTGTTCTATGTTCTTAATTTTCTTTCATCAATTAACAACACGTGATACAATTGGCCACTATACCCTCCCATCAGACTGAGAAGAGGTAAAGTTGACCCAGCTACTGTCTCGCTGCATGGCATCTTATGCATACAGAGAGCACCAAATATTAAGCAGAGAATCTGGAAATTGTTCCCTTTGTATGATTTTGCCATACTGGGGCCACTGAGCTAAGGCAGAACTG
The DNA here is from genome assembly GCA_013400415.1 of Scytalopus superciliaris. Lineage (NCBI taxonomy): Eukaryota > Metazoa > Chordata > Aves > Passeriformes > Rhinocryptidae > Scytalopus > Scytalopus superciliaris. Next base: position 68,880 of record VXBX01002155.1, on the reverse strand, counting down.
TAGGATCCCATGAATCTGTGACACCCGGAGCCCTCTTTGGAGCTTATGAGATTCAGCCTACTCTAGTCACATTCTGTATGTGCTGGAAGGCTGCTGATGAAGAAGAGGCTAGTGTGCACAGTATTTTGGTCAAAATGTGGATGGGGAGGAGGAGAATGTTATGTGGGCCTCAGGAGTTACTGCTTCTGTGCTTTCCTCGAAGGAAGATACTGTGATAATTGTTTGTGGTATATGCAAACAGTACAGTGTTTAGTTCCTCAAATTTCTTTGTAAGCATTGCACACAGAAAAGTTAGTTATAATAGCCAAAAAAAGTATCTCTTGCCATGCAGGAGACATTGTATACCATATGAAGTACTTATGTATAGGTGAACTTGCAATGCAGATCATCATATTCAAACAGAATTTCAGGAAGTACCACCAGGACTGTGGGTCTCATAACAGTAGCCCAAATTTCTTGTCTTGCCTTAGTGTCAGAGCTATTTCATTTATGGAGTGAACAAGGCCTCAAAGATCTGAAGTCTCAGTACCCGAGTACCATGCACATCTTACTGGTGAGGCTTTTGACAGAGATGCCTCACATCCCGGTGTTTTCCTGCCTCTCCCCAAGTTCTTTTCAGCATGCTGTAGAAGGAAATTGGGTTGCTTTGATGTGATCGGTTCTTTTTAAGGTGTTCTTTTCTCCCTAGCTTCTTGGTGCTTAGAAATGCTATGTGAGTAAACAAAAATATATGATTCTGTATTGAATTTGTGTGGCCAGGTTTTGGTAGTGGGGAGGATACGGAGGTGGTTCTGTGAGAAGCAGCTAGAAGTCTCCCCCCTGTGTCTGGGACAGCAGCACTCAGAGGCAGAATTACTTCATTCACACCATGATAGTCTATTGTCCATCTCCACTCTTCATTAGATTTTCACACTGTCCATATGGGGCTGTTAAAGAGTTGGCAGATCCTGCTGAGCACTCCTTGGCTTGCCAGTCAAGCTTATGAATGGGAATTATGGAGTCTTGGTTGGTAGGATTGCTGCTGGTGCACTGTTCTGGTGGCAATTGTCACTTACTGGTCTTTAGCTTGTAGCAATCCCGTGATGAAGGAATTTTCTGAGAGGCCAGGCAGGGTAGATAATTGTCTGACCTCCTGTGTATTCACAATACCTACACCAAAAGGCCATCGATAGCCCTTTGAACCCTTGAAGTACCCTGTCCTGATGTAGTTGTTGCCAAGGACACAAGGGGCCTCTCCCTGTCTGTATCTCAATCCATGAACCCTTTGTAATATTTTCTCTCCCCAGTCCAGGTGCTGAGGTGTGTGATAGAGCAGCTTTGGTGAGTACTTGGCGTCCAGCCAAGGTCAGCCCATTACAGTTTCTTATACAGATAATGCTGTGCACAGCTTGTCATGCAAAGCCTTCATGCTCACTATTGTTCAGCTAACATTTTACAATTTTCGTTTTTAATTTGTGCAAGACACAATGTCATCCCTCCTTCTGTACATCCGGTTTCACACGCGCTTGAAGCACTGGCGATGGTGAAAGCCGTGGGCAGTGGCAGGATGGAGCAGACACCACAACTTTGCTCACCCACCAAGCTGGATGTGCCTGTGCTGATGTCCTGGGACAGAGCATCCTAGAGAGCTCTGCAAGGGGAAGAGACCACAGCAAAGTCCAGGAGGTAGGTCTGCAGCTCTCCTTGAAATGATCTTGCTGATGTGACAAGCTGTGACTTTGGTGGGGGGGCAGTTGACTCAAAGAGGGTGATTTACAGACGGATTTGCAGAGAGTCTGCAGGTAGCTTGATGGAGGGGTGAAGGAAATGGAGAAATATTTTGAGCTCTTAATGGGAGCTTTTCTGCAGTGTGGTGCAGTTTCTCCTGCCTTCCTGTCTAACAGGAAATTTCCACCCCCTTTTACAGTGCTTCTCCGTGCCAATGAATACAAGTTCTGGCTCTTTGGATCTTATTTTCATGTTATACTATAGCTTAGGAGTAAAAGTTAACCCTCTCTTCACTGTAGTAGTATTGCTTTAAACTCTCATATGAGACAGAACAAAGCTGCTAAACTCTAGATTGCCCCAAATTAGAAGGGAGTAAACTCTCTTTGCTGAGGTGTGTGGTTTTTAATTTTGTTGTTCTTGTTGCTTTGTTTTGTTTTTGTCTTTACTCCTGGCTTTATAGTACACTAAATCCTTGGCAAGAGTGGATACTCCCATTTCACAAAGTCAAGAGCATTTAAATACTTAATGTATGAGCAATCAGGCTTGGAAATTTTCAGTACTATCTCTGGCCTTTCTTAGCACTTTCCTGCTTTAAGAGGGCTGCAAATCCTCAAACTGGCAGGGCAGAGTAGTATGGGATATACCAAGGGAATTGCTGAGAGACTTTTCTTTTCAGGCCTCCACCAGAACAGCTTCCATCAAAAGCTATTGTTAAACAGGTTAGATTAGTTGGGGATAGAGAGGAACCAAATTCACATCTCTTGTGCTGTTTTCTTCTTGCATAATCATGCAGAAGTCACTCACCTCTTCCTGGTCAAAGAGCAGAGACAGAGACTTTTTTTACCTCAACATATCTCTGGGACATGGACATTCAAGAATTCATGTAAGATCTTTTACTGACATTATGGGGATTGCTGCTGGAGGCAACTGCAAAAGACCATCCAGCCTTTTCTAAAGAGCATACCACCAGTTAGGACTGAGTAGCACAGACAAGCAAAGCAACTCACTATCTGCACAGCAGGTTGTGTTAGAAAACACAGATCTGTGTATCCTGTGCAATGAAGAGTCCTCATGTTTAGCACTGGGACAAAACCACGTGCAGTATGACTTTGACATGTGTAATAATTGCCAAATCTCTGCTGAACCTGTGCTTCCTATGTATGTGGCAAGAACCTGTCTTTCCTCTTCCACAAGCACAAATCAGGCTGTGGTAAACTGTAGATTTTTCTTACTGCTTTTCCTTGCGACACTGTGTTGTTTTAAGTCTTCAGGATCTTAAATTTGGCAGACTTATAGTTTATTTAGGGTTGGGTCTAAAAATAATTACATATTTTTCTAGATCTTGCAATTAAGAATGTAAGCAATAGTAGTTGCTTCGTTCTTTAGCTGTGCATCATTTAGAGAATACCTAAGTATTACATCAGGCAGGCAAGCGAGAACAGGGGGGTAAGCCAAGTGGAACAAGGCAGGTAGTGAGTGTCGTTGTATTACAGGGACATAGACTGAGGCTCCAGTGCAGGGGAAGTGAATGGAAAACCAGACAAACTTGGTACAATCAACTGATCTAGATTTAATGTCAATAAAAAGTACTCCTACAGAAATCCCGTAATCCCTGTCAGTAGATAATTTTGTGATGGAAATATCCATCTAACAGCAGTAAAAATTATCACATTAATAAACTAGCTTTTCTAGCTAGCAGCATTGAATAATCAAACAGTGTTAAAATTTTAATTCAGTCAGACACCTTACTAAAAAATAAAATAAAACAAAATGCTTAGCAGAGCACAGGATTACTTTTCCCCTTCCCCAGCTTCCCAGGAGCATTGTCCCTCTGCCTTTCCCAGAGAGCCACCAAGACCCAGACTTGATTTGTATAGGCCAGAGGGAAAACAGAAGGAGCTAACTACATCTTTCCACAGAGCTGGTCATGCAAGCAGTTAAGTTTGCATTGCTGTGTGAGCAGGTGTGTATTAAGCAAACAGAGATATTTTATCAGAGAGAACTTTCCCAAACTGTTTTTGCCTGGAGGAGAGGGAACTGTTTCCATAGTTCCTGCTCTTATGTAGTAATGGTGTTGGTTGTTGAAATACACTTGTGACCTGGTTTCCAAGGAAAGGTATAGACACTGGTTTTGCCTCAGATACCTTTTAGTGATGAAGGACTAACTGGTTGGAGAAAACACCTGTTCTGCTGCTCTGTTTGATTTTTGTTGTTGTTGTTAATGCTACCTGTAGGAAAGCACTTACCCTCATTGGTCCCTCTCTCCATTCTCTTCCTTCTTAATTTCCCAGTGTCTGTTCTGCTGCTTCTGCTCTTCTCAACACCCATTCCCTTTTTATTTTTTTAACCTCGGTTAGACAGAGCAGGAGCTGGATTCTCCAGGCTGACTCAGACCTGTGCTGGCCAGAGCAGCTTCTAGGCTGGCTTTTCTCCATTGCTTCTGAGTGCCACTCTGGGATGGAAGAGATATTAGAGTGTTCCTGGCAGAGTGTTACGGTTGGGTGCAATGCTGCTATCCCCAGAATACTTCACATTGGAATACAACAAAGCTGTGCCATCACAAGCAGAGCTGGCAGAGCTGGCAGTCGTGGTAGAAAAGCTGGGCTCTTTTTCTGGCTCCTGTTTGCTGGGGCCATGACTTTCCCAGGGGTGCTTCATCCAGTCCATCTCTCAAACTGTTTTTTGATGAATTGATGATCCTTTGCATTTCCTTTATCTTTCCACCAGCTGCAAAGGGACTTCAGATAGTTACTCCCTATGAGGTACGTCTTACATGCATGGTAGAGTGAGCAGGATACAGAACAGTTTCTCTGCTGGTTTCTTTCAATGCCAAATCCAGAAGCAGTCTGGGTAGTTTAACTACTTTGGATTCTTCTCCCTGACGCAAAAATGTCTAGATGCTGTGGGACAGTCTCAGGCAGTCTAGTGGAAATGTTCCTGGCTGTGGTGGGGAAGTTGTACTAGATTACCTCTAACAGTCCCTTCCAACCCAAGTGTTGCTGTATTTCTGTGATCCTGTGAAATAATGTATGATGATTGTACATATATACATAAGTGGTTATATGGTTTCTCACTAGGAGGGATGCTTTAAACTTGATTTTACTGTGAAGGGTTTTTTTAAAAATGGTATTCCAAATAAATCGATTTATGTGCTCACAGGAGGCTCTTCGGAGCAGAAATTTGGATCACTATGGTTCAAAATGTGCAGTTTCAGCTGCTTAATACCTTCAGTAAACAGCATCAGCAGCTCCTACTTTTATTTTCAAAGGCTGTGGGCTTGCAGGGAGGTGGACATGACTACTCTCCATTCTTCTTTCTGTATGTGTGGTCTACGTCCCCCTGGGGGAGAGATGCTGAACTGATATGGAGGTATCCTGTGCTACCCAGACATGTAGTTCACCAGCTGACCTTCAACAATTTCTTTGTCTGCACAGCACTGACAAGATGCAACAGTTTATAAGGTTCACTTTTAAGCAATTTGGTAAATACAGTGAAACTTCAGGTGAGTAAACTCAAAACCAATTTAAATCTAGCTTACAGTGATTGTTTCCACAGCAGCTTAGATATTCAGTGCTATGGAACTACTAGTAATACAAATTGTATAATATACAAGTCATAAGCTTCAATATTGCAATAACCTTAATACCTCTGTGATAGTACACAGTGGCCATAGCCAGTGTGTTTAGATCACAATGCAACAAAAATTCCACAGTATTCAGGCAAAACTACAGAACATTTTTTGGACAGGCAGATCATCACTCCTTTCTAGGGTCTGCCTTGGAGGCCAGGATTGCCACTTTTGCAATTTTTTATGGAAAAAAACATTTTTTTAATTATGAAAAATTTCAAATGAAGCAGGAAACATTGCTCTAATCCATCTTAATTTTGACCAAAAACCCCTAACCTGTAGAACAAGCCAAAGTGTGGATTGTTGCCATCTTCAGTACTTTGTTCTCATTCAAAACTGAATTTCTTTTAGTACTTATTTCAGTTCAGTTTAAACAAAAAATCCTGAAATAGAAAATGTTTCTATTGAGTTTGAAAGAGACACATTGACTTGAGGCAATGCACATGTTTTTTGGGAGTGCCAGTGAAATGCAAAATCATTCAGTTGTTCACATGGCTTGTAGAACAGGATGTTCAGGGTTTTTTAACCAGATTGCATTTGATGTTAGCAGCACACCTGACCCTTGCTTAACCCTTTTAAACTTCAGTATCACAGAAGGTATGCTAGAGCCTTACTGTCAGTCAGGAGTGTTGTAATTAATGCCTGCAGTTCATGACTGGAAGCTTTTAGCTGGGCCACTTCTCAGCCACCATGCTGTGCTCCTATCTGAAGCCTGAGCAGGATTTCCTCCTCTTCTCAACAACTTTATCCATTTTCATTTTGCAGTTGAATCCTAAGCAGTGTGCATGGCTTTGTGAATTAAGAAACCTTTGACACAGCAATCTTTGCAGTTGAGGGCACGATCTTTGAGAGGCTAAGAGCTGTATTTGGTGCTTGAGGGATGGATGCTGTGCTTTCATCCGTGTTCTCTGAATCTGAGCAGCAGTTGTGAACGGAGAGACACTTCCCAGATTTTTATAAACTTATTTTTTTGTGCATGTCTTGTGTTACAGTGCTAGTGACAAGGGAAATGAAGATTATTTGATGTAACAAATTGATAATATGTCTGTATCAGACTGATACAAATGCATGTGTTTGTTCTTGGCCAGCTTCGAGAGGGTAAAATCTGGGAGATTTAGCAATAATGTGGTGCAGAGGCAGGAGAGGAGGATTTCTCTGAGAGTCAGGGTTCATGAAAGGACTGTATAACCTGGTGAGGTTCTGATCAGCCTCAGAAGAGGCATAAGATATGTTATGCTAGATGAAGACCCAGGGCTCCTGCCCTTCTCAAGTCTTGATCCATGTAAACATGTCTCACAAGTCTTCTTGCATGTGAAAAAGGCAAGACAAACATTTTAAAAAACAAGACAAGATGGCAATGCCAAGCTTGTAATATAAAACCATAATATAAAAGCTTTGTGCAAAAAAATGGAACTTCAGTTCTCTGTATAGTATGGCACCACCTGAGGAAAAAAATTCAATGGGCAGGATAACTGGAGTTAGCATCTGCCCAGTGCTACCCAACATAGATGCTCTGGGTAGGTGTAAGCTCCTGTTCTGATCTGCCACATTCATTCATTCATTCCCTGCTTCTCTGGAGAGGACTGCATGTGCACTATACTGTTGTATTTGAGTAGGGCTCTGAGACCTGTGTGTGGTGAGAAATAAGTGTTTTGCACTGGAGTCAAAACCTGATGAGATTTGTGGTGGCCCTTCTGTCCCAAGGGATTTAGTTCCATGGTTTTAGACTGTTCCTCGAGAAATCCCAGTCTTTTAAAGACATTAACTTTATCCTGGTGAGAGAAAAATTATTTAGAAGGGCAGTAAAGCTGGTGAAGGGTCTAGAAAGTAAGTCATTTGAGGAGCAGCTGAGGGAGCTGGGGCTGTTTAGCCTGGAGAAGAGAGGGCTCAGGCGAGACCTTATTGCTCTCTCCAGCTACCTGAAAGGAAGTTGTACCATGGTGAGAGTTGGCCTATTATCCCATGCAACTAATGACTGGATAAGAAGAAATGGCCTCAAGCTGTGCCAGGGCAACTTCACATTGGATATCAGGAAGACTTTTTTCCAGGCAAGAGGGATGGCCCTGGTAACTGCAGGCCCGTCAGTCTCACTTCAGTGCCTGGTTAAATTAGGGAGAAGATTATTCTGGGAGTTAATTAAAAAACACCTGAAAAACAACACAGTCATTGGTCACAGCCAGCACAGCTTCATGAGGGGAAGGTCCTCCCTGACAATTTTAGTTGTCTTTTTTTGGCAAGGTAACCCACCAGTTTGATCAAGGGAAGCCTTTCTTGTAGCCTTCCTGGATTTCAGTAAAGCTTTCGATACTGTCTCTGAAAGTATCCTTCTGGATAAAACATCCAGCCCACGGCTGGATAAACACATCAAAGGACACAAAGGGTTACAGTAAATGGGGTAACATCAGGCTGGTGACTAGTGGGATTCCACAAAGGGGATTCTTAGTGCCTGTGCTCTTCAACATCTTCATAAATTACTTAGATACAAGACTGGAGGGGATACTAAGTAAACTGGGACACTAAATTGGAAGGAGCTGTGAAAGGCAGAGGGGGCCTGTAGAGAGACCAAGACAAATTAGAAGGCTTGGCAATCACCAACCATAGGAAGTTCAGCAAAGACAAGTGCTGGATTCTGCGTGTGGAACGGGGCAACCCTGGCTGTATGGATGGACTGGGGTACAAAAGGCTGGAGAGCAGGCTCGTGGGAAGGGCCCTGGGGGTGCTGGTGAATGGCAAGTTGACTCTGAGCCAGCAGTGCCCTGGCAGCCAGGAGGGCCAACCCTGTCCTGGGGGGCATCAGGCACAGCATCGCCAGCCGGGCCAGGGAGGGGATTGTCCCGCTCTGCTCTGCACTGGGGCGGCCTCACCTGGGATATTGTGGGCAGGTTTGGGTGCCACAATGTAAGGAAGATGTTAAGCTGTTAGAGAGTGTCCAAAGGAGGGCAACAAAGATGGTGAAGAGCTGAGCCTTGAGAGGAAGCCGTGTGAGGAGCGTCTGAGGGCACTTGGAGTGTTCAGCCTGGAGGGGACTGAGGGGAGACCTCATCGCGGCCTACAGATTTCTTGTGAGGGGCAGAGGAGGGGCAGGTACTGATCTCTGCTCTGTGG
>VXBX01002155.1:42489-60191 GCA_013400415.1 Scytalopus superciliaris | reverse complement strand
TTGGGCACGTGGTGTGACTCTTGGGGCATCCTGTGCTCACCCAGGAGTTGGACTTTGATGATCCTGGTTGGGTTCCTTCCAACTCAGGACATTCTAAGATTCAATCCTTTGTTTGGTTTCATGGCAACAGAATGTTTGGCACTGGGTGGAAGCCGGTCATGGATAGAGAGGCTTGGGGGCAGTGGGGGGTCTGTTGGTTTTTGCCCTCTTTTTTCTTTGTCCAGACTCACCTTTTTGACAGAGAGAGTAAGAGGAGATTTGCTCCTTGGATTGGGCAGTCCCTGTTCAGCCAGGAGTGGTAGGTGTTGTCCCTGTAGCCAGGGAGGTCACCGGGCTGAGGGACAGAGTGGGCTTCAGAGAAACACCACCCCACACCCCACACAGGTCTTCTCCCTCCAAAATAAAAACAGGAGCAGGTCAGCTCTGTTCCTCTGAAGACCTGCCTTTGGTTAGGAGCACTTTTGAGAGTGACTCTTCTTCAGAAACACATACAGGAAGGTAAAGAGGAGAGCCAGACTAGGTGTTAGGCTGGGATTAGTTTGGAGAAGAGGTGAAGGAAAGCACCTGGTGGCTGAGGGGAAAGGTGGGATTTTTGGCTTCATGGCAATATGAACACCTCATTTCACTGTGAGGGCAATGAGACACTGGAACAGGTTGCCCAGAGAAGTTGTAGATTCCCCATCCCTGGAAGCATTCAAGGCCTAGTGGAAGGTTCTCTGCCCATGACAGGGGGTTTGGAACGAGATGATCTTTTAGGTCCCTTCCAACTCAAACCATTTTATGATACTATGAGATAGATCTGGTCTTTCTCTTCCTTTGTCAGCATACCTGGAGACTGTTTGTAAAACCTGCAGAGAGCTGCCGACTTTGGCTTCTACAAAATACGTATATGCTGATTTACCCTGGTCTCTACCTGGCACTCCTGGGTGAAACAGGGAGATGACACTTCCCTCTCCTTTCTGTTGCCCTGGAAGAGAAATATCAAGGACAAAGACATACAGGGAAAGGTAAAGTTGGGGAGGAAAGACTAATGAAGCAGCTCTGTCTTGACAGTCTGCTATTGAAATGTAGCTATGGCTTGCAAGACCTGACATTTATGCAAATGCTCAAGATGCCCAAGCTAGTCTTGCAGTATGTTTGCATGCACACCTCAGTACTTGACTTTCCATGCATTTGTGGGATCTGCAGGTATCTGAGCCACTTGTGCTGGCCTCCCTATTTTATTGACTCTAGAGTATTCTGGAAGAGCTTCTATTCAAAATAAAATACTGGGAGGTCTTCAATTTAAAGACAAAGTGAAACAGTTTAATGCTGGTCTGATTTTAATTCAGGGATCGTAACAATGCTGCTTTCACTCAGCCAGTAAAGCAAAGCTTTACAGAGGATGTCTGTATTTAGCTTTTATTACAATAGTACCTCAGCTAACTTGCTACACAGGAATGTTATTAAACAACCTGCTGCATTAAAAGGGGCCATGTGTTTTTGTAGTCACATCCAAGGTTGTGTCACATGGCAAAGAGCGGGATAGATGTGGTATTGCTCACTACTACCCCTTCTGCCTTCAAAAGGTTACATTCACTATATATTCATACCAGTGGATGGTCCCAGTATATTCACCTCTTTCTACCATTACGCACACATTCTCTGCAAATTCACAAGAGATCCCTGTGCTGCTCCCATTGAACCCATTGCAGTTACTCAGGAAAATAAACAATCCTTCCTACTCACATAGAGGACAGTAATGTTTTTGCCAATCCAGGGGTTGCTGTACTTCCATTTGTGACTCATTAGAAATTTAAAAAAGGTTTGGAAAAGAAACAGTGGAAGCCTTGTTCCGACACTCTTATTTAGCTGGAAATCATCTGAAATCTGAGTTGTTTTTTTGGTTTATTGCCTTCAGTCAGCTAATTCAGGAGAATAAAATTTTAAAATTATGATTAAGAAGAAACTGCAGATTACCAGTGCCCTATCCTGTGATATTTATGCTGTAGGCAGATTGGTGTGTGCATGTCTTTCTTAGAAGCTGGAATTGTCTCTGATGATTTATTTCTGATTTAAAATAGCACCATGCCTCTTTTTTCTTGCAGAATGAAGAGAGGAAAGTGGCCCTACACATGCCCTGCACGAAGGAAGATCCTGATCCTTTGTGTGACTGGGTGGTTGATTGCACTGCTGAAGATCCTCCATGTTGAAAGACACTTTTTTCCTTCTAGGGGCATATACTTGGTTGAGCACTTCTTGAGCACTTCTTCTTATGTTAGGAACAGGTATTCATACCCGAGAAAGGAGTTCCAGTATGAAATTAACTGTTCATCTGTCTATGAGCAAGATCCTCATGAAATTGGCAAGAGTTTAGAGATAAGAAGAAAAGAAATAGTTGATTTAGCTGATGAAGATGTTGTAGCAATGACGAGTGACTGCCATGTGTATCATTCCCTTAGGAAATACCACCTAAAACCTGTTTCTCCAGAGGAGGAGAGTTTTCCAATCGCTTATTCTTTGGTTGTTCACAAAGATGCAGTAATGGTAGAAAGGCTCATACATTCACTGTACAGTCATCAAAATATTTACTGCATCCATTATGACAAAAAAGCAGCAAAAAGTTTCAAATCTGCTTTGAACAATCTGGCTAAATGTTTCCCAAATATTTTCATTGCATCAAAACTGGAGGCAGTGGAGTATGCACATATTTCACGTCTGCAAGCAGATTTCAATTGTTTGTCTGATTTGATGGACTCTCCAGTTCCTTGGAAGTATGCTATCAATTTGTGTGGCCAAGATTTCCCTTTGAAGTCAAATTTTGAGTTGGTTGCTGAACTGAAGAAACTTGGTGGAGGAAACATGCTGGAAACTGCAAAGCCTAGCAGCAGCAAAAGAGAGCGATTTACTTATCACTATGAACTTATGAAAGTGCCTTATGAATACATGCAGATGCCTGTAAAAACAAACATTTCCAAGAATCCACCACCTCATAATATTGAAGTATATGTAGGCAGTGCCTACTTTGTTTTAAGCCGAGAATTTATTCAATATACTTTTAAAAGCTCCCTTGCAAAAGATTTTTTTGAATGGTCAAGGGACACATACTCTCCAGATGAACATTTCTGGGCCACTCTTGTACGTGTTCCTGGGGTCCCTGGGGAAGTTCCAAGGTCATCCCAGGACATAACAGACCTGCAAAGCAAAACTCGTCTGGTGAAATGGAATTATCTTGAAGATTATTTGTATCCTCCATGCACTGGTACCCACCTTCGCAGTGTCTGCATCTACGGGGCTGGAGAATTAAGATGGCTTCTGAATTATGGGCACTGGTTTGCCAACAAGATTGACTCCAAGGTAGACCCTATTCTGGTAAAATGCTTGGCAGAAAAAGTGGCAGAACAACAGAAGGAGTGGGTACGTTTGTCCTCTGACGAACGCTTTCTGCACTTAAGTTCTACAAATGCCTTGCAGTAGCAGCACTGTGCTCTCTGCTGTCCTTGCTGTGTGCTGCTATAGCACAGCTCCTGCAGTTTCTCTGCCTCGACTGCTGCAGGATGTCAGTGAGCAAAACATCCCATCTGTATAAAGTTCAAGTCCTTGGAGAGCCAGGTGCCTGGCTGCCTATTTATGAAAAGTTATGCCTCTCTGATTGATTTCTTTATAACTTAAAATAATAAACCTGTAATTGCTCTTCAGGGTAATTCTGAGAGATGAAGTTTGCTTTTGGAAGCTGCGGCATCATTTGTCCAAATGGAGTATTTCAAAAACATGTTTTACTTCAAGTGTGTTTGTGTCTTTCATAAGAAACTTCAATAGGTCTGTCTGCCTGTCCTCTTTTCCTTCACTTTTGCTTTTCTTAAAGGAATGAAACAAAACCCTCTGTGTCTGCTACCTCAGGAAATCTGCAAGTGCCCATCTCATAGACAAAACCAAGAGATTGTCATGACACCAAATGAGCCATGTGACCTCACCTGGAGTTTCAAACTTCTCTTCTATGGGAGCTACATGGACCTTTGCAATGTGAATATGTCTGAATGATAGAAGGGAAAGAGGATCCCTGTGTACTGCATTGTCTGTGGCACTGCTCTCTTCTCCCAGGTCACCTGTGCATTGCTTTTCTTTACACAAAGCATGTGCTCAGGTGCTGTGCTATGCTATGAAACCAGTGGCAGTTGGTTGAAACAGACTTGTGCAATGTTATTCTTCAAAGGCAGAGTACAAGTGTGTCCTAAGGGCAGTCTCTGCAGCCCCTTAGGGTAGATATCCTTGACAAAAGAGGTCAATCTTCATTTTTATCTCTGCCCGTAGAAATATCTTTCTGTGAAATCCCAGTGCTCTTGAGACAGTATGTCTACACATAGTGAATAACAAGTGCTCTTTCTAGTTAGTGTTGAGCAACGTGGTGCTATGTTGAAGTGCAGAACGTGCAAAGTTGAGCAGTAACCATAGAAACAGCCATATTGCAGAAATGAAGACCCTGCATAGAAGTGTCTTTCTGTGCAGGTCCTGTGGTTTTGTGGCACCATGATCCCAGGCTGACAGGTGCCTACATGAGCCCTGATTTAGCTGTAGAGCAAGTGTTCTCCAACAGCCCCTGCTTACCATAGCCCTGCCAGGTCTACTGATCATGCAGTGACTTGGGAGCCTCTGTGCACATGGGTTTCCCATGCTACAGCATGAGGGAAGTGTTTGCTAGTGTGGGGATCTCTGCAGAAACTCCTGCAACTCAGAAATGCCTCTTGGCATTTTGGAAGTTTCCCTGAAATATTGCTATGCCACAAGTTCAGTTTTGGTGGTTCCAGTGGACCCTGAGGTCTAGCTTTCTCCATGCAACTGTCTTCTTTCTAGCCATCTGTCCTTTATTAAGGGGCCTCTTTCCATGAGTGACTTTGGGATATCTGGCCTTACTGATCTACAGATTGCTACAGTAATGACCATGAGAAATCTTTTTTCCTTACTTGAACTGAAAGAACCAAGTCACTTTTTGCTCTCAGTTTTTGTTTATAATTTTAGTCACTGTCAGTCATGTGTGGCTTAAGACTGGTTTGAGAGTTAGGAGCCTCAGGCCTTTTCCCTCATTCATGACACTGATTTTCAATAAGACTTCAGACAAGCCACCTGAGTTTTCTGTTTCAGCCATTCCAGCTGTAAGATGGAACCGCAATCTTCTATTATCTTCTAAGCACTTTGAAACCTGTGGGTCTTGTGAGCTGGTTGCACAATACTAATAGTTTGTCAAACTATTTATGGAGTTCCGTAGGTGCACAGGTCAAGTACTTCTTTGATGTATTGTTTCTGAAATAAATGGGGATTATTTTTAAAGTCCACGTTGTTTACTTCAGTGACTTGCCATGTCTACCCAGGGCTGTCCTGACTTGGTGTAATTTATAGACACTTTGTAGAAAATTAAATATTGGTAGTATTTAAAGATTCATACATTAGTACTTGTATATAAAATAGATTCCCTGTGTAGTAAAAAAGTTAATAAAAGAGAATATTAGGATCCCAGAGGACCAAGCTACAGTGTTCTGTGCACATAAATCCGTGCTTAATGTTATATTTAAAATTCTGTATTCAGTTAAACTGACTTTATGTATGTATGTATGGATGTGCACACACACCCATTTGTGTTTAATTGGAGTTGTTTGATCTGCCATAAATTTATAAAAACAATCCACCAGCACAATAAACTTTACTGAAGTATATAATTTTAATCAGCATGCAACTTTGTGCTGTTTTAATTGAACTGGGTTGAATGATACGTGTCATTTAACTAGTTTGGAATAAGGCAGCTTTCCTTCCAAGGTGGTAGGGAAGTGGATGTGGACATGGCACATTGTGAGGCAGCATTGCCTGTTACAACAATGTTTGCTAGAGGGGGAAGTAGAAATTTTACAGGCGTAGTAGCAACTTTATGATGTGCTGATTTTCTAATGAATTCTAGATATTTCTGCGTTTTTGGAAGTAACTTTAAAAGCTATTCAAGGCTGTAGAGAGGCAGTTCTCAAAAATCATGGGATTTGTCAGGCTGGAAGATTATCTAGCCCAGCCTCCTGCTCACAACAGGATCAACACATAATTGGAGCTGAATTTCTTGGGCTTTCCAGGGACTCCTGCAAAGGACTCTTCCTCTGAGGAAGGAGGAACATTTTCCATTGTTAAAAAAACCCCAAACCAAACCAAACCAACCAACCAACCAACCAACCAAACAAACCCCAAATCAAACTGACCAACCAACCAACCAAAACCAAAAAAACCAAACAAAACTTTTGACTAATTTTATCTCTTTTTGACTACATTCAGCAGTGTTGCCATACTGTATCACAGTTAAGTGATTAGACTACAGGGGTGGCTAACAACTTCAGTTTTTTACTTTTGACTTCATCATAATTGCCCTTTCCACAGGTAGGTCTGTCTTTGCTGAAAATGGACTTGAGGCATGATCCACAAACTTACTGTGAGGGAAGTGCTGAACCTGGCAAGGCAAATACAATGTTTTATTTGGGCTGAAACTTAGACTGTAGGCAGTATATTATTATCTGCTCTCACAGGGGTTGTTAATTTTTATTTTGGTTTGATTTCTGGGTTTGGTGGTGAGGTTTTTTTTCTGCTTTTTTGTTTCAGCTGTTTGGTTGTTTTTTTGGGGCAGGGGGTTTGTTTGGTTTGTTTGGTTTTGTTTCCCCTCCCCCCCACCCCCCCTTACTAAAGCTTAAATATACTTTTCCTCCTCCCCTTCCTCACTTCTGGGAGATTCTTCTTGTAAATTAGTTCACAAATTTGAAGTGTACATGCATTTGCACATATTAGTTAGTTTCCTCTGTGTTTCTTTTGCTGAAGAAGCCCATACAAGCTTTCTTCCACCTACCCTGCCCTGTGCTGGTTGCATGTTGAATCTGGACTATGAGTTGGCTTTGTTTTCCTGTTCAAGAAGGATGCAGGAGCTGAGCAATAATGCTGTTCCTGGCTGTCAGCACTGGTCCAGCTCACCATTTTGTTAGTGGTTAAAAACAGCAAAAATGCTGAATGTGTTCTTACATGGACAAGTCAAGTAAGGAAAAAAATGAAAAAATAAGTTTTAATGGAAGAGATACAGAGCCAACATTCGTAAAACTTGTCTTGTTAATAAATTTATTACGCTAGACATGGACTCAGGAGAACAGTATATACAAACATACATGCCTCAGTATGTATTTTCTTCAACATCAGAATAAAAGGATGTGAAAGGAAAGACTAGGAGTTAGACATGTAAGCTGTAATTGTAATTAAAACAGACTTGGCCTGTTGAGTATTTTTATGACTCCAAATGTCATTACTATGGCATTTGAATCAGAATGTATAAACATGAGAAAACCAATATTTGGGCAACAAATGTGCAGTATATGTGGCACTCCAGTGTGTGTTTACAGTGTGACCTTGAGCTTTATTTCAGGTGTAGTATCTGTTTCCATTTGGTGCTTTTACAGAACTTGAGTTTGTCCTAGTGGTGATTATTTCCACTCACATAGATATGATACTTCAGAACAATGTGGTCTGTTACTACAATGCAATAAATCTGTACTGGAAGTACCCTACCGCTATTTGGTATTTCAAGCTGATAGTTAAACACGCTATCCTGGTCCTGTAGTTCTCTATGACTAAAGTATACAAATTCTTTATAGTGCCAGTCTTCTGTAGAGGAGGGAGAAAGCAAAAGACGTGAAACTTTGGATGAGACATTTTCTCAAGTGGGACTGTGTATTGGTCTTGCATGGCAAGGTTTTGGTAGTGGGGCCACATGTAGGTGGGTGCTTTGAGAAGATTCCAGAAGCTTCCTCCATGTCCAACAGAGCCTATGCCAACTGGATCCAACATGGACCTGCAGCTCACCAAGGCCAAGCCCATCAGTGACAGTGGTAGTGCCTCTAAAATAACATATTTCAGAAGGGCAGGAAATGTTTCTGGGCAACAGCAACTGAAGAAGTTTGTGGACAACTGTCTCCCATTGGAGGAACTCCATTTTGGAGAAGGAGAAGAATGTGAGGAGTTCTCCCTGTGAGGAGGAAGGAGTGGCAGAGACAATGTGTGAGGTAATGACTGCAAATGCTTTTTCTCATCCGCCTGCACTGCTGCAGGAGAGGAGGTAGAGAAAATTAAGCGTGAGGCTGAGCCCGGGAAGATGGGAGGGATGGGGGAAGAAAGTTTCTTTTTTAAAAATTTGTTTTACCCTGCTCTGGATTGGTAAAAAACTGATTCTCCCTATTCTGTCTTTTCTGCCCATAATAGTAATCAGTGAGTGCTTTCTCTCTGTCCTTAGGTCAACCCCAAAGCCTTTTGTTAGATTTTCTCTCCCCTGTCCAGCTGAGGAGGGGATTGACAGAGTGGCTTTGGTGGGCACCTGGTATCCAGTCGGGGTCAAACCACCATAGACAGGAAGGAGTCAGATGGTAGGTATATTGTTAACAGGGACAAGGAAAATACGTTTTCTTGCTACTGAGCCTCTACTTATGTGTCTTAGCACAGATTTACTTAAGTGGAAATGCTTGCATATAGCATGATTGCTGCTGCCATCTCTGACCGAGGTAAGCTAGACTTGAGTTAGTACATTTTGAAAACAAGATAATTTAGGAATAAGTGCCTGAAGCCTGTATCAGTCTCCCATCTTGTAAAAAAATAGGTGCTTAACAATTTACTGAAATTTGTCTTGGGCATTACAAAATGACTGTACAGGTTGCATCAGAGAAAGTGGATGAAGAAGTGTCTAATTTTTTTGCTCATGGCAGGTCAATAGCTTTTAATGCTCCTTTCTCTGTTATTTGTAGAAACCAATTTAAATATGTGCTAATTTGAAAACTAGTGACTGACTTACACCTTGCATTTGAAGTGTTTGCTTCCAAGACATTCGAGTTTATTTTAAATACTCTTCCCTGGGCTACAGTTAGAGACTTCATTGTGATTTAAATTGAAGGCAACAACTTTTCTATTGCTGAGCCTCTTTCCTCTGCCTGAGTTTGTGCTCTGAGATGGAAAGGATGGCAAGTCTAAGCTTTACCTGGAGCAATGAGAAGATTAGAAAGTATAAAGAGATGCTGCAGGTGGCATTATTACCACCATACCAGCTGTTATGCTACTATATATACATAGCTGTCATGCTATTAATACATTATTATAGCGTAACAGCTGGGAAATAAGAATAACTGCATCTTATAGTGTAGAGATTCAAATAACTATTTATTCATAAATTTAATAGGAATTGGTAATCATATTTGGAAATAACTACACACAAATATTTCAGCACTAAATTGCTAGGGGCCATAAGAAGTAGGATGAAAATACAGGTGGAATGTGCATTTTTATCTGACGCATGGAAAAATTAGCTTTAGGTGCATTGCAAGACCTTTCAGTCAGCAGGAAGTAGATGCCCTCCTGCTACAGGGATTTGAAATAGCAGAATTGAAGGCATCAACTTATTTTCTCCAAGCAATGTAATGCTTGTTTTTATTCCCTACAGTTGTTTATTACCTTTTAATTCAGCAGTCCCAGCTCCTTTATGGCTGTGAGATATCCGTATCAACTAAATTTTATCACTTGCCTCTCATTTACTCTAAACTGCTTCGGAGTCCAAAACTTGCTTTCTGTTCTGAAGCAGTTTTAAGAACTCTGAGTGCAACTAGCATGTGGCATGGCTGAATTTCTGTTTACTTGATGTTAGTGGTACATATGCATGTGCTCAGCTACCCTGAGCCTGGTACAACACTTACATGTTTGCATCACTGGAAGATTAACCATATTTTACTACACTTGTATTTCAAGGGAAAGTTATGACAGATACCCTTTGTTCATATGCCAAACTTAACTTCTTTCTCTTGTGTTGAATTCTGCTTGATACAGAATATATATATATATATATATATAAAGCTGTGTCAAGCGGATATATCCAAAGAAGTAAAATCATGCACGTTACCAAACAAGGAGGAAAAAAAAAAAAGTTGGTTTGGAAAAGTAATTTCAAGTAATTGAAAAAACAGATGATGCTGTGACTTGAATAGGGATAATATACATGCAGCTGTTATCACAGCTGGCTGGAGTCACTTCTGTGACTTTTGTATTGCTAACAGCATTCTTAAAAATGCTCTCTTGGTTCCAAGTTTTTGGTCAATTGGGATGTGGATGCATGCAATTGGTAAAGCTTCCTCCCTCTGCTTTGTAGAAAATTTGTACCCCGTGAAGCTATAAGCAGATTTAGGTGGTTATGGTTTTTTTCCTAAGTCTCAGATTCCAGGATTCCTGTAAGGTAGAGCAGAACCAGAAAAGCACCTGGCTGTTGGCATGCAAGTGCTCGGACAACACAGCTTCCTGAAGATGTAGCTGCTTACAGAAACCAGGCTGGAGCAGAAATCAGCCCACTCAGCCAGCAGAGCAAGCACCATCTCTGTTTCATTTCATTAGAGCACGTCAACATTATAATTTTCCAGACCAGCCAGCTAATTGTATTATCTGTGTTGTTTTACTGGCTGAAGAATCATGGCATACTCTTTTATTACTTTCTTAAATTAAGATTTATTTAAAGTTTCTGTACATTTTGGGAACAGACACAATATGTCTTCTGTTACTGCATGTCTTGTCCTCATTTGAAACCAAGGCAGCCAAATCATGCTCTGCAGTAATAAAACCATAAAGAGTTGAAGACATGAAAAACTGAGTCATCCTAAAATTGAGTAGCTAGAGCATTTTACTTCTCTGTGGTCATTGAGGGGATAGGTTTATATTCAGTTTCAGAAATCTGAGGCATTTAATAAATAAGAAAAGCAGGAAGTATAGATATTAAAGAAAAATTTACCCGGAGAGCTTACTTGAAAGTTTTTGCTTCAGTCCGTGTGAAGTGAGATGCTTCCATTTCAATTGTTGGGCAGCCGTGCACACCACAGAGCTGCTGCTGGCACTGTGGCACTCGGCAGTTTCCCCAGTGCCTCAGAAGCTGCACTCTCCCCAGCTGAGGCACTGCTCACTGCAGTCATTAGGTGAGGAGGTAGAAGAACCGGCCTCTGTCCTACCACTCTAGAAATAACCCTTTGGGCAGTGATCCTGCCTAAGAGCACTTCAAGGCCATTGGAGTAGATATATGTGACAGATGATGAGCTTCAATATTGCAGCCTGGGGAAAGAATGAAGGTAATAGCAGGGCTACAGGGGATCTCAACAAGAAAAAGCACTTGGCCATGCAAATATGTTCCCTTCACATTACCAGATGCAGGAAGTGAAGGTTTGGGTCATAAGGAAATGTGTTGCACACTGCAAGCTAGTTTAACCTGCAGCAGGAACTCATTTGCTTAGCCCAAGAATATTTGGCCACAGTTTTCTCTGCTGTCGTATTTCTTCTGTTTTTGTTTGCTTGGGGGTTTTGACAGATTTTTTTTTCAAATTTCTTATCAGCTGGACTTCTGAGTTATGCATATTGTTCAAGTCTAGCTGAAGGGTAAGATGATTTGGTGAGGTTTTCGGCTGCCTTATAGCTGAGACTTTCCACATTTGCCAGGTTAGCTGATGGTCACTTGAAGTTTGGGTATTGTAGAGTTTAAAATTAAATTGAAATATTTGCTGTTAAACAAGTGGCACTTTGCATAGTGTCTGAGACAGATGGCTCTGAATATCCACTCTCCTGGTGCCTGTTGCCTTCTTTGACAGAGGCATGATGAGATAGTGAACCTTTGTACTCCAGTAAAGCATAGTGACTGCTGGACTATAAGGGGGAAAGACCTGCATTCTTTTTTGAGTGCTGTTAATTGAGCTCAGTGTCCAAGAGTGCGTTAGCTGACAAGACTGCTGGTAAGATGATGTTTGTCCGCACAGTTCAAGTCATAAGGATGTGGGAAGTTCCTGACAGACAGTTCAGTTAAGATTTGGCTAGTTTTCACATGGGGTAAAAAAGTGATGCCATCCTAGAGTGCTATCAGTTGAAGGGTAGTGCACCCAGGAGCTTCTCTTGTCTCCAGAGCTGGGATGTGGGTGTGCTTGAAGACTGGAATGCCAAACCAGGGTGAGTTCTGTAGCTGCTGGGTCCATCCCTGTGTTATTACTTTGCTTCAAAACTAACTGGTCAGAAGTCTTTCCAACAGAGGATTAATTCTCCCTTCCTCTGGCTGCTGGGTAAATACTCCTGCAATATCCTTCTCTTTCTGTTTTCTGTTTAGTCTGTTGTTGTGATCAACCATTTGTCTGTTTTTGTGACATGTACAGAAAAGCAAATCCATAAGTATCTCCTCGCTGAGGACTCTTTGGAAAGTACAATCGGCCCATTGCTCATTGCTGCAGTTGACCCTGATGATGCGAATAAAACATGTGCTGAATGTTTAATGGAAACTGATTTATGGACAAGTGACTTGACCAGATAAAAGTATAATATCACCCAGAGGGAAAGGAAAGCAGCCAAAAAGAAATCATGTCACTGCTTCTGATAAATGGAGATACCTGCCTTTTTTTAACCCCAAGCGATAAACCAACTTGATCTTGGACCATAAATGAAGAAAATGAACAAATCAGCTACTACAGTATTGCTTAATCTAGCAGACAGAATTATAATGGAAGTCTAGGGCTGGAGCATGATGCCAGGTATTAGCAATAAAATACAAATTAGAACTCTTTTTCAGCAAAGGAATTTGCCTTTGGAACAAATTATCATGGAGTATGTTTGATCCTTTGTCATTTAGATATTGGTAGTTTAGTGGTAACTTTAAGGCTTCATGTGGAAATTACTCTGATTTTTCATGGTCTATTCTACACAGAAGGCAGGCTGCATTTGCTCAAGGCTGCAGATAAAATCATAGAATCAGCTTAGAAAAGAATACAGCCAAATTGTGGAGTTGTTAAGATTGATCATTAGAAATGCAAAGGGCCCTTGTGTTAATAAGCACCAGTGACGGTGGCCTGCTCTTAAAAGTGGTTAGCATTAATTTTTCTGCTCTTGTCAAATCATACTAATAGGAACAGTTAGACCTGTTTAGCAGTGTAGTTCATCACTATGTAGTTTAATCTTTTTAAGAAGGAGAATAAACAGTGAAAGGGATGATTATCTGTATAGCACATACACGTGCAACTGCATCAGCAACAAGTCATAAGCTTAATCAAAGATATTATGCTGGTACAGACAATTCAATGCAAAGGTCCAAAGACCTGAGATCCAGTAATCCAAACTGATAACTGTGGTTCTGGGGACTTTAAGTACTGCCAATCACAACGAATGGTGCTCCTGGATTTGGTACATGGGAAAAGTCTGCAGCTGCCACTTGTGATTGCTGTTCTTGCTACTTTCGAGTTTTATACTGCAGCTTTCTGTACCAATACACCTTCTCAGAGCACTGGTTTACAAGCCAAAGGAAAGTCTATAGCGAGTGATACAAATTCAGCCTGAAAGCCAAGCTGAAATTTCTGATATGTCATATGCTACTGAAAAGCAGCACTTCTAACTGAAGTTAAGGAAGAGGTATTGTTGCTGCACAATCACACCCTGATTCTTCCTTGGTGTAAGGTAATCACTTTTTCTCCTAACACAGTCCTACTTCAAAGTGTTGCCCTTTGCTGTTCATTGCCTCCACAGGGATCCCCTTTCTGCCACCAACTTGCTTTAAAAATTATAAATGGGTCTTACTCAAAGGCCTTCTGAGGAGCCTAATTCTTGACAGTCACCAAGGAACTTTTCCTATCCCAGAAATCCAGTTTTCCAGGGTCTGTGGGGGCCTCTCTCTTCTAAATATGAGGAGGAAAGAGAAACAGTTGAAGAATGTACAAACCACAGAAGTAAAATGCAATTTCTCCTGTAATTCTGGCTGTCATTTCAAAAGCTCCTATGCTCTTGGCACCAAGGGACTGATCGCTTCCTGCTGTGGCTGCAGCAATTCAGCCTGTGTTTTAACTTGTTTTCCAGTGTCAGGAATGGCTTCCATGGTAAAATCTTCTGCTCAAAAATATCTTAAATTTAATTACTCTGAAATGATTAGGACAATTCGAGTCTTTGTAAGTGGACTATGGTCCTGCAGCTGCATTGGACTAGTCAACTGGTTTGTCCCCATGGACAATCCACGTTACCCTACATTTGTGAAACATTTATTTCATATTCAAATTGGCTCAAAAAAAAAAAAAATCTGTTCATGGATATTGCTCTGGGAACAGGCCTGCTCTGTGAAGGCATGGGTTTCCTCTGGGTCTGGTGGCATAGCTGGAGGACCTGCTGCTGCAGGGATTTGCCGGAGGGAGGCAGTGACGGATGTTGCCCCACATACAGCTGTGTCAGGTCTGAGCTGAGGGAGCTCTGTAGTCCTCTGTCCCTGCTGGGAGGGGAGGGAGCTCTGTGAGGCCAGACAAGGAGGCTGGGGGCTGGGAGGTAAAAGTGAGGGCTGGGGAGAGGCAGAGAAAGGTGTGTCTGTGCAAAGGCAGTATATTTACTCTCCTTGCAGAGTATATGTAAGATCTGGATGGTGTGAAAGCCCTTTTCCCTCCTCCAAAAATGCATCTTGTTATCTTATGTTACTGTTTTTCCATTATTAGTTTTACTGTTTTGAAAAATGCAGGTTATGTAAGATAACCCCCAATTGAATACGGAGGCCAATACCTTAATCAGGTATCTGGAATCTTACCTTCTTCCTGGATCAATATGTAGACAAACAGCAGTTTCTGAGGTCCTGAATATAAACAAATTGTTGCCTGTGTGTATATGCTGTCCTTATTGTGCTCAAGTAAGTCACCATTTAAGTGGCATTTCGTTTGTCTCTGTCCCCTCCCATGTCTGTCCAAAGGCATAATTAAAGTCCCTGAACTTGGTAGTTTTGATATCTCAAGTAACCAGGTGTAAGAGCAAAGCATGAATCATACTATAAAGAAGAAGAGACAGAGCATCACAGGTGCAGAATATCTGTGAAAAGAAAGTGTTTTAAAGTACAAAGAAATTAGTTTTGCTGAGTTTTGTATTGCAAAGCCATTTAAATAATGTCAATTGGATGGTAGTTATAGTTTCAATTGAAGCAAAACTCTGAGCTTGATATTAAATTATATGAGATTTTGAGGAAGTTACCAGTAAACTTGTCAGAAAATATCTGCTGAAACTGCTGTTCTACTAAATTACGGACTTTTGATAGAACTGTTATTTCTGCAACCATATTGACTTTCCTTTGGAAAAAAAGTTACATTTTAAAGATTACCCTGGATGTTATTGTTCATTTGAATGTGAAACCCTCAGGTTTCCAGGTGAAATATTTTCCCAGTTTGTCAGTAAAAATACACCTAGATGCTGTGAAGTTGTAATAGGTAGGTAGTATGCTATTGGAAGTGAACCTGTTTGCAAAATGTGTTGAAAAACAGAAGCACTAATGAAAGTTATGCAAACGAATCTCAAGAAACATCTGAACAAATATTAATAACTTGATGGCTTGTATATACTCTGAAAATCCTCTCCAAAGATATATATATCCCTCTGTTGGCTCCTTTTTCACATCTTTCCCACCTGACTTGACCTATATGGTACCCTTTTTGCATTTGTGGCTGGGTAAATTCTACTCTGCTGCCTGTCTGCAGTACCACTTGTCCTGATAAGCTCAAGAAGAATGACTTACCAAAGTCATGCCTTTGACCAGGGGAAAGGAAAACTTCATATTTTTCAAACCTGTGGCCTAAAATAAGCTACAAAGCAGAATGAACAGGAGCTAAAACTTGGCCACCCAGCCAGCATGCACAGAACTGGAGTATTTAGAAAACATACTAAAATCCTGAGACTTAATGTCACCATTAAAAGTGTAAATGGCTGTTGCAAAGCAAGCTGGCAGTAAATTATAAACATGTGGTACCCCTATTGGGATGTAAGCCTCTGCAGACAGCCTGTGGCTCTGTGTATGTGTGTGTATGTCCTTGTTACCTTGCTGCCATGAATAAACATTTGATTCACTACTTGGCAAATAGATTTTCAATCAGGCTATGTATGGTGAATAATGCAACAATTACCAATATGGTATTTATTTCTAGATGCTGAAAGTTGGTTTTGGTTCAATAATTTATGAAAGTAAATCATGCTTGTCTCCATCAGCTTAGGGAATATCTGCAGCATACAACAACAACCCAGAAGGTCACTCTGAAGAATCTTTTCTGATTGTTTCTTATCAGCTTCCTCCCACAGTATCAAAAAAGCCCCACTTCTGCTCAGTGTATTCTGCCATTTAATATAGATGGGCATAAATAGGTGTATGTGTATGTGTTTTCACTGTGATCTCACAGACACTGATTAGGGGGTTCCTGTCCTTATTAGACTTTACTTTACATTTCTTTTATTTGTGGCCTATGTAATTCTCTTGCAGTGACCAAGAAACTCACAGAGCCATTCTTGTGCTGCTTCTGAGGACAGAGCAGCTGAGCATTCAATAAAGGCTGAACTTGGGTAGAATAAACATGATTTTATGCTTCATAATCTAGGGCCAGCAGAACTCAGGAGCTTGAAGTCTGTCAGGAAATGCAAGTAAGAGAGCAAATGCAATAAATTCTGCTCCAACAATACTGCACAGACAGATCCTTGAGACTGCCTTTAGAGAACTAATGAAGTTACGGCTGAAGCAATTTCCTAATAGCGATTTGATTACTATCTGTCTATATTAGCTTACATTCAGCTTACTTACATGCACTTCTTACAAAAGTTATCCATTGTTTTATAGACTAGAAAATATAACTGTTTCTCCTCTCCCTAAGGGCACACCTGTAGTTTGAGGAACCCATTCTGTTTTCCTGCAGATGTGTATTGTAATGAGAAAGGACTGTCACCCTTCTGCCTATAGGCCAGGTGTGCCTTGTATGTCTTTTAACAGCCATGTAGTTCAGGTAGTGACACTGGTTGCTGGGCCAGGGAGCACTGTAACTGAGATGAAAATGAATCTTGGAAAAATTATGTGCCAAATGCAGGCAAAGTGATAGGGATAAACAGTAAGGAGAAATGAAAAAAATCAGGAAGTTTTGATTCCTGAAAATTGCTGGTTTGAGTTTTGTGTATGATGCTCCCATGAATTCCACATGAAGGGGTAGCTGTGGCACACAGCATTCAAGGCAGTTTGCCTAATCACAGCCTCCAAACAACAGAACTTACAGTAAGCTAAAAAAAATAAGTCAGCTAGTTCACTGTCTTCTGTAGGACAAATGCATTATGGTGCAGGTTACTGACTTACCAAGCCTGATGCTCCACCTCACTTTTCATCTTAGACAGTCCTGATAGGAAAAGCTATTACAAAAACTCACTGAAAAACAATGTGTCATACTTGTACAGAACCACTTGAGAAAAAGGTACTTACTCTGCCTTCCTGAAGTGCATGGACGATTGCTTTAAGCTTGGCCTTATCTAAAGAAGACAAATAATGAAGGTCATTTATGTACTATGTGTTAAAGGGATGATTTTGTTCTTTGGTGGTTCATGAGAGCCCTCATGAACCATCTGGAAGGAGTTTTGATACCTAAATCTCATCTATTCATCTTTTAAAGACAGTGACCTTCAAAACAGTGAGTCAGACAGTGATGGAAGCAATTTAAAAAACTTTTCACAAAACTCGTGCCTTTGCCTTTGTGAGTGACACTGCTTCATAAGGGTGAGAAACAATGGAGGACACCCAAGGCACCAGTTCCGAGCAGTGAGCGTGTGATTTGCAGAAAGCATCCATGTGGTTTTCAAGTGTGAAGTTTGTGACAGCTTCCCTGCAAGATGGGATGTGTGTGTGTGTGTGTGTG
>VXBX01002155.1:13613-32351 GCA_013400415.1 Scytalopus superciliaris | reverse complement strand
GTGCTTCATAGTACCAGACTATTATTATTATTATTATTATTATTATTATTACTTCAGCTATGACTTTTTCAGCCTCAGACCCACTATTTTTTCTGTGTTTTGTGATGCTATTTGTCTTATATTTTCTTTATCCACATCTGCCATGTTCCTCTGAAGTGAAGAAAAACCAACATGCTTGAAAACTCCTCCTGCTGCAGGTAATGAAGCACGTCCATGCAGACTAAGCACACAGTTTTGGCACTGCTGTCTGCTCTGTGTCTCTTGTATCACACAGTTCTACTCCCCATCCCAAAGCATGCAGGCAACATTTGTTGGTGCTATTGAAACCTTCTATGTTCTGTCCCAGAGCTGGCTGCTTGTGACTGTGATTTTCCTGCTATGGGCAAAATGTGAGATTATTCAGCAGGATGCTTTTCCTCTCATTCATTTCTATCTCCTGCGTCATGTGCCAGACATGACTAGAAGTAGATTAGAAGAATAATTTTACAATTATGTAGCATGTTGTGAGATAAATGCGTATGTTCCTTTTGAGGGGTTAGCTCTCTTATGTAACACTGTGCTATGTACTGTAAACACATAGATTGTTTTTGACGTTATTAGCAGTTTAGCTCTGTTCTGACAGATCAAATCCTTCTTAAGCACCTGCAAAAGCAATGCATAAATTGTTAAATATTTGTGTTTCCAAGTGTCTTTCCAAATGTATTCAGTATCTCAACTGTCTTGTCACATTGTTGTTATTTGCCTTTTCATTGGACTCAGCAGAATGTATCTAGTCCAGACTCACAGCGATTAATATTAAAGCATCTTTGTGCCAACACTGTGATTTGCTGACTTTATAAATTATTAAGGCATCTGGGTGCAGGAATATATTTCAGAGAAAGCTTTGCAAGCCTTTGGCATTAGCAGTACTATGACAACATAATCGGGGAGCTTTGGTACCTAGAGACAAGCAGCTTGCGTGGGGAACTGCAGTGAGCAGAAGCCCTGAAGGATGTATAAGGATGGAGGATGAAAACGATGTTTCCAGATTTGTGTACCAATACTTGCAGAGTGCTAATGCAGAGTAGTTCATGAAACATTTTAGGAGACAGAGTGGCTATTTTCAGTGCCTTGGCCCCTCACCAGAACCTGCTGCCATGCCCAGCTGCCCTGGGGCTGTGGGGCCCCCGTCTGGAGAGCAGACAGGGCTAAGAGTTGGTGAGAGCCTCCAGACCCTGATGAGATGAGAGGGTGTTCCCAAAGAATGGAGATAGAGAAGGTAAGGAAGGAGACACAGCAGCATTCAGGGGTGGGGACTTGGCTAGTACAAGGTTTTCTGATGTTTACACTGGTGTTTGAAGCAGATGTGTATGGAAAAACGAGTCACTGGCAGCATCTGAGCAGGAGTTAGACTCCTCAACAGAGCACAGCTGGTTTTGGAAGATTGAGATTTAAATCATCATGGAGCAGCTCAAGCCAGGCAGCAACCTGCTGCTGGCCTGGCAGCAGTTTTGCTTTTGCAGTGTGTCCCAAGCCAATTTCCATCCACTGGGGTCCTGTGCCAGGTGTTGTAAATGCCAAAAGAAACCCAGCAGTGCATCTTCATCTGGGCTGTGGCTAAGTCTTCCTGTAATTTAAAACTGTTTTGTCTGGTAAGGTGTATGAAAGGCATTAGAGCCACTTGAGCAAAACCTGATACAAGTCCTGAGAGTCAGATTCTGAAGTGGAAAATATTAATCACTGTATTTTCACTTCCATATTTTGAAACATGATCCCATTAGTATGTTGATTAAATGCCACATTAGATATTGAGCTTCAATACTAAAATTTTAATTTTATCTAGATTAACTATGGAAACTATTTGCAAAGTTGAATTTCCATCTTGCTGTCATACAATTAGACTATGTTTTGCAATGATGCATACAGTCAAAAAATAAAGTAGTGCAATGGAAAGGGAAGAGATTTTTCCTTTTTACATTTAAAAAATGTTAGATGAGACTTTAATAGAAGCAGCAGAATACCAGGAAGCTTGGAAAGGGAGTGTATTTGTTTACAGAAAGGCTAGGAGAAAAGGAGGAAGGAATGCAAGTAAGAGATGATGCATAATCAGACAAAAAAAAAACCATGAAAATGGAAAGCCAACCAGCTGCAGAGATGATGTTTTGTACTTTGGAGAGAAATATCTCAGTTTAAGTACCAGCCAGAGAATTGTGAAAACCCCTCTGAATTGTGTACTGTGGCAGGCTTGCCATTTGGAGTAAGAGATACACATTCCTTTTCACAGTAAGACTATTTTAGTACATCCTTTTCATTGCTCATTTCCTCAGAGGTGATACTGGAAGGCATTCCACTAATCACCTGTTCAAACAAATGCTCTACTTGTCCTGTGTTCAGAAGGCAACTCCTGGAGTAGTAGTAGTGCAGATCATACCTACTGTGAAGAGGTGCAATTGGTGGCTAACACTAAAAGGTGAGGTTCCTGGGTCTCTTTTCAATTTCCTTATGACTTGAACTAAACCCTGTTGAAGTCACTGAGGTCCTTTGACATGAGTAGAAACAAAAACTACAGGTCAGAAAGATTATGGAACAGATAGTCCTGGAAACCATCTCCAAGGACATGAATGTGAGAAAAATCTCCTTTATTCAATTTAGAGAAGATGCAAATACCTGTGAAACAAAGAATTTTAGCAGGCAAGGGAGGTTTTTATTTCAGCACGTGCTGGGTGCTCAGGCTGCAAGGGTCCAAAAGACACACTCCTTCCTCAAAAATCATGCTTTTTATAAATCCCCAGAGTCCTGCCTTGTTAGCATAATGAGAGGAGTGGGCTCTTATTCTGATTGGTTTTGATGTACCCTCCTGTGCAGGGAGACGGGATCTCCTGGTCAAGATGACCACCTTCTTTTGCACACAAAGGCCTGCCACATGGCAGGGGGGGACTGTTTTAGCCATATCTTTATCCACTTTCATAATTCCCTATTACCAAAGGCAAATTGCCCCTGGCATCAGCTCCAGACAGGACCTGGTACTTTACAACTCTCACCATATGCCTAAAAAATAATTCCTAAGTTCATGAACCATTTGCTTGTAATAAAACCATGGTTTTTTATTTCTCATATGAAGAACAAGAAAGTTACCAAAAGTAGTCAGCATGGATTCACCAAGGGAGTATTCACAAACTGAAACACAGGAGTTTCTCTCTGAATGTTAGAAAACACATTTTTCCTCTGACTTCATTAACTCCTGAGAGAGACTGAGCACTGTCACAAGTTGCCCAGAAAGGTTGTGTGGTTTCTGTCATTGGAGACACTAAAAAGCTGCCTGGATGTAGTCTGTAGGTGGCCCTGCTTGAGCAAGGGGACTGAACAATATGACCTCAAAAGGTCCCTCCTAATCCCAGCCATGCCATGATTCTGTACATTGTGGCAATTGACTTTCAATATTTAGAGTGGAAAAAGTATTGTAAGAAAATGACTTGTGAAGAAAAGGAAAAAGGTAGCAAAAATGCCTTAAAAACAGAGGGTTTTACTGTTGTATAATGCATGTTACAAATGGATGCCTTGTTCTTTTTGCTTACTCACTGTTCTTCCCAAAATCCCCCCAGACAGCTGTTATCTCACCACGCAGGCATGTAAGAGGGTCCTGGAAGAAACTTCAGGGACTCTTCCTATTCGTTCTTATTTACACCTTTCTATTGGTTGTTAGCCCTTGGTTTCTATTGGTAACCTTTCAAATCCCCTCTGGCTCCTTATTGGAGGGATTTAGATCCCTCCAGGACCTATATATATCCCTAGCCATGTTCAATTACCTCTCTCTCTCGTTCCTCTCCTGTGGTCTCTGTGTGGCTTCTTTTGGGGTCTCTTGGGACACATGGTGGGAGGCAGCAGGGGTGCATATCCCCACCTCAGTCATTGCAGTACATCATGGCACAAGTCATCATAGGCAAATGACAGCATGTCAGCATCTCAACATATTTATTTTTAAAATAAATGTTACCCACTTTTCAGAAGTATTATATTGTGGCACTGGTGATGTGTTGTGAGACTAGGAGTATGAAGGTGCTGATAATCAATTCGGTGACCTTTACTAGCATTAAACCAAGATCTCAGTCTGAGACTAAGCCCTATTGACTTTTACACTACTCTGCTTCTGTTCCTTTTGGGTCACCTTTGACAGGTGTTAAGCAGTGTCTGGGACTTTATGGAAATGGCCATAGGTGTAGTCCTTCTGAATGAATTGCCTCACAAAGTTGCCTGTGCCTGGGGGAGACTGATGGCTCTGACAGTCTCTTCCTATATTAGGTTCTTCTGTGGTCTTCCTGAGGGGAGCAGAAGGCCCTTGAACCTCTCCCTCTCCCTTTGTCCTAGTTACAGGGTCTGGGAACAGTTTATCACTGTGTGGATGTAACCAAAACTGTGTATTCCACACCCTCTGTGTCACTTCGGATGGACTGTTAATAACGGATTGTTTGCAGCAGCTGCCCAGGGCACGCCTGACCCCTCAACCTACAAGCTGGGTGTTAGAGAATCCCGTGACACAGGGGAGTGTTTCTGCCTTCACACCAGTGACTCAGCTGTGGTAACTCCCCTCTGGGGAGGCATCAGCACCTTCACACCCAGCCGAGGAGTCATCTCTCTATGGACCATTAGGAACTGGCGTAATAGGCAATGACCTAGACCATCAAGGATTCCAAAAATATCCCATGATTCTCAGAGTTAAATCACCCCTTGTGAAAATCCCTGCTCTGGGAGAGGTACTGGGCATTCCCATCTGAACCTGAGCAGATACAATCTTTGGGTTTGGGGATTTCTGGTACCACTCATCGGATCCAGAGGAGGACCAGAACCTCAACAGGACTGTGACTGCCACTCTCAACAAGACTGTGACCATCATCCTCACCAACAGGTTTTTGTTTCCTTTTAGTTTGCACTCAGGGGGACCATGTGGCACTCAGCACAGGGGCTAGCAAACACCATTCTGTTTGTGCCCCAGGGTGCTGCGTTGCACATCTGTTTTTCATGGGTTAAAACCTATTTTTCTCTGTATCATTGTATTTATTGTAATCTTTTCAATAAATTGTAATTCTGACTTGTAACTTCTCTTGAGTTGGTCTCATTTGTCCCACTGGCTTACTTTTAAACCAGCATTATCTCCCAATACATTAATTGCTCAGGTCAACGTCCTTTGTTGGCAGAGATGACATGCCCCTTCTGAGAAGCACATCCATAGATGGCCAGGCACAATGAACAAGGGGACAGATATCTTTTAGAATCCAGTATTTCAGCATTCTACCATAGGATAAAAGGCAATGGCAGGTAGTCAGCATTTAAAAACAAGTCAGGGACAAGGGACTGGCTATCAGGAGCTGGGAATTACATTCTTAAATGTTTGGGGACTCATTGTTAACCTGATCTTTGCTGATGTCAAAACTCTTCTGATTCACTGGTCCACAATTTCAGACATAGATAATTGCATGCTGGGAGAATTTCAGAAGCATTATGGGGGGATGTACTATCAGAACATAGGACTGCTTCCACCTCCAGGTCTTTCCACTGGCTTTAAAATTCAGTCCTGAAATCTGTAAACGGCCAGGGTAAAAGGAATTAGCTTCTTGCATTGCATTAGAAGATAAGCAACCGTGCCACTGAGAGGGAGAAGCTACATTGATCAGGTGTATGCAGAAACCTCTGAATATTTTGAGGCCCCTGCAGCTGCATTACTGCATATTGCATCTCAGGAGTTCATCCAGTACTGATACACTGGCACTGTTAATTATTCAAGAGGCTACACAGCCAGTGAAGACCATATTTCTTTGATTGCTCTTATATGTGAATTCTGCAAAGTCACCCTCTCTTGAGACAGAAGAGAAAAATTACCTGTCTCTTCCCTATGTGCATTATAATCAGATAGATGTGCATTGTGAGTAGGGCTCAGACTGGCTATTGTATATCCTGTTAGACGGAGAAGTGCAATCTCAGATGACTGGCTGATTGCAGGTAAGATAATCACACATGCCCGCTGGCAATGTTGAGGAGCTTGTGACAGAACAGCTGACCCAAAATTATTGTGTCTGATGTGGCAAAGACAAAAGCCACCTTGTCAAAACCACCTGCCAACAGTTTAAAATTCCATGGAGCTTATATTTTATTTGGAGCTACATTTCCCCCTCTGCTTGTTTTGTAGATAATTTTTGCTCATTCTATTTCTCTTCATTAGAAGTATATTCAGGAGTGGTTCTTGAGCATAGACAGTAAGTACCTGTGCTTCCTGAGCCTGGATAAATCCAGTGTGATCACAATGATCTCTTAACCACAATTCAGTGGAATAAGCTTCATAATAAGGTAAGTCATAATAAAACTTTAGGTCCATTTAAAATAGAGATAATGCTCAATAACTGCAAAAGATTTAACAGAACCCTTTCTTTTATAGTCCTTGGAAATGGACAATTTCCACTATTTTGCAAGAACTATTATTTAGACTCTGAGACAGACCCTCTGTTGACTAGTGACTCATATTTGGAGTACATTAAAAATTTCACTTTGAAACTGCAGAGAGGTAGAAAATGAATCACATGTCTTTAAAGATTCTACACCAGGTTTCTACAGAAATGAACTCTGTTCATTAGGAGGAGGTTCCCTATGTTGTTTAGTAAAAAAATGCAGTAAAGACCTGTAATGCAAGTCATGTGACAGGAAATAGGTTGGCATAATCAAACTTGTCTAATGTTTAGATCAGGGTAAGGGTTTAACAGCCAACTCATTACAAGGGCTGAAGGTGAGGGTCAAAGAAATTCTAGGAAGGAGAAGAGGAAGGACATGGGAGGACTGCTGGTGAGAACTGACTGGTGAGAACAATTAATTATTTGAACAACCCAAGGTAATCTTTTTCTCTCCCCACAGGACTTTTTTATGTCCATTTGTGAGCTGAAAACTCAGATAGGAAACGTTTTGAGAAAACATTCCATGATTTAGTGGGGAATTTTTGGGTTGCTAGCTATTTGTGGTATCTTGTATTGTAGAAGAAATCATATAATAATTTTTTAATCTGTGAATTTGATACAAATTTCTGATAAGAGTTTTAAAATTATAAATAAAATAAATCTCTTTTTTTTTGGGTTCTACACAAAAGTTTTGCTGGTATGGCCACCTGGCATAAGTTTTGCCATGAAGATAAAAGACAGATCAATTTGTTAAAATAATCAGTCTGTTGAGAGTTTGGGTAGCTTTCAGGCTTCAGATGAGAAGATAGGAAACTTCAAATTAGATTTTGGAAGTAGCTGCAGAAGAAAGTACAGAAAAACTTAGGAATTCATGAATCATTGTGATATGGTTGACCATATGTCATAGGTTGTGCTTATGTTCGTGGGAACATATTTTCTGTCTATTTCCTTCTGTGTAGGACAAATCAAAGCCTAAAGGAAAACATATCTGGGCTTTACACTCTATTTATAGGTTAATATCTCTTTAGATATACCACTTAATAATTTAAGCATTTTTCTAACACTTTAAGTACATTTATAGTATCATTCATGTTTTATTTATTATAAAGAAATAGTTGATAAATGAAATAGGTAACCCCAATGTTAACTGGAAGGGAAGTTGAGATAGGATGAAATTTACTTATAGAATTATTATATTTAATATTGAGGTTTTTACCACCTTGAAGGTAATTTCCTTCATTGATTCTTTAAGACCAAGGGTTAATGGTTGACTCACAGTAAATTCTTAAACAGCATAGCAAAAGCATGGTACTTCATTGATCAAACAAGACTGGTTGCTAGGAACCTTTTGGATCATCTTACCTTCAGACCATGATATTCACAGTGAAAGGCAAATTAAACCCAAGCAGTTCAAGATTTAGTAGTGTTCAGATGTGGAAAGTTAGTCAGGCATTAGAGATTTCCTTAAGGATCTGTCTTCCAGACATTTTCTTATCTTAGAGGAAAAGCTCTAAGCATAAACATTTGAAAAAACTTTAACAATGCTGCCAATGTTCCAACACCTTCATCATTGCCTTAATTTCGCAGGGCAGTCTAGGAGAGCCTCAAATCTGATGTTCTGTAGGAGGAGCACAGCCCGGACTTCCTAATACCTCTGCTTTCATTTTCATTCCCCTGCCTCCATTCCACCACCCACATATACACCCCTTGCCTCCCAAAACCTCAGTGCACATATAGTCTGCTCACTTCCTTTAGATGTCTCTCGTACCCCTCTTGTATCCCCCTCCCATGTGTATATGGTGTACCCAGCTGCTGATTGGGTCTGTAGGGTTAGATTTGGTGGATAAAGAGAAGAACTGCCTGTGTTCGTGCTTCTCTTGCAACCTCCGCATCTAAATTCCCATTGTCTTTCCCAAATACAGTGAAACAAAGCTGCCTATTATCCTCACAGCTAGGAAATCTTCCTGTGCCTATTTTCTGGAGTGTCAGGAAGCTTATTTCAGTTCTTTTCTCATGGCATCTGATATTGCTGCACATTGTAGCAGCTAGGAGGACACGTAGAAAGTACAAAACCAAGAAATAATATTCTCTTCCATCAATCTGCATCTGTGGCGTAAACAATGGTAATTTCTGTGGCCTTTGTAGTGATCAAACAAAATAATGTAAAAATAGTAGAGTTTTTGTTTGTTTGTTTGTTTGTTTGTTTGGGTTTTTTTAATATAGTTCAACCAAATATGGTTTTATCTCCAGGTGTCCAACTGTCTCTAAGAATCTGGAAAGTTAGGTAGTCTCTCCAAGGATGGCCTAACAACTTTTCTAATAGTTGTAATTTATACCTTAAAAAGTGATTCCATGAACAGAGGAATTAGAGAGGATGGGTTTCCTCCAGATTTCTGTTCGTTTTCCTCTCCACCTTGCCTCCCATCCCCAGTACTCTTCTCATGGGGCAGTGTAGATCCTTCCTATGTTCATATACCTCACTATCCCCACAATCTTTGATTCCTTCAAGACTGTCTTCAGCTTCTTCCCCTCTTCCCACTGCACCATGCTGTCACTCCTTTTTCTTCTCATGTCCTGTTCTGATCTGCTTACGACTAATTTGAAAACTGCTGCACAAGCAGGCAGTACCTACACAGATGACTCATTAACCAGTATTTTTTCCATTTTTGTTATTTTTGCATAAATGTATAAAAACATCATAGAACTCTGTCCCTTTTAAACCTCAGATGAAATTAGCATATAGATTTAGAATAGAGTTAGAAGAGGACCGTTTGCACAGAGGCAAACAGACTATGTGTTGTGGAGGTTTTTAAAAGCACAAGAGAATGTAGGAGCATTCTCTCTTTGTGGGGAACTATATACAAAAAGTCCAGACTTTGACTGGATTGAAATATTGGCTAGGGGGATTATTTTACTTTTTATTTAGGCATGCTTATTCCAGTGAAAGCAAGTTGCAGGGATGCTGTTGGGGCAATAACAGTCTTGCCCGTAGAATTTCTTTCATTCAGAAACAGTAACAACCCAGGCAATCTTTTGGCATTATTTTTCTATGTAGTTTTTATAAATTTGGAGAGTCTACCAGTGACTCTACAGTAACAATCTTTATCTGGTGTATGTTTTCAATATTTTTAGATCATTCTCTGCCCCTGTTTTTGGTATCACTGTGTGCCTCTGTGGAAACATCAAAGACCAATTGCTGTGGCATCTAAGTTTCACTTTCAAGATCAAACATTTCACTGGGAGAAGTATTGTATTAAATGTAACGATGATTTGCAGCAGTAGCAGCTCTCACATGGATGTGGGGGATTTATAGATAACAAATTTCTGGGGAGCTGCTGAGGCTGGAGCAAGGAAGATGGCCAGGAAAAATCATAGAATCATAGGATGGTCTGGATTAGAAGAGA
The DNA here is from genome assembly GCA_013400415.1 of Scytalopus superciliaris. NCBI lineage: Eukaryota > Metazoa > Chordata > Aves > Passeriformes > Rhinocryptidae > Scytalopus > Scytalopus superciliaris. The sequence goes on along the minus strand of VXBX01002155.1, from coordinate 22,531 downwards.
CCTTAAAGGTCATCTAGTTCCAGCCTCTCTGCTGTGGAAAGGGCCACCTTTCACTAGACCAAGTTGTTCACAGCCCCATCCAACCTGGCCTTGAACACCCCCAAGGATGGGTCATTCACTACTGCTTTGGACAACCTATTCCAGTGACTCACCACCCTCACAGTAAAGAATTTTTTCTTAACATCTAGTCTAAACCTACTCTTTTTCAGTTTGAAGCCATTGCCCCCTGTACTGTCACTATGTGCTCTTGTAAAAAGTCCCTCTCCATCTTTCCTGTAGGCTCCCCTCAGGTGCTGGAAGGCCATCACTACATCATCCCAAAGCCTTCTCTTCTTCAGGCTGAAAAATCCCAGTTGTCTCAGCCTTTCTTTACAGGAGTGGTGCTCCATTATCTTGGTGGCCTCCTCTGGACTTGCTCCAACAGGTCACTGTCATAACATCTGAGCTTCATTCCTTGCACCTGCCAAATCCCTGCCTTTGAAAATGTCTTTAGTATTACAGTGTCATATCAGGATTTCAGTAGAGACTCCCTACTCATTACTGTTTGTCTTGTAAGGATATGTTCATACCATACAACTACAATTATGAGAAAAAGAAATCTTTTTTAACATATTCCACGTAAAATGTAAGATTTCATTTAGATTACATATAGGCGTGCACTCTGCACAGAAAGGCATCTCAGGATTTAAAAAAAAAAAAATTGTGGTGATATTAATTTAGAGTTAAATAGGTGGCAAAAGTGGTCACTCACTGCTGTCCTAATTAATGTCCCAGATGGGACAACTGTGTGGAACCTCCTCACTTGTGTGGAAGGATCCCCCAACAGCCTCCAGACCACAAAGCAGGCATAAATATTCCTTTTCTCATTGCTTTATATCACAATTTTTTTAAAAGCCATTCTTCTTGTGACTAGGAGATACCAGAGAGGCTTTTAGTATTGAACCTGCTGGTGAACAATAGAGCTTTTTGTTTATTTGCTCTTTTTGCTGACATGTTTGCATGCTGCCCAGTGGGTGTCCTCCACTCTACTGTTCATCATGTACACTGGCCAGACTGGGCATCTAAATTTGCTTGATACAAGAGAAGCTGTCCAGACCAGGCCATCCCTCTCCCTTTGTTTAGCACAGTATCTCTTCACAGGGACTAAATAGATGGCCAGCAAGTCTAATGGGAAACTGTAAAAGCTATTAGATTGCAAGCCAATATCTGATAACCGGGACAGCAATAGATTATTTATCATCCATTGGTTTCAGGCTATGCTTGTGGATTGTCTTGGCATTGATCTTAGTATGCAGTTGCAAAATGCATTAGCAAAGGCCCTGTTGTTTAAACGTTCATTACAGAGAAATGAAATATTTCATCAATTAATGTGAACAATAGTCAAAGCATTTCTTTGGAAAGAGCCTTGAACAGGCCCAAACAAACCTCTTTCTGCAGGAAGGGACTTGGGCAACAATGAGCAGACAGGTTTACATTAACTGGACAAGGAGAGCTCAGGGTATAACACCACGCTCTTACAGCACTTGTGTCATGTCTCTTTTAGTTGCCTTTATCAGCGTGTGAGACCTTTTCAGGTTTTCTGTTCTGGTAGAGAAAAATGCAACTCAGTTCCAAACAGAGAATCAACTAATCTGTTGGAAAATTTTATCAGGACATTATGACCTTCTGTGTATTCCATTAAAACCAGTATGAGACAAATGAAGAGTTTAGAAGAATGATTCTTCTAAACCCCCTTCAGATTATTATTATCTTCTAAAAACATCTTTCAGATTATTCTGTTTCAAGCTAATAAATTATTTCACTGTCTCTATACTGTTCATTTATTTTCAGCAAATCGAACCCTAGATCCCATGTCCAGGAATTTACACACTAATTCCATTTGCACTAATTAATTTACATTAATTTGCCTCTTTCTATTATGGTGGTTTGTGAGAAAGAACTTTGTCTCTGATAAAATTAAGAACAGTTATTTCTGCAACTTATGTTTGCAAAGATTTGTAATTTTCATTATTGTATACTTATTGCAGTGTCTTAAGCAATTCTTAGTTATACCACCCAACTAACTAAATTTGATGGGCTGCTCCCTGGTGAATAGTGAGAGGTATCTTAGTCCAGACAGATACCACCATATATTTGGTTTTGGCATCTCTTCGCTGTCTTATAGCTGAATATTATTTATTGTATGTCATAATAGTAGGATTTCTGCTGTCCCCTAGTGGCTAGTTTGTCTTCTGAGTGCAGTAGGTTCATTACCATTTCCGTCATTTTATCAGAAATTATAAACTGGCTTGTGGTTTGATTTACACCAGAGAAAGCACACAAACTTTAAAAACTCAGTTAAAAATTATTTCCACCATAAAGCTGACCGCCTAGTAAAAGTCCTACGAGCATGTGTAGCTGTGTAGCTTTAACACTCTGGGAACATGTCAGAGACTGTGTGGTGCCCTTTCACACAAACTTACAGTGAAAGATGAAAGCAATGAAACACGGAAACAGCTAGAGAAGCAGATTTTGTTTTTATTGAAGAAAACATGTAGTGATGTTTTGACACTGAGCTGAATTTCCTTAACTCATTAAGTGAGCAAGATACAACAGACAGTATTCTGAGAGGGCGGGAGCAGCACAGAGAGACTTCCTCTTCTTTACATCCCAGTCTCAAGCTGAGCTTGTGCACTCAGACCCAATCACTTTCTGGTTTAAAGCCATTTTTGCACCAGCAAAGCAGAACAGATGGCAGCATTGTCTGACGTGCAGCATGAAGGCGGCAATAACTTTATGAGATAAAATTAAAAGGATCTTTATGAGTGAGCCTTGTGTGACATTACTGGTCCCAGTGAGAGCAAGAGTCTGCCTGGCTTCTGCAGGGTAGAGATGGGGATAATGTGTGAAGTTTGTAAAGAATCTGCAGAATAGAAATGATTGTTGAAATGTAGTTCATGCATCAAAACTTATTTCAAATTGTTTATGTAGACTGACCAAGTCTTTCTATGAGACTCTACAGAATGAACAAATTGAAGAAGAGTATAAGGTGGTTGTCCTGTCTCAGCAAGTTTTGCCACAATCTGTTAATTACAAGGATAAAGAATACTCCTCTGCTTAAAGACTTTTTTTGGTACTTCCGCCCTATACAAATATATTTTAAGGGTCCTCAAACATGTATCAGGAGTTCTTGCCTCTAGAGAGCATCCATAATCCTCTGTTATAATTCTTCCACTTGTATAATATTTTGCATGACTTTATATATACTGTGTTGGAGCTTCAGCTGATGGGAGGAATTGTGGCAACATTTTGTATTAAGCTTATGGAGCTTGAAACCAGTAGTCTGGGCCTCTTGTGAGCTCTGCTCTGAGAAGCTTCCAATACAGTCAGTGTTACCAAACCTCAGCATTTTAATGCATGCCTAACAATATTTGTTGCTTTTCACCAAGCCTTTGCCTCCTTGCATCACATTGCATTCAAATGCTGACCACCACAGGAGGGTGCTGGCATTCATACCTATAGAGCAAGGAGATTAGCGACAGGGATGATTCCACCTGGATGAAGACTGATCTGTGCCAAGGAAGACTGACAGGACTTTCAGTGCCTTTCAGAGTGCATCTCCTTGCAAGCCGAGAAAAGACCTGTTAGCTCAGACTCAGCACTGGACTGACACTGTCCCACCCATTAACATAATGGCTCTATGCCAAGTACATCAGCCTGTGTCCTACAAGAGTAGGAGGGTGTGCTTGTTTTTCTCCTTATCTGCTTTTATTAGAATAAAATGTGCTTTGGGGAATGAGGATGTATTGGTGGAAAGGTGTTTGGTTATGTGAAAGTGTGTGAAGACTCTGTCTGGCAGCACAGCAAGCAGAGGGAATTCACCAAGCAAGGACTGAAAACAAAAACAGTTTTACAGCTTTCACTATTTGCTTGGAGCATAAGGAGCATGGCATGTCAGGAGGGGATGAGACACTTACATCTGTTTAGCCTGAAGAAGAGCAGGCAAAGAAGACACCTTTTTTCTCCCTTCAGCTACACAGCGGAGAGAAAGAGACAGATTTTTCTTGGAGGTACACAGTGATGAGTCAAGAAGCAATGGGCACAAGTTAGGTACAGGAAATTCTCATTAGGTATAATGAAGAAATTTTTACCATGAGGGTGGTCACATGTAGTAACAGATTGCCAAAAAAGGTTTTAGTCTCTGTCCTTGGAGATATTAAAAACTCAAAAATGCTTTGCATAGCATGATCAGCTTAGAGATGCTTTCAGCAGGTGTTGGACTAGATGACTCTTACTGATCCCTTCCAACCAAATTTTTTCCATTTACAATATATTTTGCTGTTTTTCAGCTAGTCAGAATTTCTAGGTTTGGTTTTGAGCCTCTATGTGAAACCCTGGCTTAAGGAGCTAATAAATAGAGTGCTGTCAGGACAGTAAAGACAACCAATTAAAAATACAGTTGGTTGTGGTTTTTTTCAGCAGCATCACTAACTCTGGTTTAATTCAGGTGCGCAAGTATTCAGCTTACAGTTGGGTTAGAGGAGTAGTGGATATCTTGAATGGACCTTTTTTGTATCTATTTTCTTGTATGCAAATCTGCACCTCATCAAACTATTTCCACTGGAAAAGTATTTCCAGTGAAAAAGTATCAGCTGGAATTTTCAAAGGAACTTAATTATATTGAAGTCCAATAGAAGTTGCACCTAAAACTCTCTAAGTCTTCAGTGAAAACAGAGTCAGTTTCACAAATATGTTCTAACCAAAAGGATAGTACCTGGCATAAAGAGGAGGTGTCTCAAGATCTCCCACATCAGTGGATATCCTTATTTTAATAGAAGCCCTATTTACCTATTAGACCAATATGTAAGTTGGTGTAAACTGGCAGAAAATTCAAAGTCAGGAGGGAAGAGATGGGGGCCATAATTTGGGCAGGCATTGTGTCTTTCCAGTACCTCCACACTGTCAGGTGCAGAGTGAACTGAGGTGTTTGTGCAGGTGAATGTTTTCCCTTTAGTGTTGTGCATTTTTGCATTTTTCATTTTTGTAGAGGTTCTTTGATAGAGACACTAGTTAATTTTTTTTTATTACTTCTTAGTATCATAAATAAACTTCATGCAGGGTGGCTATAATGCTTTCCATCTGCTAGCCACATCAAAAATAAACAACAAATTCACTGTTACTTTGGTTTCCCCATGTCACGCAGAAAAAAAACCTCAACAGCTTTGCTCATTTATCCACTGCTCTGTTGGTGATACATAACTCAAATGCAGTCCTTATTTTTAAGTCAATGTAGCAACTATGTGGATGAATTTAAGCATATTGAACCAATTACACAAAACAATCTCTTACTTTGTTTGCACATCCACAAATGGTGTAAGGAGCAATGAAACAGAATAACATATGCTTCTGTATTCTTTTTTTCAGTAAGTCTTCAAACAACCAGAGAAACTACTCTTTTGCAACACTAAAACCCAACATAGCTAATACATTCATAATAGATTTTTATGATCCACTCTTGCATCCCAAATGACTCATTTTCAGAGCTTAATGCAATACTGCAAAAGTAAAAAAAATGTAATTCAGAGCAGTCTCCTGGTCTAAGAGACCATTGAGTCACTAATTCACTGTTTATAGCTTCTTTTTGCAGATAAGGCAGTTTTTTTTGCAGACAAGACTTTCTTGGTAAGTAAAACAGCAACCAGCTAAATACCCCAATTCTTTAACTGAAATCAGCAGGGAAGTATTTGACCACAACTGCAACAGGCGTCAGATATATATTTTAAAACTGAAGTTTATGTTTAAATATTCTCCCAGAGCAAAGAGGTTTTTCTAAACTATTGCCAAAAACAGTCAAGAAGGGCTTGTCTACCAAGAAAGACAAATTACAACACACCTTAAGTAAAACCTGCTTAATCCTTCTGTGTGTAATTAGGGGAACAGATGCCAAGAATGTGTTCAAAAGAAGCAGCAGCAAAAAACATAAAAAATACAACAGGAAAGCGACCATGAGAACACCAGACCATGTATTTGTTTCTTTACGCCAAAAATGCTCAGCTATGAGGCACAAAACAGCCATAAACTACGTGAGCATTGAGAAGTTTGTTCTATAGCTTGGTTCTAGTGAAATCTCACCCAAAAATGATGATTTAATCAGTTTTAAATATAGTCATGAATTAAACCTCTCAGACTTCTTGTAAAAAAGATAAAAGATGTTGGTGTTTGATAGTTGTGAAGTTAAAAGCTATAGTTTTCTTTAAACAAAATCAATGATTGTGACTTTTCATGTCTGAGTGAGACTTCATACAGCTCATCCTTCAGAACTAGAATGCTGCTGTCAAATGAACCTCCAGGGGCTCTGTTCCCCACCAAACCCAGAATGTGGATCCAGTTCTGCCACCTCGTTTACTCGGGCCATTCAGTGACTTTGGTAGGATTGGTACATTATCCAAGCATGTTTTGCAACCCTGAGGTAAATACAATTTTCCTTTTCACAGCTGAAAGACCAAGTCTCAGAGAGATCAGAAGGTTTAGGCACTGCCATCCAAAGTCTACGTGCCTGCTGTCTGAGCCTGCCAGTCTGGGATTTTGACACTGAAATTCCTTTGATGTCTGAGGGATTTCTCCCAAGCACATTTAGAGGCTCTTGGTTCCTACTGCTGCATAGATCATCCGGCAGCTGAAGCCTAAGCCTGTCAGGATTCACAAACCTGCTGTTTCCTCACCCAGCCTTTTTAAGGACCATTTTCACGTGTGCCCAGAGACCTGCTGCATTGGCCCCCATCTAAAATGCAGGCTCTTCCTGCTGGAGCAATGAGTGAGGCAAGACCTTTCTTTGTCTTCTCCATGGCTTCAGGCGGGAAGTTTGGTCTCACTTCCTGAATGTGCCTGGCAGGTTTATTCTAATCACCAAGTCACACTCATTGATTTGAAGGACAAGCCATCAAAAATTATCTAGATCTCCACATGAAGGTATGTTGCTAGTGAAAAATAAAGAAGATGTAGAGAGATATAGATTTGGGAATGGGCGTCCATGTTCCAAACCCTATCTGTGAGGTCTTGGTAACTGAGTCTTTAATTTCCAGTTGATTTCCCTAACCTTTAGTTTTAGCCTCTGTCACAACTGTTGCTTGACTTACAACAGAATACAAAACAATCTTTTCTCCTGAAAAACACATACTGTAGTAGGTGTCTGGAACACTTTTTGGAGATATGCGTGGTTGAGTATTATCAAGCAAAAATAAGAACAGGAGCTGACTCTCCTGTGACTCCTCTAAGCAGTACCCATTTGGCATTGAAAGGGAGAACACCCACGAGCTGTGTTGGAGGCACAGGAGAGACCTATAGTACAGTGGAGCTGTTGAAGGCTTAATTTGGCCAGGGTTTTGAGAGGCATTCTTTAGTATGGCATCACCTTCTAAAATTATTTTCATCAGCTCCCTTCCCAGCATGCTGCCTTTTACATTTTCCAGCTGAAAGCCACCAATTCCCATGGACATTTATTTGGGAACTAAACTGGGACCTGCGTAGGGAGTTACAGATCTTGGCTTAAATTTCTCATTTAGTATAAGACAAAAGGGTTTGATTCTGGAGAAGAAAAGCAAAAAAACCCCAACTTCCCCCGAAAAACCCACCAACAAAACAAGCACCAAAAAACAACAATCCCCGCTCCACAAAACAAAAACCAACCAAACAAAACAACAACAACAAAAAACACTAAAAAACCCCAAACAAACCACACAAACAAAAATCCAAAAATTAAAAAACCCCCAACAACAAGAAAAAAAAAAAAAACAACAAACAATCCCCCCAAAAAAAAACGAAAAAAACCCACCAAAAACCAAACTGAACCAAACCAAACCAAAAAGCCACAAAAGACAAACCACCAAAACCCACCCAACCAAACCAAAACTCAAACAACAATAAAGAAAAAACAAACCCAGAAGCTCATTCCCATAAGACTCCCTTTCTGGTGGAGACTGATTCTCTCCATGCGGGTGCAGGGAGTCTCCTCCACTCACCAGCAGGGACCTCTGCAAGCTGATGGCATAGACCATCTCTCCAGGGCAGCTTGGCAGTGTGGGCCCTTCAACATGCAGTCTTGCAATTCAGAAATCCAATCAAAATTATGGTTATTTTAATTATAAGTGATGCAAAGCTGGAATTTAACAGAAGAAATCAGGCAATCCACTGACTGTTCTCTGAGAGGCAGCAAAAGGTATGATAACAGCACCATCTTCTGGAAATGTCTCATAGGGCCTGACTTCTCTAAGTTGAATGCACCTTTTCCGCTAAAACTACCGTCATTTAAACCAGTATTACTTACATATGCCCTAGTGCTACCAAATTATTGCTTTGGCAATAATTGAGCACCACCCATGGATGTTTCTTCGTGTGTATCCTGTGTTAATTGTGAACCAAATATGACATATGCATAAGGAAGTTTTGTCAGTGTAAATGTCACAGGCATACCGTGTTCACCACAGGGACATGACAGTGTGTTTCAGAAGGCAAATTGAAACCCCTTGGGATGGTAATCAAAGCTAAACTAATTTTAAATTTTCTCTAAAGCCTCCATCAGAAACATGACTTTTCTCAAAGTCACTAAGAAAATAAAAAAAACCCCAGAGCCTATTGGTTTTGTGAGGCAAGACTTGATAGCAGGGGGCTGCAGGGGTGACTTCTGGGAGAAGCTGCTGGGAGTTTCCCCCATGTCCAACAGAGCCTGTGCCAGACTCTCCAAGATGACCCTCCACTGGCCAAGGCAGAGCCCATCAGCAATAGTGGTAGCACCTCTGGGATGACATATTTAAGAAGGGGGAAAAATTTTACTGGGCAACAGCAACTGCAGCCAGACAGGAGGGAGAATATGTGAGACAAACATCTCTACAGACACCAAGGTAAGAAGGAGAGGGAAGAGGTGCTCTTGGTGCTAGAACAGA
>VXBX01002155.1:824-13593 GCA_013400415.1 Scytalopus superciliaris | reverse complement strand
GGTGCTAGAACAGAGATTCCCCTGTAGCCCATGGTGAAGATCATGGTGAGGCAGGCTGTCCCTCTGCAGCCTGTGTACGTCCATGGGGTGGCATATACCCACCTGCAGCCCATGGAGAACACTGAAGCAGGTGGATGCCTCTGAAGAAAGCTGGGACTATGTAGAGAGATTAAGCTGGAGGAGACTCTTGGAAGCATCTGTTGCCCCTGGAGAGAGGGGCCCATATTGAAGCAGGTTTGCTGGCAGGACTTGTGACTCCATGGGGGGTCTATGACAGAGCAGTCTGTTCCTGAAGTACTGCATCCTGTTGAAGGGACCCATGCTCGAGCAGTTAATGAAGAACTACAGTTCACGGAACTCACTCTTCTGTGACTGGAACCCCGCACAGGTGTAGGGGAAAAGTGTGAGGAGAAGAGACAGTGTGTGATGGACTGACTGCAGTCCCCATTCCCTGTCTCCATGCACTGCTTGGGGGAAGAAGGAAGCGAAATGGGGTGCGAAGCTGATCCTGGGAAGAAGGAGGTGTGGGTGAAGGTGTTTCGAGTTTTGTTCTCATTTCTCATTATCCTGCTCTGATTTTATTGGTAATAAATTAAATTAATTTTCCCAAGTCATGTCTGTTTTGCTTATGACGGTAATTGCTGAATGATCTCTCCCTGTCCACAACTTGAGCCAGGAACGTTTGGTTGTATTTTCTTGCCCTGTCTATTTGAGGACAGGGAATGATAGAGCAGCTCTGTTTCACTGTAGCAGAACACTTATCATTCCCTTACTGCTTCCTTATGTGTGCAGCTCATGTCACAGCCCAGCACAGTCCCATAGTCAATGCATTGCACTGCTGAACCTTTGGCAAACTTTGCCATATCAGTGAGTTTTCACATATAAATTATCAATCAAACACATACAAACCTTATGAAAATAAGCTGACAACCAGTTAATTATTAAACCTGCTGGGGTAATTTGAATAATTCAATTTAAAGTGTTATATTTGGCACTATGTAAATTTTTACTATTAAAAAAATCTAGATTGGTCTATGTTGTTTTTGTCAAGTGTTGAATTCTGCCTTTTGTATTTATACTGCCTTAATTGAGGGCTAGCTAAATGCACACTTTCCTCGCTGATAAAGAGTGATTTTCCTAGTAGTAAAATGATTTGGTATGGGGGAAGCAGTTTGGTTTAACACCCGAAATGGAAAATGATTTGCCACACTTTACAATATACAGATGAATAGTGGGTTGAACATGGACTTCAGACAGGTCTCAGTACAGGATCAGAGAATGGAGCTCAATTGCACTGTAGATGAAAATATATTTTAAAGGAAATGTATCTAATTATTATGTCCACAGATTTTATAGAAATAACTGCCCTTACTTAAGGTGGCTAGATGTATAGTTACTAAGTAAATAAATGTATTATNAAAAAAAGAGAAAATGCAGTGGCTGCCTGGCTGCAGTTAAATAGTGGAAAATTACCTGTGTGGCCTCAGTACCCTAGCATCAAATGACAAAACCGGCCCTCTGAAAGTGTCTGTTCTGTGTGTCTTCCCATGATACATTTGTTATTCTCCTACCTAAACATCCTGATGGCAGTGTGTCCATGTCAGGCTTAGAGAATCCTGAAATGGGGCCCCTTGTTCCATCCATGTCCATCACAGTCTTCAAGGAGATAATGAATGTTATTATGTGTTGCCTTTTTTGTAACTGCCTCCATCATTTTTCATTAGCAACCACTGAGACTGTCTCTTCTCAATCAGGGGTCTTACAGTATGTGTGATAGTGCACAGAGAAAAGTACAGTATAATTTCCTAGAAAACAAGCAAAGAGGAGAGTGTGATTAGTGACTCAATGTTAAGGTGTCTAGCTTTAGTTATTCTATTGCAAGGTATGTAAGGCTGGCTTGCTTTGAAAAGGGAGAAGCAGGGACAAAAGCAGAATGAAGGTTGCAGCTACCTCCTTCTTGTACACACTTAGCAAAAGTAGTTTGTCTAAGGGAACTGAGTACTTACATAGACAGCACCTCTCCCTGAGCTCCCTCCTGTCTCCAGGCAATGGAGTGAGGTGGAAAGTGACTGGACTTCAGACCAGTGCAAAAATTATCCCCTCAGTATCAAACAGTAAACAGTCCAATCTTCTGTCTCGAGCACTGAAAGGCAGTCCCAGAAGAAGGTACTATGTAACACATGCCCAGACACGCTGGTAAAGCTGGTGGCACAAATGGAGAATGGTGCTTGCTGCATGATGGCTGTCCCACAGACTGAAGCACAAGGCTGTCAAGTGGCAAACAGGAGTTGAACAGGCCTGTACTCACAGCACCTGCTGGGGATGGGAAGAAGCAATGATCAGGAGAAAGAGAAAAAAGTATTCTTTCTGTGTCACTTTTGGTTTCTCTCTCCTTCCCTACATCATTACCTATGTATGGTGTAAAGTGACCTATATAATCCTGGAGGGCTTTCACAATTCACTGTGTTTCTATTTTGGTTTTGGCACTGATGGTGGACCACTGTTACCTTTTCAAGACACTAACAATTTCAGTTGTCAGACTGGTCAGATTTGCATTTCAGCATCTTCCCTCTCTGCCAGCCAAACTGCTTTAGTGGTGGTCAGCTGGGAGAGACAGACCTCCAGCTCTGCCTAGAGGGCACAGTGTGAGCTCCAGCCTGAAGGTGAACAAACTTGGATAGATTTGCTCTTGTTTAGAAGAGAGGGTCCAGTGAGCTGTGCCTCAGGAAATTCCCCTGCTTTCATGAAATGTTATCACACTGCAGGCATTGCTGTATCCTGTAGTTCTGGGGATTTCTTGGGAGCTCAACTGAAGTCAGGAATGATCAGCGAAGAACTGAAATGGAGAAAAAACTTTGTGTAGGCATTATGTCAGATTTATTCATAAGTATGGGAAAGCCTAGACTTACATCTCAATTTGTAGTGTTAAAAACATCTCTAACCTTATGTTCAATATCAAACAAATGTGAATCATAGATAGTCAATATGCATGATATGGATCTACTTTAAAAGATTGTATTTGGACATTGAGCTAAGCAGGAGAAGTATTTTGTACTAATACTTACCTTCCACTTTTTGAATTTGAGGATTAGTTTTGGTCCACATTGAACCTTTCAAGTTACATTTAATCTTATCATAGAACCTATCCATTTTCAGGTTGTAGAAACCTGTTTTGTAACATAATTTCATTAAGAAAATTATGAATATATTTTTGAGTAAGACTCTTTAGACAGCCCACTATGATTTTCAGATGAGCTCTAGATGTAAAATGAAATAGTAAACTAAAATGTTTAACTACTGTGTATTATGTCTGAATTCATTGTAAAATCTGTGCAGTATCTCAGAAATCTAAAGTGCCCTCAAAAGAATCCAAAATCTACAAGCAGAAGCAAAGTTAAACTTTTTTTTACAACTTCTACAAAAGCTTTTTAGATGTCTTCAGATCTTCCCTGGAAAGAAATGTGAACACCAAGGCTAGTTCTTTTCTTACTGGTCTGCTCTAATACCAGTCTGGATGGCTGATTCTGCCTATTTAAATTCTGCTCCACAATTCCAGCTGGATAGGACATCAGACACTTCTGATCCTAAACTCCTGCTTGTGTTCACAGTGGCCTGATCCTCCAGCTCCAGCAGCACCAGGAGGATTTTGGGCATCCCACTGTGTATTGGTCCCCATTAAACAATAATACAATATCAGAGCAGTCTGTTCCTCATTTATTATAGTACACAAGGGATGTTGTAAGAGAAGAAATTTTCACTGGGACTAATGAGCACAGCCTTAATTGCAGTGGAACTAGGACAACAACATTTCAATTGCAGCATAGCTGATTGAGGTAAAATGAGGATATTCTCCTCAGGTCATACTGGGTCTTTTGAAATGATCAGATATGCAGATACCAGTACTTCAGAATGTTTTATGAGAGTGTTTGCTCTGTTCAACCTGTGGCAATTCTTTTTTTATTTCAAATACAGCCTAAAAAGTATATACTAATGCAAAATTTCTAGTAATTTGCTTACTCTTTCTGGAATTGCCAGAGACTCCAAGACATACAGGAGATGAGGAATTATTTTTCCCCATTAAAAAGTCCATATTTGGGATTCTTGTTTTTCTAAACTGGAACGAGAAGCCAAACGCTCTCTCAGTCCAAGCAATTTGAGGCTGGAGTAAGATTTTGTTATTATAGACAAAGCAAAAACTCCTTGTTTGCATTGAGATTGTGTTCATTTGATATTGAAACCTTGTAATGGAGAGGGCACATCGGGTAGTCCAACAGAGGGGAAGCCATTGCAGCTCCACACTCCCAGGTCCAGCCAGGAGTGAGGCCAGTACGTAGTCCAAATAGACACACACTCAGACACATACATATACATATGCACATACCTGGCCATATTGATGAACTCGGACAAAAAAATGCACCACTCAAACGCAAGCTGCACCAATGGCTTTGCACTGTTCATTTTTCTGGCTCATCAGAATGCAAGACAGTTGATGGGAAACACATCTACATGTTTAAACAAAACGTGGATTGCTCCAATAGCTGACTGACACCCTCAATAACTGGTCTTGGATCCACAGTTTACACAGTTGCTAACAGCTCTGCACACAAGCCCTCAGTGCCTGCAGCCTTACTCATGGACTTAAGCACACCATGGATCCCCAAGTGTCATCTGGATCCTCTTGTCTGCAGTTGTCTTACACAGACCCACACACACACAGATGGAAAAGAATCTTTCAGTTGACCCCAGCCCCCACTTTTCTGCCTGGACCACTAATGCCAGCTCCTTCTGTGGACTCACTCAGAAATGCATGTAACCCCAGTTCCAACGATCATACTTGTCACTTAGTCTGGCATGATCTTTGCTAGCACTTACACACTTGTTTGCACACCTGCACTCATGCCAGTCTCTGGCACCATGGATGGTCAGGCCCCTGTGACATGTGGTCCCTCCTTCAGTTTCCAGCACCCAGACACCCATGCCCAGATGTGCATGCAGGGCAGATGGACCCTCACTCAGGATATTGCTTACATATAGATTTTAGTGAGAAGACAGAACACCATCTGACTGCAGTAACCAGGCACATGGCATCACCAGAGATGCATGCTGAGCAGCAATGAACAGGTTTAAAGGTCACCATGCCTTGAGGGGAAGCCGTATGAGGAGTGGCTGAGGTCACTTGGTGCGTTCAGCCTGGAGAAGAGGAGATTGAAGGGAGACGTCATTGCAGTTACAATTTTCTCGTGAGGGGAAGAGGAGGGGCAGACATTGATCTCTTCTCTGTGGTGACCAGTGACAGGAGCTGAGGGAATGGTCTGAAATTGTGCCAGGGGAGGTTTAGGTTGGATATTATTTAGGTTCCTCACGCACAGGGTGGTTGGACACTGGAACAGGCTCCCCAGGGCAGTGGTCACAGGCTCCCCAGGGAGTGACAGAGTTCAAGAAGCATTTGGATGATACTCTCAGGCATATTAATAATAATTCCCAAATGCTCTTCCTGATATCTCTGTCATGGTTTATGACTTATCCCCAGCAGACAGCTCAGCCTGACCCAGCCGCTCACTCATGTGCCACCCTCCTCTTCCCCCCACTCTGCCAGTGGAATGTGGGAAAATCAGAAGGTTATAAGTGAGAAAACTCATGCATGTGGGTAAAGACAGTTTATCAGGCAAAGCAAAAGGCACATATACAAACAAAGCAAAACAAGGAATTCGTTCACTGTTTCCCATGGGCAGACAGGTATTCAGTCATTCCCAGGAAAGCAAGGCTCCATCACAGATAATGGTGAATTGAGAAGAAAGATGCCATCATTCCAAACATCTCCCCTTAACTGTTCATCACCTAACTTTATATGCTGAGCATGACCCATATGGTATGTGCCCAGCTGGGCTCAACAGTCCTGGCTGTGTCGCCTCCCAGCTTCTTGTGCACCCCCAGCCTCCTTGCTGGCACGGTGGTGTGAGAAGCAGAAAGGCATTGATGCTGTGCAAGCACGGCCCAACAATAACCAAAATATCCCTGTCTTTTCAAAACTGTTTTCAACACAAATCGAAAACATAATCACATGCCAGCTACTATGAAAACATTCAACAGCAACTCCTTTTTGCCTTGGCTCCTGTTTGGAATTTATATGAGTAATATTTTTCAGTGAAGTATTTTGTAATTGATGGTATGAATTAATATCAAATTGAGAAATATGAAAAAATACCATTTCTAAACAAAAATAAAATCTTGCTGAAGAATCCTTTCTTTCCTATCTGGATAATATAGCTGTCATTTGTCTAAAGCATATGACTTAAAAAAATAAAACAAATATACCTCCCAGTCCTTCAGGAACAGACACAAGACTTAAATTCTCAATAGTATTTACTCTGAAGAAGCAGAATGCTAAACACAGGTAGCATATCTGTACTTGCTTCTAGTAGTCAAGAAAGCAGTTGATTTTGTTTGGCTTGTTATGAAGGTTGACCACAGAACACGTATCACTAAAGATTATCCTTGTTTTAAGGAAAAAAAAACACTTAAATGCCTTTGTCGGTAGACAAACTGAGGCTTAGGGCCTCCTGATCACATTTTCTTCAAAGCAGAACAGTTTCTTGCGTAAGTGTGGACCAGTGTCACTTACCCAACAGTAAGTTTCATTTCATTCTACATTTACATTTTCTTATTCTCTTGAATGTTTGATTTTGCAGGATAATAATCTCAGACTGGTATTTGGGAATGTTGAAGGATGTGTGTAATTTGAAGAGATTGGAACATGAAGGCAAATTTAAGACTGGAATTCAAGTGTCACCTTCAAGACTGGATCACTGAGCCCACAGCTTCTGCCTACCTGTGAAGACTGCTTCTCAGGCAACTCCACAGGGAACCTCAGGCTGAAGTATCCCTCCTTTGTGCTTCAGACCCTTCCAGACCCACTAAATTGTTTTAGAAAAGATTTGCACGTAATTTGGCTTGCTTGTCACAATAACATTGTGCCAGAAACGGTTGTTCTGCACTGTGGGAGAAAGCTCATAAAAATTCATGAGTGATTCTTGCAAGCTGAAGATGTGGCAGCAACAGAATGGTTAGAAAAAGCAAACATCAGAAAACTTAGGAAATGTCAGAGAGGAACTCTTTAGGAGTGATGATAAGAAACACAGGCACTGCATTTGTGAAAGAGAAATTAAATGCATTACAGTAAAATAGGGCAGGTAGCAGACCTTAGAAAGGGACCTGAGTATTATAGCACATTGCAAGCTGAATATGCATCAGCAGTGGTACAGGGAAGAAATTCTTTGCACAGATAATTCAAGCTGGACTTCAGGAGATCTACATTTCAACTTTCTATTGAAAGCAAGGTCACCTAGGAGGGAAGACCTAACCAAGTCTCGTCATGAAAACCTCCAAGCATGGAGACTGCATGGCCTCTGGTCAACCTGTTACAAACTTGACTGTCTTCGTCATTAAGGAAGTCTTTTCTTATATCCTGTCAGGATATCTCTCTTTTTTTTTTTTTCCAATTTTCCAGGGTGCATTAACAGAAATAATTATGGCTGTGGTAGTTCTTTTGATCTACTTGCACTGGAAGAGTCTCAATTTTACATTTGCAGGTTTTGTACTTTTTCCAGTTTGGTGTACTGTGATTGAAAGTATTCTGTCAAGTTCCAGTATTGAGAGAATAATAAAGGGTGAAAAAAGGATCAGAAACATAATCAGGATGGGTTGGTTAGTGAAGAAGAAAACCCAACAATGTACAGCAGTGCACATAAAAATGTTGTCTTAGGCTATAAAGGACTGTGATCAGTCATGTTCTTGGACACAGCAACAAGAGACAGAAAATAATTGACTTACACAGATGTGAAATTTGGTTAGAAACCTGGGAATTTTTTTTTAAACTTCAAGGTTGATTTTGTGGATTCCTCTTCACTAAAGGTTAAAAGATCATATTTAGACAACTGTCTGCCAGAGCTGTGCCTAGGATCAGATCTCCCTCAGTACAAAGGGATGGACTCATGTTCCTTCTAGTCCCATGTTTCTGAGAGAAGGTTTGCTGCTCTTAGATGAAAAGGAACAAAAAAAGACGTGAAAATTAATACTAGGTTGTCAGATAGTCTTTCTGTCCCTCTTACACTCCAGCAAATGTCTTAAATGCTTGTCTCTGTCACTTTACCACTCCATCTCCATTATTAGTGCTGCAGTGGGTTTCTTCAGGCACACTGGTGATTTTCTGGCCTTCACTGGGATTTTCCATTCTGCAAAACACTCTTTCCTACCTGTCATCATCTAAGTGTTTTCTCTTCAGAGTGTTGCCTAGGAGGATTACTGAGTTTTCCATACACAGCTTTAGAAGTTCTTGACACCATATCCCCAACAAGTCTTCTGTCCTTTTCTTCATACTGAATGCTAGCTGACACTGACTGCAAGAACTAAGACTTGAAATTTGCATGCATTCACTTCAGAAACACACAGCAGAAGCTGCTCTTCTCACATGGACATTTCCTCTGGAGTGTGAGAGTGTAGGCACAGACACAGGGCAGTACCAATGCCATCACTGTCCTGTGTATCAGGACATGCAGACACACCCTCTGCAGCAACAGGGGAATCAAAAAGAAATAGGAAAAAAAAATGTGGTGTAGGGGGAGAGCTGCAAATGAATGTTAAAAGCAATTTATGCTGTGAATTTGGGGAGTAAAATATTCAGAAAAGATTTTTTTTTTCTGAAAAAGTGACTGTCCGGTAGATGAAGTCACTGAAATGCAAAGAATTAGCCAAATTTGTGTTTTACAGTAATAAATAGAAATAGATAACTGAGGATGAAGCAAAGACTTTCCTGTTTTCCAGCTCTTTGTTATTAAAAATGTGTTCATTTAGAGCAACTGTTTTCATTCTTTCACACATCAGAGTTTTCTGCATTGCAATGTCCACTTCTAGATGGTAGTATTAAGTCTAGCAACAGCAAACTTGCCTTTTAATTAGTTCTTCTTCTTCAAAAATCCTTTAGAAGTTGTCACAAGCCCACACACATACTTAGCCATGTTAAAGATCACTGTATTAGACAAGTGAAAATATAAGGTTATGAGATATTTTTACCTGCAAAAACACAATATAGGCCACATTCTTGTCACATGCACAACAACTTATGATTCCTCTGATTGTATTGAAGCTATGGGATGAAATTGTGACTTCAGAGTTATCATTTTTCTATGGTAATTTGTGTGTGATATTTTAGGACAAAGGCTGCCCTTTCTTTTTCTTCTCTACAATAAAATATTAGTTCTGTCATAAGTGGGTATTATCTATGACCAGAAGGTGGTTCGTCTTCAAAGAATTGACAATCTCATGATAGGAAAGGAATATGAGGGTATATGGGCTGACAGAAGAAACATGAGGCAACAGGGACGCAACAGTGATCATTCTGACAAGGAGTGTTTCAAGACCATGGGTTGTCTGACTCTACCCATCTGCTGTCAAGTGTTTCCAGCTTCCACAAACAAAAATATGCATTAGGAAAGGATTTGAAGGGAGCTGTGGAGAGCTACATTGTTTTTTTGTTGAAAAAAATCATTTAAGTGCAAGGAAACTGTGTGTACTTCAACCAGACATTAGGGTGAAAGCACAGTAGATTTACCTTTTTTTTTATTTTTCTTTTTTGTAAAAGGGGTAGCCTCCTTGCAATTACCTTAGACTCATCAGTGGGTAAAGCTATCCTCATGGGTAGTTACTAATTATTACTTCAATCCACACAAAGAATTGTTTCAGACTAACTTGCTGTTGTTTCTACATATTGAAACAAGTTGAGCTTGCTTACCTTAACTCTTTCTGCTCTTCAACATTTAAATAAAGTATCTTAAATTTGATTTAAGTTTTTCAGTGTAATCTAATGGCAAATCTTTCATTTCATGTCTTTTCCCTCCTTCTTCCCATGTGTGCCCTGCACAGAGCTCCTCTAAGGCACCCAAGGACTGTGTCTACTGAATGCCTGGTTGACTTCTTGCTGCACAGAGCAGATGGGACTGCTGCTGTATTTCATTCCACACCAGGAAACCTGTGAGAAGCCATAGCTCTTGCAGCCAGAAGGAGCAGTAGGTCATGGGGCCAGCAAGAGGACAGGGGCCACAAGGCCAGGTTTCAAATTAACTGCATAATAAGAGCTTTGTACAGGGAGATAGGGTAATAGAGCATATGCATCCTGCAGAGGCCAGGCTGCTGGTTGCAGGCAGTCCTAACAATGGAAGATGTGGAGGGTGAAAAACTAATGAATTTATATTTGAGCAAACAAATTTGGCCAGTATTAGAATAGTAAAGCTGTTTTAAAACCATTGAGTGTCTTCTCCTGGGTTGCTCTGTGATGCTAGAGCCCCCATAGTGTACTTTCTACATCATCAATTCCATGTGGCACCGTCTTTGAAAACACTTACAGGTCTCTGCATTACTAATGCCCTTTTGCTATAAACAATAGAGCTGACTGCCACTCCCACTCCATGTCCCCTTGTGCCACCCTGGGGGGAAAAGTAGAGAAACTGGGGGAGAAGCTGGGCCTGGGAAGAAAGGAGGGGCAGGGGAAAGGTGTTTTTAAGATTTGTTCTTATTTTTTGTTATTCTACTCTGATTTGTTTGGCAATAGACTAAATTAATTTCCCTGAGTTGAGCCTGTTTTGCCTGTGATGGTCATTGGTGAGTGTTCTTATCTCAACCAATGAGTCTTTCATGATACTCTCTTTCCCCTGTACAGATGAGGAGTAGGAGTGATAGAGCTGCTTGTCAGGCATATGACAGCAGCCAAGATCAACCCACCATGACTTTAGCTAATAAGTCACATGGATGGAAATATCTCATCAATAGAGATGGCAAGATGACATCACTCTTGATGGAGTGAACATGTCTGTGCAAAGGATGCCAAGGCTGCATTTGTCCATGCTGTGGGGGGTGGTGGGTGAGGTTAAAGAAGAGAAAGCCAGAGGATAGATGGAACTCACATACCTGCTTGATGTGCTCTGAAGGAACCTGTCAGTAAAAGGAATTTCAAGGTATATTTCTTTCTTTAAACCTTTCTTTATTTACACATAATTTAACAAGACCCCTAAGATTGTCCTTTTCTATGGATGAAAAGAAAGAAATACAGTGAAATGGATAGTGACTGTGATTTTGCCTGCTTTGTATACATGGTTTCTCATATTTTGATCTGTTATGCAAACCTTGCAGAGAGTAGGGTTGTCCCTTTTTCAACATGGCTTAGGTACTCCTGAGTCATTAGCAACAAAGAACTAACTCCTTGGCTGCCAAACCTTCCTGGCCCTACCTGTGCCCTTCAACAGGTGTGTAGCCATCAGAGCTACCCAGCAATATCTGCCACCAGTTCTTTAGTCTGACCCAGTATTTTGCCTGTTAAATTCTTGATTTTCTCTTGTGACAAGTGCCAGGATCATTAGCTGTAACATATATTAATGAGTATATTTCTGTGATTTTGTTGTACTGTGAGGGCAGTGAGACACTGGACCAGGTTGCCCAGATAAGCTGTGGATGCTCCATGTTCAAAAGTGTTCAAAGTCAAGTTGGACAGAGCTCTGAGCAATCTGGTCTAGTGGAAGATGTCCCTGCTTTATTTTATGCAGGGCAGTTGGATGAGGTGATCTTTAAAGTTCCCTTCCAACCCAAATTATTCTATAATTCCGTGTTTCTAAGCACATTATTTGAATATATGTTGGGAGTACAAGTCACAGGAGCTGTGCTGAATGCATGTTTAGATGTGTATCTTGTAGCTACATAGCATGCTTGTATTTAGCATGCTACATGGTGTGCTCATCATTTAGCAGATAATATTCATGACCATGACACAATAAGATTTTGCTACCTTTTCTTTTAGTAATTTTTACTAAAAAAACCTTTAATCTGAAAGTTCACTTAAGCAGGCTGCAGGCATCTCCCTCAGTAGAGATTTAAGCAAATTCATTCCAGAGAAACACCTGACATCAAGATGTGCCAACCAATTTACTGAGGTTCTTCCAAAATGATATTCCTTGGGAAGTATCAGTTGTGCTAAGATACCAGAAACAGAAGATGTGAAAATACAGGGTAACCTGCCAAATCTTCTACATTCCCTCTTTAATGCAAAGGTTTGACAAAAGTATTCAGTTGTGGGAGCATCACCTATTTCTGTACACTACCACAAGTGTGATGGGGTATGGTCTTTAAGGTAAAAATTACCATGGCAATCTAAAGAGAGCCAAAGACTCCCTGTGACAGGTAGGAATGTGTGTGTGTGTCTGTGTGTGTGTATGATCCATTGCACACATATTAAGGGATCATTCTAGCTCTATATAATGATCTACAAGATCCCCCACTGCACGTATTTAGTGTTATTGGTGTCAGTAGTTGTACTAGTAAAGTTGAAGATGCTTCTAAAAATTTGCAATGTAAGCATCATACAAGACAGAAGTGAATACACAAACTCAGAGTGAAATTAACACAACTACCAGAAAGCGCACTAGTCTTGACAAAGAATCTTTTGCCAAGATCTCTGTAAACCTCACAACAGCAGAAAGTACATATTTATTTGTGGGGTGCATATGGAGATTCTTCCGGACATAAGAGATGGCATGACAGAAGTGCTAACAGTTTTAAAAAAATAAATTTAAATGCAAATCTATTTCTAAACAATACTGTAGATGACCTGTGAAGGCAGTAATTTATTGGAGGATTTCTGTCTGAATTTATTTTTCTGCCTTAAGATCTTACCTGCCTTTGTTTCCTCTCCTGAAAGACTTTATGATGAGGATTTTAATAGCACATT
>VXBX01002153.1:58764-72973 GCA_013400415.1 Scytalopus superciliaris | reverse complement strand
TTTTGTTTGATAGTACTTTGCTGAGTGTTCTTTCAGTGAAACGTGCTTAGTTTTGTTTTGGGTGGTGGAATCTGTGTGTTATTGGGGTGGATAGCTCTGGATGAAGTTATTGTTGTTTTTTCTTATATTTGTACGTATATGTATTGTAACTTTCCTGTAAATATATGTATATAGTTCTTTCCAGTTTCAGTTTTTTTTTTCCTTCCCTCCTTTCACTGGGACTGCGCGGGTCTTGGGGAGGTTTGGCATTTTGCCAAGGTAGAACCCACGACAGAGAAAAAGAGAGAAAGAGAGAAAGATAGAAAGAAAAAACTTTGTTATTCTCTTACAAAAATATGATTTTACTTGTTCATTCTAAAATATTTTTATTTAGTGGTGAGCTAGGTTCAGGCTTGTAGAAGCAGATCATGAACTCTAACATGTGGTTTAGGGAGATAAACCTGAGCTGTCAGGGACCATGCCTGATTTGGTGCCTCTGGTACATGGACCTGCTCTTCCCAGGACCCTACACACTCCTCCAGTTTAGCCAATAAGGCTAAACACAAAGTGTTTGCTCCTTTACCCATGTCCTATGCTGCATGGTCTTTTCTGTATGCTTCTAGCATGCAATACATTGCAGGTCTCAGGGCACCTGTGCTGCAGAGAGGTAAGCAGC
The DNA here is from genome assembly GCA_013400415.1 of Scytalopus superciliaris. NCBI lineage: Eukaryota > Metazoa > Chordata > Aves > Passeriformes > Rhinocryptidae > Scytalopus > Scytalopus superciliaris. The sequence goes on along the minus strand of VXBX01002153.1, from coordinate 72,318 downwards.
ACTGCTGCAGCACTGCCATTAATCTGTGACTAATGCTGTCTGCCACCAAAAAACACGTGGCTGTGGCAGCCACAGTTCAGATGGTGGTGCAGCTGGGCACAGATGCCACAGACCTGCTAGGAGCTGTGATGAGGGGCACTAAGTGGGGCTTTTCTGTACAGATCTGCAGCAGGAGAAAAATTTGGCCCTGTATAATTCCAGGCTCTAGGCATCTCAATATCTGGGAACTGGCTAGAAGTCATGAAGTATTTTTATCATGCAATTCATGATGAATTCATTCAGCACTACATCTAATAATGTGGCTGTGTGAATCTGAAACTGACCCTAAAAAGCAGCACAGAAGGTCTAAAATTAATTTTGTAAGAGGAATTTTTTCTCTTCTCACCTAAGATGCCATAGAGAGTCAGCATTCTTTTGAGCAGTTCAGGCTCTAGTCCCATTTTATTTCTACTCAATAGAAATCAACTAATCTTCCCTCAGCAATTTTCTTGAAAAGCATTGGAATTTGAGCCTATACAATTGCTTAGTAACTAGGACCCAGAGATGCATAAGGAAACAAGAATGGGACCAGGAAACTTGCTGTTGCATGGTACAGTACTCTCCATTTTCAAAGACAAGGAAGCTCAAGGTCCTCTGTGGACTTACTTCTGTCATGCAATAGCATGAAGAGAGTCTTCTTTGAGCCTAGCAATGCCTTACTTCTCTGACATAGCAAACCCAGTGAGCAAGAGGAAGTGGCTGCCCTCTCCTGGGGCAGACCAACCATAAGCAATGGTTGTTTTCCATGCAGAGAGGGCATGCAAAACAGATACACCTGCTGGAGCATTCCTCTGCAATACAGGCTCAGTGAGCTAGACAGGAACGCATTATCATTAGTATGCTAATGATGTGATGTGTTTAGAAATGGTCTTGTCAAGTACTTTGATTAATATGGAAAAGGAAAGAGATTCCTGGGCACTGCAAATTTTGTCAACAAAACTGTTGTCCCCAAAATTGGATTTGTTACCCAGGGTGCAATAAGCTAATAGTAACACACTTGAGAGAGATACTGATTATTTATTTCAGATTTGCTCAGCTGTAGGTGCTCGGTGATTTTCCACAAATCACAAATGCCAACAGGACTTTCCATCCTGTTATTTATACTCAGAATTTCAGGATTATTGACTTTCCAAGTCCAGTCTCTCTATTATGACTGGTTTGTAGTTTCTATGCAGGTTTTGTAGTCACAGCTGACTTCTGCACATGCACAAGGGAAGTGTCTTCACCTGGGCAGGAGTCTTTTTGACCTCTAGGTGTGATTTTTAGTACTATAGTGAAGATAGTTCAACCAAGGGATACATGGATCTTAAGCTGTTTGCCAAGTTAGCAATGTGTACATAGACGTACAACGTCATCTTGATTTACTACATTTACTAGTTCCGGAAAGTCCTTGACTAACAGATGCTGACTGTTTGTTCCCCTTATTAGGTGACCTTTCTTGCTAATTAGGGAAGTCTTAATTAGCCAGCTTAAACCATATTTTAAAAATCCCATTCTAAGACAATTTTGACATATTCCACATTTTGCAACATGGTACATTATCATTACTCATCAGTTCATGACTTGTTGGTAACCCTAGAACCATGGAAGGGAAGACCCAATATCCATACCTGTCTTATTCAAAACAATATGAAATCTAATTACTTCAAAAAGAAAGAAAAAATACAGATTGAGAAGGTTAAAAAAAAAAAGAACAAAAGAAAAAGTAAACTAAAATCACAGAAAAATTCAAATTACAGTGTCTGAGTGAAAAATAAAATACATTCACAGAAGACATTGCTTAAGCTTATGTGGTTGAGAAAGATTTGTTCATATAAACTATTTGAAATCTTGAGATGATTTGGAATTATTTGGGTAAAAGGCATAAACAAAAGCATGATCTTTAGCCCAAAAAAGTTGAATAGCTAAGCTATTTCATTTGGATTGGAACAAGGTTAAAATGGAATAATGAGACAGAGAAGGATTTAGGAATAAGAAGCAAGTTTTTAAAGGATGAAAATATGGGGTGTCCAGTGACCTGTTACTTAGGAGTTCAAAAGAATAAGCTGACAGAGAAAACAAGAAGGGATCCTAATCAATGCCTTTAGAAGTCAGTAAGGCTCTTTCCAGTGATGTCAGTTGGAATTAAAACCACTCTCAAACAAAATGACAAACAAAACTAAAAGAATAGACATTGAGAAAAAAGATGTTGGCCAGGCCAAAACAGAGCAGATGGTGTTTCGATTACTTAATGCACTAATAAATGGGCAGGTCTGTGCCTTTGCCTTTAACAGGCACTATTAATGTTAAGTGATATGCTTAAATGATAAATAATGGATTATTTTCTTGATAAGAATAATATCTGTACTCTAAAGTAATTTGAGACAGTTTCTACTACCACTACTTAGATGTAGAAGGGTCTTTCTGATAAACTAGGTAGTCACATAGAATCAAAAAATCAAAGAATGTTAGGAGGTTGGAATGGACTTTAAGGACCACTTAGTTCCAACACCCTCTGTCATGGGCAGGGACACCTCCCACTAGACCATGTTGTTCAGGGCCTTATCCAGCTTGACTTCGAACACTGCCAGGGTTGGGGCATCCACAGCCTACCTGGGTAACCTATTCCAGTGTCTAATCCACCCTCATAGTGAAAAGTTGCTTCCTAATATCTAATTTAAATTTTCTCTCTTTCAATTTGTACCCATTACTTCTTTTCCTATCATAAAGTTTTCAAACTAATTGCTGTATAAATCTTTTTTTCTTTTTAAAAATTGTTTAGTTTATATGTTTTTAAATTAAGCACAGACCAAAATATGAATCACATTTGACATTTATCCTGTTATCAATATTTTTTTAATGAATGACCACTCTGAATTACAGCAAATTTTCTACAGAATTGTATATTTCCATTACAAAATTACAAAAGAAATACAAAGCCTATGAAAGTTATTGTTGTTGCAATGCATACCTTCAGACATAATGTATTCTGAACATTAATCGCACCAGCCACATGATGTGCTAGTTATTTGAAAGAGTTGCCAGCACATTGCTAATTTGCTTGCAAATCAAATCTTTGTCCAGACAATAGCTGTTCATTTTCTCATGTTTATATATAGCACTAAAAAAAGGACAAACCCCTGTGGTACGTTTCCCTCCAAATCCCTTAATATATTCCTGTTGTCTGTGACTTCACATCATGAGCATGAAAGATGACACTCCTAATATTTCAATTGTCCTTTGAAAATACTGTATAAAAAGACGTGTCACAGAAGCTGATGCATTGCTGTGGCCCACTGTGTTCACTGGTGCTTCACACAAGCAGATAGCTTCAGCCATGGCAAAATTTGCAAAACTGAGACCAGAAAACAAGACACAACAAAATGAGAAGGAGTCAGGACTTACTGATGTAAGTGGTTTCCATGGTTTCTGGACCAGCTATAAAATAGGTAAATATTCTCTGAAGTAAAGAGAAGTTTGCAATTACTTGGGAACTGGAAGATGGATTATTAACATGTTCTTTGTTTTCAAAAGCAATGTTATCTATGAAAGGAACATTAGTTCATTTGTCTTATGAACATTTTATGTAGCTTTTAAATTCACATAACCAGATTGTAAGTTTTATCTTTTCTTCTATTATTTAAGCTGACTGGATCTTTAATTTATTTTACATCTTAAATAAATACAAGAACTGTTACTGTAATTTAAGATTTTGAGGTTAAAAAAAAGAAAAATTTTGAAGTTAGCTCTTACAAAATTAACGAGTTTGTGCTGCATTTCATTTTGCATATTTCATGGGGGTGTGTGAATCACAGAACTGCTTAGCTTGGAAGAGACCTCTGGAGATAATCTAGTCCAATCCTCCTGCCAAGGCAGAGTCACCTAGAGTGGGTTACACAGGAATGTGTCTAGGTGGATTTTGAATGTCTCCAGGAAAGGAAGCTCCATAACCTCCCTGGGCAGCCTGTGCCAGTGCTCTGTCAGCCTCAGTGTAAAGCAGTTCTTCCTCATGTTCAGGTAGAACTTCTTGTGGTTTAGTTAATGGTCATTACTTCTCATCCTGTCTCTGGGCAGCACCGAAAAGAGACTGGTACCATCCTCTTGACACCCACTTTTGAGATATTTATATGCATTTATGAGACCCTCTCTCAGTCTTCTCTTCTCTGAACCAAACAGACCCAGCTCCTGCACTCTGTCACGATATCCCACAGCATATTAAACTATGGTAAGGCAATGGTTACATTTAAATTAGGTCAAAAAGTATGTCTGCTATATGACCAAATTATTGTTGTGAAATTTACCTTTCACAGTCTATCAAAGTTCACTGGTGTTGGATTATTGCCAAAGAGAAATAATTTCCTTCATTTTTCTTAGCTTTTCAACAGCAAGAATAGCCTAAGGAAGAAGGGTACTCAAAATAAATGAAGGAAATGTACTCTGAAGACAAATTAAGTATGCCATTTATATTCTGATTTGTTTTAATTATAACTGTGCCTCTGGTTGGATGACTCTTCAGATCTCCAGATTTGCGTTACTTATGCTTGTAAATCTACATTCAGGTTGGCAGTATTTATATTTGGTCTATTTTACATATTTATGTCTCTAATTTTAAGAAGGTTTTAATTCATTAAAATACATAAGTGAGAACTGCATTTGTATTAAGCTATATTGAAAATTATCTGCAAGCAGACACAGGCGTAAAAATGCTGGCTCAAGAAGTTATGGCTTTGTTATGGTGAAAAGTATAATTTATTTTCTTTTGTTTTTTTGGAGTTATTTTATTTGTTTGGTTTTTTATGGAGGTGCCTGCTGGTACTACAGTGAAGAGCTACTCATCCTGGCCCTGCTCAGACACCCACTACACATACTTTTAGATGAATATGGTTTTTTTCCAGCACACTGCAGTCCAGAAAATCACTGTGTTCCATTGAAAAAAAAATTCCAACAATGTTCCTTCCAAAAATTACCTTTTTGGGTTTTTTTCTTTTTTTCAGTAGCTGTGCATCAACATTAATAGTATTTTATGATGTTTTTTATTACAGAAAAAGAAAATGTGTTACCCTCTGCCACTGTTTTGTGTACTGCAGATCTAGATGTAAACCAAAAGGTGGTTGAGGGGTATAAGAGAGATTGATTGACACGTTGCACTTTACTCACAAAAGCATGATAGTTATCTCCACTTTTCAATTATAAGTGCCTTCTAGCTGTTTGCTCATAGACTATGCAAAATAGTGACTTAGAAATAACTTTTAGTGCACAAAGTACCTGGGAATACCAAATTGGAATTTTATTCCCATTATTAATTCCTAGGCAAACACATATCTCCATATACTTAAAATATACATATTGTCTAGAGTCATAGGTTACAGAGCATTTCCCATGTAGACCACAAGGTCAGTCACTCAAATCTTGCTTAATCAGAAGCATCCACTGTTGTTTGATGATTGCAAGACTCAAAGGGCATGAATACAAGCAGAAATCCATGATCAAATTTGGCATTTTTGTGTTCAGATTGTTATCATCTGTAGAGTCCAGAGCCACGTATCTTAAAAATTGTTTTTTCATAATAGCTTGCAATTTTAAATACTTCAAATGAATGGAGATAGCAAAGGCCAAGTATTGCAAAAGAAGTGAAACCGCAATATAATCTAGGTCTGGCAAATAAATCCTGAAGTTATTGTTCTTCTTTGAAGAGCAACGGCAAAGCTATGATACATGGGAATTGTTACAAAGAACAGCTGCAGAAATAAGCCAAGTCCTAGAGAAATAGTTAATACAGGCAATACAGGATAACATTCTGAAATTCTCAAAGAGCTTCTGTCATTTAAGCCTCTTCTCCATTTCTGGGTGTACTATAGCACCACAGATCTAAGAGATGAGGAGCAAGGTTAACTAGTAAATGTTTAGTTCATCTACAGGAAGTAAGCATCAAAGATATTGTGCTCTTCCCAAATTAATTTAATTACGTAGTTGTTATTTTAACTTTTCAGTCCAGAAAGGCATATGAAGGAAAAGTCTGGATTTCATGTTTTGTAAAGAACTTTGGAACAACCATGTGACATGCCCCTACAGAATTCATTATGAAGTGACTGCAGAAACTTCTTATCTGTTCTCTAGCATTGCTTTATTTTTGAACACTATCATGTTGGCTTTTAAAACATATTGCAGTTCTGAATGAAGCTGAGTCCACAAACAGCCTTTCTATACTCAAATATGTCCTGTTTCTATTTTAAAAGCTCATGACACAACATGTCAAATCAGCTCAAGTGGCACTGAGAGACTTTTAGTCCCTCACTCTTCTCAGCTGTTATTTCTCTCTTCCAAATACCTTATTTTTATGCCAGAGAACTCTTGTCAGTAGTGCTCATTTTGTTGCCACCTTGACTTTGTGGGTTCGTATCAGAAGAGATCCTTCATGAACCACACTTCATAGCAAAGGGATTCAAGGAAAGGAAAGTTATTGTCAAGGAAAACTACAAAGATGACCAAAGCATGACTCAGACTTTAGTAACACCAGAAGAACAAACAGCTGCTTATTGTGTTTCTTTCTCTTCAGGTGAGACCAATGTATTTGGTAAGTGATGCATGTTCCTGTGCTCCTGTTGAATATCCCAAAATATCTTTTGTGATTATTGAAAAAAATACCTGCAATTGACTGATTGCACTATACACCCTGAATTTCTCCTAATCTGAACCCTTCTGGTAGCTTGTTTCTGTTCTTTGCTTTTTATCAAATTCTGCTCCAAACCCATTAATGCCCTGTTGGGTTTGGGTTTTTTTCTTTTCTGCTTTTCTCAAAATCTGCCTTTTCTGATGTCAAATTTCTGTTTCACAATCAGACCTTTAATTATGAATTTCCACAGACCATTCCTATTTTCAGGTTCATCTCTTGCTGATTGCAGAATCTGTCCAAACCTAAACTGCTTCACATAATTAGGCAGAACTTTACACAAAGGAAAACTACCAAATCTTCCAAACATCCTTGCCCATTCACATATTCTGTTTTTGGCAATACATAGGGTTCCTATATCCTTTACTGACAGTCAGTGTTGCTTCCCTCAGGAGTAAGTAGATTCGAATGGTTCTGATTTTGAACATTTGATGTGATTAAATGTGTTGAAGAAAACTTGCATTTCCCAGACCACCGTCCTCACTTCCAGGAAGAGGATTTGCACATAAGTCTTGGACATTCTTGTTAGGTTGCTCTGCATTCCAACTGATACTCAATAAACATCTCTGGTTTTGCTTAAATGATACATAAGAGCAAAACTTTTAGTTTCTTTCTCTTATTCTATAAAAACAGACCATATGGTTAGGATAAGTAAAATGAAGAATATTCATCTGTTCAATCCTTACACACAGGGCACATATATCTGGAAAACTGCTGTAAGCTATATGTATGTATCTCTTCTTAAATATACCTCCCAGTGGAATTCAAAATCAATTTTTTTTGTTCATTTTGAATCTATAAAATATTAAGAAAGTAACACAGTTGAAAGAAAAGTGTGTCCTTCAAAGAAAAAGAGTGCAACCCTGTTATTTCTGAGTTTATGGGGTTGATATTTTTCTCTCCTTGGAGTTATAAAACAGTATGACTCAGTTAATTGGATTGAAAGCCAAGGGCTGTCACAACTCAGATACAGAAATAAAGCATTACATTCATATACCTTTGAAGAGACAGACAAAGGTATGCCACTACTGTTTAAAAAAGTACTCTCAATACAGGGAACGTAATGGTCAGTGTAGAGGAAAAGCAACATAAAAATAGTTTCATTTTCAGATCTTCCTGTGAGTAAAAATATGCCAGTTGTATAATTTTAAAGTATCTCCTGCTCCTCTGTATATTGCATTGCAGATTTAGTTCAGAAAAGCCATTCAACACATCCAAAGACATTTTGATTCAGCTGTCAGGAAAAAAAAAAGAAGTGGCTGATCCATGCTCCTCTCCCTGGAATCTGCTGAAATTTTGAAAAAAAACCAAACCTTTAAATGCAAAATTTTTTGAGCATTGTTTTCTTATTTTGCAGCAGTGTTAGTTACAATATTTTTAATCCATTTACTTTTATCAAGATGTAATAACCCAGTTTGCAAAATGTATGTCCACATTTAAGACAAATAGGAAGAGTTGTCTAAAATACCTGAAACAGAAATGCTGTGCAAAACATCAGTGGAAAACCATCTGTAATTCTGACTATTGAACTCTAGCAGCTGCATATATAATAAGGTACTTGGTGGGTCAAAGCTGTAAGAAACTGAGATATTTGGGATTTTCTTTCTTTTATAGGAAATGAATATGAAGCATGTGCTAGTTTTTAGCAGTATCTTCTAATTGTAAACATGCAGCTGGGTGATTTTATTTTATTTTGTAATTCTGTCTGAGTTTCCCAAACTCAGTGCAATGAAATGTAACCTTACACACAACAGAAGGCAAACATAAGACTTACTGCTTAATAAACATATGCGGCAGGAATTTGCAAGAATAATTGCCCTGCAAGGTCCTACCCTTAAACATGCGATAAGAAATCACATGTTCACATAAGATGAAACCCACATGCTAGCAGTGAAAACATTATCTACACTAACGTATTTCTCCCTTCACAGCATTTTTATTTACATACTGAACATAAAACTGTCTGGACACTAACAATTACTTTTTAAATACTTAAAGTACTTTAACATACATTTCGCTTTGAGACAGTAGTATGAATCTTGTGCTATCTTTGGGAACAAATGCAGTCTTGCATGCATCAAAGGGCAAGCTGTGAGACAACTGTCTTGGTGACAATAATATTCAGTTTAAAGATGCATTCTCAGTGTCTTACGTGGTGGACTTAGAGGAACAAAATTCTCCAGAACTGATATTCAATAATGTTTACCAGTGGTGTACATGAATGGTGTCAGAAAATGTTAGGGTAAACTGGCTAATGGTTGTTATGTTGTTTGGTGAAGGTGAAGAAGATTTAGAGAAAGGAAACATGACAGCCAAGTAGAAAGTCCTAAGCTGAATGCTTTGAAAAATTAAAGGGGAAAAACCACCAGCTACTCTCGGTGGGCTCCCATGTTGTTACTCATCAGTGTTTACCATCATGGTGATTTAACCTGAGATGCTTTGAGGGAGACTGAAAATGTACTTATGGCCATTTACCACTAGACTTTCCCAGTGACTTTGCTATGATGATTCAGATACTTGCATTTCTTGTTGGCATCTTAACATTTGGGGAATGAAAGCAAAGTCAGGCGTCACTGGAGAATGAAGGTGCCAGACAGTAAAATTCTGCAATTTTTATTGGCTTGGGATCAGAGAAAGCACATGCTGAAACAATGAGGAGTCCAAAGGGCAGTCACTCTAGTAACCATGGTGAAATCAAATCGCAAAGGAATGTATTGATGCTTCATCACACCCTGATCTCAAGATAACCCTGTGATAGCTGCTGCAGATAATTTATATGCATATATATATACACACACATATATATGTGTAGAACTTTGGGCTTTTGTACATGTCCAGGAGTGCTAAAGGACCCCTGTCATTCATGAGAATCTACCAATAACTGCAGGATAAAAATGACATTGGCAAGCTTCTCAGTGGAGCTAGATTGCTGCTAAAATAGGTTAAATCCAGGCAGAGGGTTTAGTGCATCTTATGGTACCTTCCTACAGTAGTAGTAAATTGTATGCACCTTTCCTTCTTCTGCATTCAGCCACCATTGGAGGATTTCTGTCCATGGCATGAATCTCCTCTTACAGTGCTTCTCAGACTCATGAGAGGAAGTAATTTTCATGTGCTCTATAACTTTCTTTTCCTTACCTTTAACTTCCTGATTTAAAATGAGGTAGGAGAAAAACAAACAAATTAAGGTCTTTAGTATCATGTATGAGGAAGCTGAAGCAAAACTGACTCTAAGTGAAAGTTAAGTTATTGAGGATTTTGATTCTGTAAAGCCCAAACCATATATTTTTTTATCATATTAGGTTTCTTTATAGAAGTATTGCACAGCATAGATCTATTTGCTTTTTACTGTAAGTGTTTATGATAGAAGACAGAAGATGTGTAAGAAAAAGTAAATCTGTGTGTAATGACTCAGTACCTTTCCTTTTTTCATAAAAGGAAGGAAATTGAAAAATGATCTTTATAAAAATCATCATGTCTGAAAAGATAGTCATAAATCATGCCACAGAACATGCACATTTAAGCTGGAAATTACTTTTAAAGTAATCTAAAAGTAATTTGGTACTCAGATCTTAATCACATGAAATTTTTGCAGTCTTAAAGAGAACAGCAGAAGTTGGTTTTTATATTTAATGAAAAACAGTTGTGTTGTTGTAATGAAGTCCTCTCTGACTGATATTTTTTTATCTGGCTTTGTTATGTTTCATTAAAGGCTCTTATCGTCAACCACTTTTCCATAAAAATTTGGGATCATAGTAGCTTCCAATGACAGAAGTGTCCAGGTCATGATAAAGACCTGCATATGTCAAATGTCAGAGTAACACTTAACAGAACTACAATAAAACAAAAGAAAGTAGCCCTAAAACACAGCAAAATAATTTTCTTTCTCATTCCCTAACCAAAAAAAAACCCCACAAACAAACAAACAAACAACACCAAATCAAAACAAAAACAACCAAAACCAAAGCACTGTCCTTGAATGTAGTTAAAAAATGCAGCAAAGTACACTGGAATGAAATCTAGCGGTATTTATGTACAATATTTAAAACACCCAAGAATTTGTTGAAAGCATAGTGAATTTTTTTCACCTCGAAAATGAAATAGCAGCACCCAAGTCAAAAATACCTCAAAAATCACTGACTGCCCAAGAAGACAGAGGTTGGCAGATGTGGGTCTTCTTCATGTCTCCCACTGTCCAGGCCCCATCTTGTATGCTGGTTCACCCCATTATCTCATAAATTTAGGAGAGTCTTCTGGAGATGAGTAGTGGTAGTAGTCATCATCAAAGCAGCACCTCATGAACTGCAAGGACCTAATCTAAGCTATGTGGAGGTACAAGGAAGAAATTAAAAGGTCCAGTATGACCTGAATTCCCAACAGAAACATTGCATTCTATGTGGACTAGCAATTTCTGTCTCTGTGCAACAGTAAATAAAATCACTCTTTATCACTCTTGGATTATTTAAAAAGAGTGAATCCTCTAAGCTCCAGGCAGTAGGTCTAAAAATGTTTTAATGAAGCTTGTGTCAAAATGATAACGTAATTAGTATCGTTGTGAGAGTTCATTAACAGCTAAAAGGGAAAAAAGATTGAAAACTGACTCACACCACATCTGGGCTTTTCTTGTCAGCACATCCTTCAGGCTGGTTCTCTTTCCCTGTCAAGAAGTGTGATGTGATGCAAATTTCCTCTAGATGAAAACATGGGCAAAGGTAACTGCCAAACTCCTCCAAAAATGCTTAGTAACTACAGCATGGAGGAAAATTGATTAAGGCAAGACAAATAAAGGCAGGCTATTCAGAAGTTGGGAGATCCCTGAGAAATGAAATGGGAAAACCTCAAAAGATGTTCTGCTTGGAATGAGTCTGAATACTGATGCAAACAGTTCATATTTCTCAACTCCATAATGGTAATATTCTGCCTCCTAACAGAGATATTTTCTCTATTTTACATAATTAAGAGCACACATGAAATTCTGGAGAAGATATTTAGGATTAGGAGGTGAATTCTTATGAAAGGATAAAGAGGAGCATTGAGAAGGTGTAATATTGAAGTTTTTATTTTTCTGAAACTTGTAAGGTTGTTCAGTCCTGTGAAAAGTGGTATGAATTCTGCAGAATTACTATGATCACATTGACTTTGTCATTTATGAAAGTGAATGTACCTGTTCTGTGTCCTGTTTCTTACTGTCCTCCAATAAAATCACGTCTGTTTGGCCGGGAATATATTTGCTGTGTTTATCTCAGTTTGCATTGTGAGCTCACTTAGCTCACAACTTCATTATAATTGCAATTAAGACTAAATCCTCTGGAAATAGGATCCAGAATAATCTCTGAGGGCATATCAGCAGAGCAATTACAGAGTTTGAGAAGAATAAAGTGCCTTCCTGTTTAGTTCTAGCAACAAATGGTGCTGCTATGCAGCCTGCAGCTCTCAGGAAAAGACAACTGTTAAGAGAGGACTGAAGCCACTGCACTTTGTTCTCACAAGAGCAGCAGCCCTAGGCTTTGAGATTTGCCACTTGACTACCAGCACAGACACTGAGTACTAGCCTTGCAGACCCAAATATGATGCATTTGTAGACTTTGAACAGTCTATGTATGCCTTTATTCAAATAATGCCATCTGAACAGTATTTAAGTTATGTTGAATTCCACAATAATATAATGAAGTTTTTACATAATTCTGAAGTGAATGCAGTATACAAACTTAATGATAGGAAGGAACATNTATCTGATATGTGATATAGGTGTGGTTGTGTCTACCTTTGGGAAAAGGGAATGAACCAAATAAACTTTCAGTCTCTAAACTCCCTCTTTCTCTCTTTTAAAATGGAGTCTAAAGGTGCTGTAACAGCAAAAGGTGTTACTGTCCTCAGTAGTGACATGACTTGTGCCCCTACCTTCTGTTTCCAGTTAATAAAAAAAAAAAAGACAACAGAGGGGAGATAAAGTTCTCTTCTCACTGTGGTCTCTGTTGCTTCAAAACCAGCTTTGCTTTGTCTTCTTCACTCCTGAATGGACAGTTAGGAATATGCATTTTCTTTACAAACACAGTGCTGAATTTTCCTAGTGCAAATCAGTACAGTATAAAAATAAGCTGGAGATAGGTTGGTACAAAGATGTGAGGTACTTAAAGTTCATAAGAGAAGATCACCCAGGAATCTGATATGAGACCATATACCATAGCAACCAACAGAACAGAAACATATATCCAGTAAATAAAACTTAAGTAAACAAAGATGGTTGCAGTTATTTGATATCCTCTCCATCATCAAGCTCACACCAAACTGTATTTATCACAGGACAGAAAAGAAAAATTAAAAAAACAAAATAGCTGTAATATACAATTTCAGTCTAGTTTTCAAAAGAAATTTAAATGCTGAACTGCTTTATTACCATTGAAATAAAAACATTTGTCCAGAAAATAAAAGAAGTGAAGACCATTTATCCTATGTGAATGGATTCTCTAAGTAATAGTATCAAAGGTTTTTTGAGCTATATATTCGCTGTGCAGCAACAAGTGCTGCTACTTTTAAATGAGTCAGTGTTCTAACCAGAGAGCTTCATTCTGAATATCAATACCCTTTATCAGAGAGACAATCTAAGTCATTAGCCAGCTGGTTATCTAAAATAGAATAGGCCAAACTTTCTTCTGATATTATTCTATTTGGTTTATTCTCAAGGTAAGTTTTTCACTTACACTCTGTGAGGGTTTGTTTTACATAAATCAGGACTTCTCTTTATAGAAGAGAGGAAGCCAATACATACTAAAAATAATAAATTAAAAATCATTGCTGTACTTATAGAAAATTCTGCAAGGTGCTAAACTTCAATTAGATGTACTAACAAATTTTGATTGATATCA
>VXBX01002153.1:11554-46851 GCA_013400415.1 Scytalopus superciliaris | reverse complement strand
TTTTTTTTTTTTTTTTTTTTTTTTTATGATGAGCATGATGAAAGCCTGAAATAGGTTGTCTAGAGAGGTGCTGGGTGCCCCATGCCTGGAAACATTTAAGATCAGGTTAGATAAGGCTGTGAGCAACCTCATTTAGTTGAAGGTGTCTGTGATCACTGCAGTGGAGTTGGACTGGATGGTATTTAAAGGTTCCTTTGAACTCAAACTATTGTACAGTTCTATAGTATCCTCATTAAAATCCATTAAGAATGAGTATCCATTTAAGAAGATAACACAAAGCCAAGTTCTATCATGAACCACATCTGCTGGATTTAAATTCTGAAATAAATTATTTGCACAATAAATTCTTTCTTCTGTATAATTAATAAAATTCCTATGAAAAAATAAACCCCTCAGCACTGGGAGGAGGCAAAGAGTTTTATTTTATGTTTTCTGGGACCTGTCTTTCCTCTAATTTTACATGATGGACAAAAAACCCTCAAATTTTTCAAATCTCCTCTTAAAGATCACATGAAAAGGACTTGGAAACCTTCTTAAGAAACCTTCAGTGAGTCATAGACATTTTCAAAGGTCTCCCAGCTCAGTGTCTCATAAAAAATAGATAGAAAATGAACTGACTCTTTAAAATAATATAAGCAAAGAAAAGGAAATTGAATTTCAGTATTCCTGACCTAGTTTACATTCCTTCTTCATTCTGGTAACTCATGTACTTAACAGATGCTGCAAAGGCAAATATACCTTTTGATTATAGGGAAAAAATTAAAAAAAAAAAAAAATGGTGATTTAGGAAATGTGCTCTCCTTAAAGTGTAAGAAATTAGGACTGATTCACTTACATTGCTAATTTGTAACATGATATAAGGAAATTAGAGGATACTGGGTGCCTAATTGTATTTCAGGATCCTAAAAATTCATCAGATTAGCCCCAGTTCAGGAAGAAGCTCTGTTCCTGAAATTGTTCTGGGTTCTGAATACAGACTTCAGTGTCATTGACTTCATTGCTTAACTCCAACCTCTCCATCAAATTCAAGCCAAGCAGGTGCCAATGTGACATATAATTAGTAAAAGTCAAACAGACTTTTAGATGTCCACTTCCTTTACACTCTGAGCTCTGCGTCAGATGCCATGCATATAAGTTTCTCAGCACTTCACAAAAGAGTGTCAGTCCTCATCATGGCATCCACAGTAAAAGCTCGCTATGGCTCCTTTCACAAGTAAAGACTTACAAAACCCAGCATTAAAAGAATAATAATCCTTATAATCAATGCATTGACTAAATGACCTTTCTTCTTGTTCTGATGGTGCCCTGCACTGTAGTAGAGCCCCAATGGCCTTGCTATAGTTGGTCAGAAGAATGTCAATGAGGTCTGACAGCACCAATGATTAACTCTTATGATACAGATTCTTCTGTGGGAATAGCTCATTTTGTATTGGGACCTTTATTTCTCATTGTAGACAAACCTAGGATCCTTTTCAGAATGATAATGACCCTGGTCAGCATGTAAACCTTACTTTTAATTTTTTTTCTGTCTTTGTTTTCATTTTGACATTCATAAGGCCTTGTGGACAATTGGTATAAGCTATTGAGAATGCAGGCTGGCTTCTCTGGTCTACAGCTGAGGAAAAGTTCAGTGGATGTAAATGCAGGTTTCATCTATGAAGGCAAAATATGGATTGAGTTTTAGGTTTTTGTTTGGTTACAAGATTGATTCCATCTAGTACTAAGAGTTGTTCATCAGGAACAAATAATGTTTCATTCCGCATCCCAAGCCAGAACCTGGACTTTTCTCAGCGACGCAGTAAAGCACCCAAAATTGTAAATTGACCATCAGCTTGTACCAGACTTCATTTTTCATTAAAAACACAGTTCTTCTGTGTTTCAGTTCAAAGTGGAGTGTGTTTCTCATCAAGACTTTATAGAGAGCTTTTGAAACTTTCCTCCTCTGCAGGAGTTAAATGAAATATATTAAAAGCACTAATTACTTCATAATCAGCTAGTAGTGAGAAATAAAATTTGCATGCATAAAGTATAATATTACTTGAATCTTTCTTCACTTTTACTCCATGTTATCAGAAAGTCGCAATTGGAACTTTCAGTGTCTATTTTCTGCCTGTTGCAGTAGTTTTCTTCATTTTGTTTCTAACTTGGATCACTCTGCTAATTGGATGTTTTTATGTTGATATTCCAGAAAAATACTGTTCATGCTGTTTCTCTCTCTATAAATTATCATTTTTGGTTTACCATAAATTCATCTGCAGAGCAGATTTTACTGTATTACTATTTGTGTGTGATAAAGGATCCTGGAATGATTCATACCGCTGTGGTTGTCTGGTGTTTTGAGTGGTCATCTGAGTTTGGGAGCAGGAATGAAAGTGTCTTGTGTCTTAAAAGGTTAAGTCTTCCAGCTTGATAATTCCTCAACTAGAAAACATTTTTCCAACATTTTCACCTGTTTTTCAGGAGATTGTCATGGTACTCAGAGGTTTGAAGGTACTTTATTTTGTTTAATCACTTCAGAATGTTTGTGTGGCAAAAAAAAGAAATTTCCCACTTCAAGAGGTAAAAATGATTCATCCTCTTCAGGTTTAGAATGACATAAAGGGTTTGTGGAATTTTGTCCTTGACACAGGATATCCTTGCAGGTCACTGGTAGGTAATATTTCTGGACTTATACCAAAAGTCTACATTCATATGATAAAATTATTGTCTTTAGATTTCTTATCATTCCACCAGGATGTGATCTTTTTGAATAATCCTGTGGAACACATTTTAACTTGGGTTTTGTTCTTTGGTTGGTTTGGTTTTTTTAGAAACAGATATGCACAGGGTGTTGCAATCTTATTTGTTACTTTACAGTTAATGAATGGACACATGTAATCTTATGTTCTGTGTGGTACTCGTAACACATTTTTCCTTACATTAGACACAAATACTCTGTTATTCTGGTACCATGTCTTGTATGTAACACTTTTGGATCTCTTGTTACCATAACAACAAATTGAAAAGAAGGAGGAGGTTGATATTATAATACATTTTTTGACTGTTTATTTGTTCATCTAAAGATTTCCTTCTTCACTCTAAAGAGGCTAACATTATAGTTCAGTTGATGAAATATAATTAACAATTATGCTAGAGTTTAATATGAAAGGTGGGGGAACAGGAGAACAGGGTTCAGGATTTTAAATGCAAAACATTGATTTCTCCCTTAGGAACTGTATTTGTCCCACAGACAAAAACAATTAAAAAAGCTTCATCTCTCTCTATCTGACTGCTGCTTTTTCTCCTTCTCATGTAGATAAGGGTACAATATGACATTTCTCTAGGAAGGTGCATATGCCAGATAGTAAGCAATAGTTTCTAGTGCAAAAACTTGCTTTATGTCATTGATATGGTTAGCAGGTCTTCCCTGTAACTGAAGACGTGGACTTCAAATAAAGATATATATATATATACCATGTATCACTGCAGATCTGACAGCTCCACAAGTCTAGCACCTGGGAAAGCAATCACTATGTTTGTTATGATATACAACAGTCTCACATACACTAAGAAATAAATCTATAAGAAAAAATGCACATTATAACTCTCTGTTAATAATTTTCAAGAGAATGGTACTCTTCTTAAAAGAAAAAAAAAAAGGGGACAGGGAAGATAAAGCAAATGCTTATTTTGTTCTCTACAGAATGTTAAGTGCTGTTTTCTGGACTTGAAATTTCATGTGCCACTGCTTTTACTGAAAGTTGCTAACCAGATCTAAGATCTCAATAATATTCTGATGCTGTGAAATGTTTTTGAAGTATAGAATGCATAGCATATCAAGAAATCTGAAGAATAGTTTTGTAACGTCTAGCACATACTTGGATTAAGAACTTTTTTTATTATTATTAATTTTGTCACCAGGTGACTGACAAATCTACAGAGAACTCCAAAAAGTAAAAACACAGTAAAACTTTAGGATATGTTCCTGTCTCCAAGAGTTGGGGTTACTTTATACAAAAGTAAAATGGTTGAAATGGTTGAAAAAATATTCAAAATATCTCATGGAGTACTTCATGTCTGCAAAGTGATTTGATGTCCATATCTTTGTGTTACACCACATGCAGTGTAGTCTTTATATTCTTTATGTACTCTGAGGACTTAAGATAACAACTGAGGCCAATACATTAGCAGCTTCTCTGCTCTTTTCATGCTGAGCAAACAGCAGCACTGAGCCTGCCAATCACTAATTAGGTCCCAGCAAAACACTTTAACGTCTCCATATTCTAAATCACTTCCAGTGTATTTAATTCTGCTTAAATTCCACTCCTGTAGACTATTTTCTTTCTCTTATTTACAGTACAGACTACTAAGAGTATGCTAAGTAATTAATGAGTTACAAAGGGTAAAAATGTTATTCTAAATCATTTTAAGTCAATTCACAGAAATCAGAAAGCTCAGGCTGAGCAAAACAGAACGTGATGAGTACTGCAGCTTAATTTGTAGAGATTGAAATACACTTTCAGATCTACATTCATATTTAATATTTAAAAAGGTAGTAATTTCACTTTCTAGTAAATAGTAATTGTCATTAGGCTGTATAATAAGATATTTTTTAGGAAATAAATCAAAAAAGAAATGAAAAGTGCACAGCAATTGAGATTTTGTTTGGCTCAAACTTCCAACAATATTTGATCTCTCAGTGAATTATTTCTTTATCTTCCCTGTCTTCTTTTCATGTCTTTTTTGCCCTGAGCACTCTCACCTCTGTGTGGTCATTTCAGTTTAATTTTTTGTTCACTTAATTGCAGATTATCTAAGAGCATTAAGGCATTATGATTCGTTTACTAGAGAGAAATACTATTTGAGTCACACAGTCAAGCTCATCTTTGCCACTACTAATTGTCATCCACTTATCAACCTATGTAATAGTTGCAATGCCTCAGAGTGGCATATAACAGTCACTACATGTTGAAACTGTTACATGATCAGCAGGAGAATAACCATGTCTTTCCCATTTTCTGCACCTTGGTCTTTTCTTGGTAAGGATAGAGATTAATTTCCTGACTCTTTTTCTGGAGTAATGAGCCACAACTGTCCCTTTGTTAGAGTACCTGCTGGTCTTAATGCTATCTTTTATGCATAAAAGTAAAAAGGAGCATGGAGGGGCTTAAGTGGCTGTTCTTGCTCCACTTAATAGTTCTTCCTAAAATGGAATTAGTTGCATAGTGAATCTTCAAAGGTTTTGCTTATTAATTTTATATATTTTCAAATAGCATAATTATTATTATCATTGTAATTATTAATTATAATAAACATTATTGCTGTTGTTATTACATGGCAGCAACTGGTATGCATCAGAAAGAAGAAATACAGGGTCAACACTACAGGAACTGTTGAGTGATTTTATGCGGAACGAATGATGAGCAAGTTGGAGGAGGAACAACCTAAATTTTTCATTGGATAGGCTGCATAGTAGTCCTTTGAAAACTGCAATTTTACATCTTTTCCCTCACATTTCTGTAGATAAATATAAAAACATAGTTCAAAAGACAAATAAAAGCCTCTTTTTTGGAAAAACAAGATGATGTAGGGCACAATGACAGTCAGAGTGTCAGAAGGACACAGTCAATGAAAATAGATTGTTAAACCACAGTGGGAACTTCCAAGTGACCACAGCTCTGAACGACATGATTATGAAAATATAAAAGAAAAAAAGAGTTGCAAGACAAAACAGCACAAACATTTCTAGCATCAACAGGTTCAAGTAAGGTTCTTAGATGTCTTCCCCTGTGCAAATGAGATACTCAGGAGGAGATTGTTTTGAACACCAATGCAGATGAGTTTTGTACTTGTGGAGAAGCACACAGAGCTGCGCACTGTTGTGGGCCGAGAGTGGTGCTTTACGCTCACCAAAAGAGCTGCCAAGCACCACCGTTCCCATCTCAGCCACGCCTTGGGCCACCACAGCACACTCGCCTGCAGCCCTGCTGAGCTACCACGAATCCAGCCGTGTTACAGGAGGAACCTAGTTCCTACTCCTGTTTGTCAGACATTGCTGTTTCATGACTGCTATGTGATTAACAAGCAATTTATTTGTTGCTCAGAAAGACCCATGACTTTTGTTCCTCTTTGTAAAATGGGTTTTGGGGGCAGGATGGGAGGGGGGAAGTTAGATGTTAAAAATCTAAATTAGAATTGAATTCTGCAAATGCTTTTGTCAGAAAGGGGGAGATTTCAAAATGTCAAAACGTTTTGTTCTGAAAACATGCAGGTAAAATGTTTTGACATTTTCAAAATTAAATGCTTCTTAAAAAAAGTGGTGGAATTAAACCCTTTTGAGAAACAAACACTTCCAACTGAGTATTTAACATTACAATTTAAAAGTTGTAATTATAGAAGAAAAAGGTCAGAAGGAAATTGTTATAAAAATGACCACCCAAATGACCAAATCACGCAACAAAGGGCAGTTTAATTTTGTAAGTGTGAAAATCACAGAGTAGCAGCGCTGGGTGCAACGCAGAGTCACCGCTCTGTCGGTTGCACACCGTTAGAGCTCGCAGGCTCTCCTTATATACATTTAAAACATACATATTTTTATATTTCTTCTTAAATTATTAGCTATTTGTTTTTCTTCTTAGATCAGGAGCGGCGCTTTTAGGTAATTAGTTTTTCTAGTGTGATTAACTTAATTGTTAACTCGTGATCTACATCTCTATCTTGTTTTGAAGGTACTTCCTTCTTTATCTTGATTATCTGTCTCCCCATTGTGTTGAGTTGCTCGGCTTATCTTTGTCTTCATTGTATCTCAAAAGGCTGCTTTAGCTATTTAACTTGACTTCTCTTCTTTTATATGTTAAACGAAAACAGTGGGTCTTGCCTTCCCCCATATCTTTCTAGGCCTTTACTGCTCACTTCAAAATGCTTTGTCATATATTTCTTTTATTTAACACGAATTAAATCTATGTTTTTTACAAAATCAAACAATTTATATCTGGGAAAAAAATGCCTTTTAGTTTAGCGTAAGTTTCTATTATAATGGTTTTGATCTATTTCACTGAAAACCTTACAAAATTTCCCCCACACCCTTTTAGTTTGCCTGGTTTCTGCTCATTTTCCTATCCAGACACTGTTGTGAAACACATTAGAGATCCAGTTTTGAGTTTTCACTTTTCTACTTGTCCTTGTGTTTACTGTTTTATTCTTGTTTTGTTCTTCTCTGTTTCCTGAAATAAATGTTTAATTTTATTTAAAAGTGACCCTGAGATTAGCTCAGTTGCTCAGAGCATGGTGCTAATAACACCAATGTCATGGGTTTCATCCCTGTATTGGCCATTCACTTAAGAGCTGGACTTGATAGTCTTTGTGAGTCCCTTCCAGCTCAGAATATTCTGCGAAGTCCGTGAAACTTCTCCTTAGCTGGATACCCCTTAGTCACTGTGCTTGCCCTTTTGCTTACACTCTTGGCAGAGAGATGAGGCTTTGATTATGGATTGCAGTCCACCCTAGGACAGCAGTTACATGAGAAATAAGGGGGTTGGGGCTCTGCCAATATCTGCAGTTTGAGTAGGCTGCAGAAGAAAACTTACATTTATTCTTTTTTTTTTTCTTTTAATCAAATCTACGCAAAGTATTTAAAAAATGTTTGCTGCTAGTATTTCTTCAGTTTTCATCAGCCAACCTGTCTGCCTGAAGCCTAGTCACATTCCAAGTTTCTGATCCAATGGACACAGCTGTTCCATGCTTCCCGGTTTCTTAGCCAGTGAGAAGCAAATTTCTTTCTGTCTAAGAAATGTCCTATCAAGCATTCTTTAATTTTTTTCCATTCTAATGAAGGGTTATCAGGAATATAAACCACTTTTAATGATTTTTAAATCAGCTGGCACTCTACTTCCTGTGACTGAAACAGGTGCTGGATATCTTGGAGCCCCCTTACTCATTGACAAAAGAATCTAAGTTATTTCTTAAACTGCAGAATTACTTTCCACGATTCAGAGGGAAGCACTGTGGCAGGCTGCTATGACCACTTTTCATTTCATACTGTCTGTACATATAAGCAAGATGATCCTACTTCCCACAGCTATCAGACAGACAGTCCAACACTAGGAACAAACAAACTGGAGAAGACTGACATGAACAAAAGAGGTACAAGATGCTATCGTAAAAAACAATTGTAGGTAATATTACAATTGAAAATGTCTCCTTTCAAAAAGGCCTGGACACAAGTATTTTTGTTAACACATTTTTCACAGGATGATATGGCTTCTATCTACTATGTTCTATAAGAAACCAATGATGTAACCTCTTTTGGTTCCTCTGAACATGCTGAAAAGCCATTTCTTTGAAAAGATTTTGAAAGATAGCTAAAATTCTGTACCCACCATGAAGTTACAGGCAGGGTTTTTCTTAAATCAGATTTATTCTCAGCTCTTTTTGGACAGGGCCAATTAGTTTGGTCATTGCTCAAGTTTAAGGTATTGATGACATTGGGACATGGTGCTTAAAGTTTTTAGTATTATTCTCTGATTGTTTTAATTTTAATTTAAATTCTAAATGTGGAAGTTTGCATTGTGGCTGCTTTAATGATTGGGTGAAAGATTTCTTTCTGGTCCTGTGAATTGCTGGAAGGCTTAAGAAGCAGCTTTTGGGAGTGATTTCCAGAAATGTGCCAAACATCATTCTTCTGTCTCTGCACACAAAATTTCATACAAGAATATGAGTACATAAAGGTTAGTCCAAAGCTGGAGGTCTGCTCTTGTGTGTGAAGTAACAGATGAAGCCAGCAGAAATGAGCCACAGCTGGCGATTCTAATCTGATCTAACAGACATGTTGTGTGTACCTGACCACTCACCATATTACAGTTTGCACAGTAATTACTTCAAAACTTCAAAAACTTTGAATAAAGCAAGAATACATGATAGTGTTTGGATTTCAGAATCCCCCTTGGGTGCATCTTTGGAGGTTACATGTTACTATACAAGCAGCAGTTGTCCTTGTGGCATTTTGTAAGGCTACTGCAGGATAATGGCAGGATAAAGATGACCGGGCATGCAAGCAGATGAAAGTGGCATGCATTGCCCTCCTTCCATCCCATTTAAGTGCATAGGGCGTGGATGTGGGTGTGTTTTGCCTGGGGGTTACAAACTCCAAGCATAGCAACAGCAAGCTTTCTTGAAACAGTGATCTAAAAAAAGTGAAAATGTCAGATTCAGCTGAAGCAAACGCTGCTGTAAGGCTATGTCACAAGACTGCCTCAATGTAAGGCCACTGCCAGGGAAATCTATCACATGGAATGGATTTTTCTGTGGGAAAATTCATTGCTGGCAAAGAGATGAATCTATTACAGGTGATGAATATTTATAGAATGGAAATTTTTATGATAGTCCTTAACTCTGGCTATCTACAACAGCAAGACAGCTAGAGAAATGTAGTTCTATGCTCTTTCAACTCAGATAATTATTCATTAACAGCAAACAGTTTTTCTCCTTACTAACAGTTAATGGCAGCTAGCAACCATTTTGCAGGTAGCATAATCCTAATACATCTGTGGTAGTCCAAAGATATTTATTTATTTGTTTATTTATTGACTGGATGACTGTGTTTTAATAAGGAAAATCTTCTGAGTTCCAGCTTTCTGTGATGAATGAATGACAACATTTTAGCCATTTCTTTATTATTATAATATTTCGTTATATTTTAAGATCACCCATCACAGACTTACTGCCAGAGAATTCTGCAAAAAGTGATCAGAAAAATTGGTTTACACTAGACTGATTCTCTTAATCAATAAAAGAGTAAATTATCTCGTCTTCTGATATATTCATTATAGTCTGTGCCCACCATCCATTTACTGGTATTGATGCTTCCTAGATGATGAAGGCCGCTTTTAACATGAACTGAAATTTCAATTTCAGCAGTCAGTGCTGTTTCTTAGTTGCAATTATCCCCATACATTTGGAGTATAACCTTATATTTTGGAAATATTTTCTCTGTATTTTTATTTGTTTCTCTAGAGAATCCAAGTGAGGAGTAAAATGAAAGAGAAGTCCAGTGTATGTTAATGGAAAATTAAATATTGATCTGAATAGCCCATAGATACTGACATGAATTTCTGAAGATGAAAAGTCACTTTCAAAAACACAGTTTAAAGACTGCTTTCAAACACAGGAACCAATTTGATGAAAGAGAAGCTGTAAAATACCTAAGAGCTCAAGACTTAGGTGACTTAAACACTTAAAAGCCTAAATGTCATTGAAAGTCAATGATTTCTAAACTTCTAAATCACTTCTATATTTGAAATCTGTACTAACAGATCACACAAAAAATTCAAAGAATTTTACCCATTGGCACTGCAGCACATGCAGGAGGACATGTCTTTTGGAGAGTATGATTGTACATAACTGCAACTATAGTTTTAAGAGTTTTGTGAGACCTCTGGGGGTATGTTTTTTGTAACTCAACACTTTTCTGAAATCTTTCAGAATCATGCCTGAATTCAGAATAATTCCAAAGGTCATATTGCTGCCTTCTCCATCCTGCCCTTCACTTGCACAATAGGTACAGAAGACTGGGTCACTGAAGTTAATCTAAATATAAATCCTGAGGGCTGATCTTTACTTCCCTGTGTCACTCTGTCTGCAGTTAGAAAATGGAAATATCCCACATCTTGTTTCCAATGTTCTTATTTGGGTTTTTTAAAAATAAAACAAACAAAAAAATCCAAACAAAAACAAATAAAGATAAAAGCCACACTCACCATTTATTGGGGGATTGATAACATTGATTTTTACATTATGTTTTATTTCAAGTTGTTAACCTCTGTTTTGTTTCTAATCTTTAAACTCTAGAACTTCTTCATTATGGAAGGCCAAGAACATCATGAACAGAACTGGCAGAAAAAGTGTTCAGAACCATTTGAATTCTGCATCTGGCCTTCACTGACATGATACCATAAAAGGGGATATAAGAAAGAGAGAAAAAACTTCATGAATGTTGCATATTTAGAACTTTACCATAAAAGTAGTAATTGAATGTTTCAATTACTCACATGGAATAGCTAGAATGGATCACAATTGGAAGAAGAAAGAGGAAGAAGAAAGAGAAAGAAAAAGAAAGATGAAGAAAGAAGGAAGAGAAGGAAGAGGAGGAGAAGGAGGAGAAGAAGGAGAAAGCAGTGGAGCAAGCAAATCCGGAATTACAAATATACTTGGAACAGCTGTTACCTTCTTCCTCTTACTGTAGGACTGCAGACAGTTATTGTCCTGACAGCATTGCTGAATGAGGACCACCACCTGATTCAGTTTTCTTCTGGTCTTGGAAACCACACATGAAAATTGATGTGTTTTCAAAAACATATGATCTTTTAAGGACCAGCTTATCAAGAAATGTCCAGTGGTTTCAGTGCAAAAGCTTTCTGCAGATGTCCTCAGCTTCCTGGGATACCATACGAATTCAATAGAAAACAATGCCTCAGGCATGTTTGGGTTGCTCTTATGGGAACAGAACATTTGCAAACTCACACGTACAGACACAGATACACACACACACACACACACACACATAGGGCAGGAATGGCTACAGTGGACTACTGCCTCCAAAGATACTCTGCAGCACTTTTTTCTGGTCATTGCATGACTGTAACCATTAGACAGTCCTCAATCTTCCCCCAAAGTGAAGATTTAAATTGAGCAAAACTGAGACAATCTAAAATTGACTTTTAAAAGTGTAGCCTAGAGATATGCAGATAATCAAATATCAAAAAGAATACAAATTTATACTTGGGGTTAAATAAAAGAGGCTTATGTTACTTTCATTAAATATATACTATCCTTTTTCTTGAGGTTAAAAAAAATAAGGAAGAAGAGTCAAATTTAAAAGAAAGAAGCAAAGAATAAAGCAATGGGAGTGTTTATTTTAAGGATTTTTTTTTTCATATAATCTAGTAGTCCAAACGAATTTATTTTAAAAGAAAGAAAGTTTTAGGAGTTGACTTTCAGCTCTATGTGCTAATTTTCTCCTTTTTAAATGGGACTACACTTGGGTCTCAAACAGTGAGGTATTATATTTTATACAAAACTACGTATCTAAGTGGTACCTGGTGCGATCTAAACAAGGTTCCCTGCAGATCTCTGTTCTTCTTACTGTTATTCCCTATGCTGATACGTGACCAGGGAATACATGATAATTTTGGTTTCAGACAATATCAGAAAGAGTAGGAACATCCAGCTTTGTCTAACAGGGTGCTAACAAGGGAAGTGGAGAGGCAGCGATAGGGCAATCTGTGGATGAGCATGACCCATCTTACTGTGCTTTATGCAGCAAATTGACTGGTTGATGTAGATTGAGTTAAACATGAGTTCACTTTACAGTCATTGGTGTGTGACAGCACTTTCAACTGTATCATACAGCACACTGGTTCCAACAATGTCTAGACCTAGAGAAAACAACCGTGCTTTGATCCCTGAAGAAACAGGTTCAGATTTTTAAATGGTTAAATAGTTACTGTTAAATTATACAAAGTATCTTCCATTGAATAGATCAGTGAATTCCTTCAAATATTTACTGCTGTCTGACATAAAATGAAGGATGGATGGTGTAGGCACCGGAGAGTAACCTGAAGATTAGGAAGACAACTGTGTTCTTAATAGCTTCCTGTATGTAAGTGATGAAGTGTACTACCCCAGTGAAATCTCCCTGACCTCAGTAGGTACCCTTAAGCAGGAAAAAAGTCCAACCCAATATTCTGTGGTCATATTGCTGCAGACAGTTGACCTACTGGGCAGGAAAAAGAGGACTGCCAGTATGCACATGTCATCCAGATACATGCACATGCTGCATGTCAGGGCTTTTCTGCTTATTTTGCTGGGGAATGCTGGAAATGCTGCTCCTCCTTGGAATGATTCCTCTGAACGATTCTCCTTTTGTTCTTATGAGGAGGAGGAAGGATGGATGTTCCTCCTTTCTTCCCCCTGTCTTTGCAACAGAGCTCATATTCTAAAGTTTTACCTTAAGGAGCTAAATTAGTAAACATGATGTACCAGTAGAACTGGGGGAGTACCTTGAAGAGTTAGTAAAGAACATGGAAAACTTAAAAAAAAAAATTTTTGAACTTAGGTGCTAGTTTTATTGCTATTCTGGTAAGGAATTAACAATTACTAATTAGAATGCATTTAAACTAAGAAGACTTGCATTTCTTTTGTGCCTCTCTTGCAATTTCTGAATGAAATGTTGCAGCATACCTATTTTCTCTGCAGTATTACAAGTACAGATTGTGCATATAAACTAGTGAGGCTGATTTATCAAATCTATAAATTCTCAGGTTGTAAAAATTCTGTTTTCAATTCTAGATATTTCTTTGGAGTTATTTCTGTCAGTCAAAACAAAAAAAAATAAGATAAAATAAACAAACAAACAGATTAATCATAGTTAAAAGTCAGCAAAGACTAACAGTATAAATGAAGACTGATACATGGAAAAATGCTACCTAGTAAAATGGGTCTGTGAGTCTGCTAAAATTCTCTGAGTGCATCAAATTACTGTTAGAGACATATTTTGAGGAATGAAAGCAATATATCTGATATAAAACTTTTAATATGGTGATATAGACAATGCAAGCTAATGTTTCAAAATTGAAGGACTTATTTGTATGGCATTGAAGGTTAGCGACAGGAAATGTTATCTAATTAAGTTCCCATGACTGCAGCTTAGTCTTAAAGTGAATATATGCATTTAGTGCATCATTTAGTGATACAAACCGTGAAACAAGTAGACAGGAACTATGACACAAAAAGTTCAGAGCTGTCAAGCAAGAATCTGTGATCAACTGTTTCCTCTGAATGGCAGACACCTCATGGCTAGTATGCTCCCTTTCCAAACAAAGAAGCAGTGCCAGCTGAATAATGAAAACTCACAGGATCCAAGAAACAACTCGTCTGCTGCAAGGAGTCTTGAATAAAGCAGCTGACTTGTGAAGGAGGATTAGACTATTAGGACAGTTATTAAGCCTTAGCATGAGCTCAAGGATGTTACAAGTCAGGCAAGCTTTTTCATAGAAGTGATTGTAGAGGAGTTGCAGGGAGTCAGAAATGCTATGGATTTAGCACTAGGCAGCAAGCTTTATGCATACTTGCTTTTCTCAGATTCTTTGTTTAGCCTGCAATTAAAATCACATGCCAGGAGTTTGCAAAGATGGATACAAAAACAGATCTTTGAGCAAATATGTGGTGTTACAGCTCTAGAATGTTCTTAGAAGGTGCATCAGGTATATCACCCCACACTTCCCCTTCCTACCCAAACATGATTTTGGTGTTGCTGTTTTAGTTCTAGTCCTGTCATACAAGTGTCATGATGGCTAGAACATGACCTTTGACTTAGACTGAGNTGGAGATTTTAGGTTTTGCTCTGCTTCAAGACTTCTGATGCAGAGTAATACTCACTTTCTGATGAGGTGAAGAAAAGCAATCTAGGGACTCTAGGCAATGAAGAGTCTAAAAGCCTGCTCTCAAAATTAAAGAAATTAACATGATTATTGTAGTTATGTATATAGGCATAGAACCATAATCTAATCCTTTAAACAAAACAAAACAAATCAAAAGGAGGAAAAAAATCAAACCTAAAACAACCTAAAAGATCTTTTTTAGCTGGCCTAAGGATGAACAGGAAACAAGGTGACAATGGATGGTGTTATTTCCTGGAATCAGCTGAGACTTCCTGTCATTTAGAAAGTGCAACTTTAGGAGTCAAGAAGAAAAGACTAAGATGTTTATTAGGAGTCACAGTGAAGATGAAAAGGAATTAGACAATGAGACAGCAATAGACAGACATCTAGACAAAAGAACTGATTCTTTGTCTTATTCTTCACAAATGTCAGTGAAATTGTTTTAGTTTACATCCACTCAAGTATCAAAAGTACCAGATATGTAGAGTTATGGTGGAGAAAAAAGTCTTAGGTGAGACATATTAACATAGTTTCTGACCAAAGTATAGTATTACACTAAAATAAGCTTTCTGTGCTAAAATGCTGTGGTTTATGGACTTTGAATTTGATGCCATCTAAGTTTCTACCTATTAAAAATTTACTAACTGTTGTGGTTAACCCTTTCCAGAAACAACTACTTCTATAAATTAGACTATCTAGTTGCAATACCTTTTGATGGGAAAAAAAGGATGTAAGAGTTACCTGAATGTCATACTGCTCTGGTTTTACTTCTCTGCTTGCTATCTTTTATAAAGACAAACCTACCAAGAGAGTTAGTTGTAAAAGGTGGCTTATGATTTGACTTTGTACTGCTTTACTCTGGAGAGCCTCTACCTCTGTGTATGTTGATGAAACAAATTGTTTGACTGCCAATATTACTGTTGATACAAAGTTTCTCAAATAGAGTTGTGAAGTTCACTGAAGCAGTTTAATGGTACTGCATGAGCAGTACACATAATGGTTTGCCAAGAATACAGACAGCTCTTTTCACTATAATTAATCTGATCTCGAAGTCAACATTCCAATTCTGAATCTAGCTTAATAACAGCAAAAGTGAATCAGAGGGGTTGCTGGACTGGTTGTAAACAGTCTTCTGTATTTAGAACATGCAGTCATGTTATCAAGATTTCTACATGATGTTTTATGTTCCTTGAGCAACATCCAGCCTCAGTGGCAGCTCTAGCATTTTTTTAATTTTGGGGTAATCCCGGAAGTCTGAGAGACTATATCCTGTCCTGATGTCTGGTGGTGCCAAGCTTGGTGCTGCCCTGTGCACTGCCCATGTTTTAACTCAAAACCCTGAACTAAGCCTGAACTAAGTCTTGGAACACACAGCCTAAGCAAAGTGTAGAATAATTTGATTAGACTTTTTGACTATTTCAGAAAGTGGTTGCTGTAAAAACAGGATTGCATGACTTCTCCAAGTTAGGATCAAGAGCAGTTTGTGTAGTTCTACATGCTCTAATACAAGAAACTCTAGAAACTGAATAAATAAAGGTCAACAGTCCAAACTAGATCAAAACTTGTGGATATATGAACCTTAATGATTTCATTCTCTCAGTGTTCAGCTATAGGTGCTCCTTCAAATGCTTTTCTGAAGAAAATGACAGATGAAAGTCAAGAACTTATTAGCATTTGTCATAAGCTGCAATTTTTCAGTGAAATATTGTGCTATGGCAGGCTCCAAAAGCACCACAAGGTCACAAGGAATATTGGATGCAGCACAGGAGCCCAAGACAAAGGATGCATCACAGACTAGGCATCCTTGAGAGACCTTCTGAAGGACACCCTTCTTTTGATGTAACTGGGCAAATCTGCAGGTTCTGTGTTTTACCTACTTTTCAGTAACTGAATCAGGGCTCCCTTCTCTCCTACTCCATACTCGGGCTCCATATGTTTCTCTGTGCCCATTTTGTATGGTCTGAAATGAATGGCATTATAATTCTATGGCTGTAATTTATTATGAATTAAATGTATTACTTATGTATCACTTCTATCTGACACAGATAAAAGATACTTAATATCCACGTCAACATGCCTGTTGGCCATGATGGTATTGTTTATTAATTTTCAGTTTTATTAAAGATTCAGCCTAGAGGACTGTTATATTTAGTGCTGGTATAACATGACAGACACAGAAACAGGAAACTGGCTGTCAAATGGGAACATGGTGTTTGTGACAAAAAAAAAAAATTGAAATTATTTATGATGATGATCTCATTGCATTTGAAATAATTCATATCAAAGATGCTAGGGGAAACTTAGGAAAGGATAATGTTAAGGGTCAACCTTACGTGTTGCTCCCCGACTTTGGATTGGAAAGAGCTTCTTTGCACAAACAGAATTTTGTAGCCATCGGAAAAGCACTGAGGTACTGTCACTCTGAAACACAAACTTCTGGTTGTCTTAAACAGTGATGGACAAACACTATTACTAATAACTAGAAAATGTTTTACATTAGGAATAGCAAAAGGGGGAAACACTTTCTTATACACTAGATGAAATACAAACATACACATACAGAGGAAATCAAATTGAAGTTTACATCATACCCATTATTTCATTACAGGTTTGTTAGAGGTTTTTTGGTTGATTGGGCTGGGAGTTATTTTATTTAGTTACCTTGGTTTCAAATAAAAAATTCATGAGGAAAGAACAGGGTCTAAACAGCATGAATAAAGTGATTATTCTCAGTAATTTATTATTCTGTAAGATTAGTGAAGGATGGGATGCCATTCTGAGGGACCTGGACAAGCTCAAGAAGTGGGTTCACAGGAAACTTATGAGGTTTAACAAGAACAAGTGAACGATGATGCTCTTTGGTTGGGGCAACACAAAATATCAGTGGGATGAACAGATTGAGAGCAGCCCTGCTGAGAAGGACTTGGGACAGTTATATTCTGGGCTGCATCAAAAGTGTGGCCAGCAGGGAGAGGGAGAGGATTCTGCCCCTCGACTCTGTTCTCATGTAGCCATATCTGAAACTTCTCATCCAGCACTAACATCCTCAGCACAAGAAAGACTTGTTAGGGAGGGTCCAGAGGAGAGCTACAAAAATGATCAGACAGACGGAGACTTTATAAAGATTCCAGTATTCTTTCTTGATCAAACTTTGCTGATCTGTGCCTGCTTTTTTGTATTCCCATTTCACTAGTACTGAAGCAGTTTAGGAAATCAGCAGGTTTAACAGAAACTGTTACACAGGTTAAGGCCATTTTCTCTGTTTCAGGATCCATTCCTTTGGATTTAGGTTATATATCATCGTATTTTTTAAATGTACTTGACACTGACACTGTGCAGTTGCCTCCTGCATCTGTTCAGTTTATCTGTTTAAGCAATGTTACATTACAGCTACAAGGACAAATCTCCACTCAGTCTAAATTTTCAGACTTTATTCTAATTTCTATGTAAAAGTATGTGATCTCCTTCTCATTAATATATATTACAACACTTCTGCTGTATTACATGTGTTTTCAGAAAGCTATCAATAATGTAATTCACAAGTAAATTACCTGAGAAAGTATATGAGGTACCAGGAAAGTTGGCTTTATCCAAATTAATTCCTTACTTTTTAAAAAATCCACTGATCAATGTAATTAAGTTTTTATTATAATGCTATCAAAAATTAATCTTCCAGAAAAACCAGTTTTTAATTTTTCTTGAAAACAGCATTAAGTATGCCCATTCTAATCCAGACAAATTGAAGGCGAGAGTAACTCTCAGTTCATAAATCTATAGCATTTAGCACATACTTTAGTCAGACATCAGAAACTAGCAGAATCATTGCGAACAAGCTGAAGTATTAAAAATATTGACTAAGTGGCCAAAACTCAAGACGCAGCTTTCAGACTCGAGATTTACTGACGGTTCAGTATAAGACTATTTAGTATACACATTAAGAAGCAGATATATCAATAATAAAGTATACTGTGCAACCTGCTAATTTTCTGTTACCAGTTAAATTCTGCTACATATTTCTGCAATTTACCCACATTTTTAGGCATTCTAGTAATGATAATGCCTATTGCATCAGGTATTTATTGTACATACACAGTATACAATAAATTGTTTTTTCCTAGGAACCTCCCATCAGAAAACGCAAAGAAAATCATAGAAACCAAGGAAGACATGGTGATGCCATGATCATAGTGATGCCATTCTTACACAGTCTCCTATTCCATCTTATTCTTTCTGAACTAAGACTTACTGTTTCTCTAGTAAATTTTATTACTTGTGGGATGCATTGGAAGGTGCCGGTGCAAAGCCTGATTTCTGCTCCCAGTGGCTGCAAGGTACTAGAAGGGCAAAAGTATTTTTGTAGGGTAGGATTTTCAATGGACAGAAAGAATTTTTGAGTCATAAGATCAATATATCTGACTCCATGACTCCATGACTCTATGGTTTGATGAAATAGCACAGCAATAAATATCAAGCCCTCTGTGGTATAAAGCACTGTAAGCTCATGTTTTAAAATTATATGTGAATAAAAGACAAGGGTCTTCAAATCCTGCAAATCATTTCCTTAAGCCTGTCTGTATAAAAAGCCAGCACTAGATTCAGTGTCTGTAAAACTCTAAAACTGCTGGTGTTCTTTCCAAGAGGTACTGAATGAACCTGCAGCTGCCAAACTCCCCTCAGAAACATCTCACAAAACAGCTGTCTACCACACTTAAATGGGAACCATTTCCCTTACCAGTTACATGAGTTTTTGTGGAGGACAAGAATAAAACAAGCATATGTTTTCCATCAGGTTATGGTGACAGTACAAGCTGTAGCTTTAAACAGATGCATCAGTTGTTATAAATCCCCAGTACTAGGACTTTATCTTTTCAAAGTGTGTCAGACTTCTTCCTTTTATTGAACGGATATGGGCTACATATCCTGTTATTGCTATATATTCCTTTACTTTTATAAAGGATTCACCTGCTCAAGAAACACAAATAATGGCTTCTATGATTTCCAGATAGCTTATCTTGCCTGAAATATTACCTTGACTATACCTGTTTCTTAGTAGTAGCATCAAATAAAGCAAGTAGAATAGTCTACAGTTCCTCAACATAGAATAGGTCAGAAGAATGAGAAATCAACATATGCATGATACTTTATAGGTACTTGCAAGTATGGCATGTCTCTCCCTGGTGGTTTCATACATATAAGAGATTTCATGTTTGGTCAAGTAACAATTTTCGAGGTCTTTTCTCAAACATAACCAAAAAATTGAGTGTATTTTTTGTATCAGACCACAAAATAAAAAAGTAAACTGTAGGTAGGTAAGTCTAACTTTGTTGACTAAATTTCTTTCTGAACTGTCATTCTCTCACTACAAATAAATAATCTCTGTTCCCTTTCATTATGCAGAAATAAGGTAACAGGAGCTCTTCAATCATCTTCTGGCCCATTCCAGAGATGCAGCTCTTATTTGTCAATGCTGTCCCAAAGGGAATCAAAACAACTGCTTAAGAGCAAACTGCAAGATCTGGTGGAGTAGACACTTGTGGTTATTCTCATTATTTTTAAGATAACTCGATAGAATCACTTTGCCTAGTCACTAGAATTAGCAGACTTAACAACTTATATGTGGTTTTAAACGAAGGGGTTTGTGCCAACCCTGCTTAGTGATAAGCAAACTGGCAAGTGCTGCTAAGATTTCAGATAATTTCCTGTGGTGACCTGTGGCTGAAGTCTAGTCTCCCTCATCTCTGTGTGGCTGGTTGTAGTCATCCTTGCCACCCCACTTTGTAAAAGTTGAGCAAGATCAAAACTACCTAGGTATGGTGTTTTAGTATTCAATTATTAAATGTGTGTTTATAACTGAAAGAGGTACATATCTGAACCACAGATAGTTTCATTGTAACTTCTCCAGTAATGCTTATTCCTGACAGCAAAACCCATTAGCAGCTGACCTCATTGCAAGTCACAGTAAATAACTATGTGTTTGTACTATGGCATTTATCTCATATACTGCTTCCCCAGTTGAATCAAGAGTGTTTAAATGAGCAGAAAACAGAGAAAGCAGGTTCATTTTGTCTGTGTTACACAGTGGCTTCTAGTTAGTATTCTCAGCCCACAAAATATGCAGCTGGCTTGCTGATTTGAAAGCTAGATGAAAAATTACTTCAGAAATACAAGAAAAAAAATAAAAAATGAAGAAACAAGAGAGCGAGAAAAAGAAGGCAGCAGATTTCATTAGGACTGAACCACAAAAAAATTGAGGGTAGATAGAATATTTGTTCCTACCACTGTATAAAAATAGCTTTCATGCCTTGAAAATGTCAACCTGCATTTTTAAGCTAAATTAAATGTAACTTTTTAAGATTCTGAAATTATTTGTTCACCCACCTTTTGCTTTGGTAACTAGGATCACAATCCGAAAGGTAAAAAGAGAATAAAGAAGTTTCAGAGTACGTGACAAAACAATTTCAAGTCCAGTGAATATTCAGTTTCATAGCTACCATTAAACTTCAGGACTGTGTTTTTTTAAAAGAAAACAAATATGCTTAAACTCCTACCTCAGTTTTTGAGATAAATGACCATTCAGGTTTTGGAATTATTTACCTCAAACAGCTCACACTAACTTTAATTGGTGTAAGACATAGTTGTCATTCATATGTCTCAATCATTTCCTCTGTAGACATGGTGCTAAGAGGTGCAAAACCTGGTGCAGGAGGTATACACTGTAGGCAGAGTTTGTGATTATTTTGGATATTGATGGCTAGTGCTGCCCTCAGATTAAGAGGGATTCATAACTCAGCTATGTAACTATGAATTCTTTCTGGAAAAAGAAGTGGAGGAAAAGGGTAGTTCTTCAGATTAAACTGAAGATAGTGTGGCTCAGTAGTAAGGTTGGAATATAATACTGTACCTGCTTTTCTCTTCTAGTGGCATTTTGAGCCTGGCCTCAACAGTTCTCCTCATCTTTTTGTCTATGGGGTCTGGGGGCAGTAGTGTCTCATCTGTGTTCTTTACAGCAGCTCCATATTCCAGCTGCTCCAGAGCCAATGCATATCTTTTAAGCCATTATAGACAGCATGCTTTATAAGTTATTATCACGGTAAGTCTGAATATTGCATTTTAAACTATTTAGCTTATAGACTGATAAATTATGCATGCATTAACTCAGTTAACTCTATTAACATCTTAACACAAAACTAATAGAACAATTGAATTATTGATAAACCACTTCGAGATAATTATATGAAATTATAGCTAGGAGCAATGCAACTTATGGATACAAACTTGCATTTCTGAATCTCAATTTTTAGTCTGTAAGATGTGAAAGGATCCTTAAACATGTGCTTAACTTTGAGAAAGTCTTAAGCACATGTCTAAGTAACTTTCAACCCTGAGACAGATCTTGGACAATGCAATAGGGGAAAAAAGAGATCCAGAAGGAATAGAAGTAATGGTTCAGTAGGTGGCACTCTTATTGACTGAATGATTCAGCTTAGTGCAAAGTACTGAAGGGCTCATTTTTCAGCTGAAATATAAACTGAGGGTTCCAGATGCCTCCTGATATTAATAGCTCTCACAACAACATGAAGGTGTTGGTACTGTGGAAAACTATGTATAAGCTGGACTTTTATGCTATGCTATTTGGGTAATAATGTTTCAGTCAGAGGACATTTCAACAGTGTAGTGGGAACAATTGCATGGCTCCTAAGATGTTTCAGCTGTGGATGAAAGAGCTCCCAAGCATAGTCTGTGCACCGGCCAGAGCACTGTTTCAGTAACCACTTTGCATGAAACTACACCAATCTGGAGAGAAAGCTGCCTGAAGAACAGAGGTGTGGTCTGTTCTTTTAGCTGGCTGACACAAGCTGACCAGGAGAGGAGCTTTGTGATACAGCTGAATTCACAACCATGCTCCACACCGTTACTCAGTGTAGAACATAACAGAGCACAGCTGCAAGCAGCCTTTCCAGGGAAATGGAAAGGCAGTTGTCTTGAGTACTGCAGCATTATAGCTCACAAACATAGTCCATACTTGTCAGGAAAATAGTATTAAATTTGTATGCTAGAAATGCTGATTAATCTTTAAATCAGAATTAAAGCTGTCAGTACAATCAGTGCAATTTCTGTTTAAATATATTTATGGTATTGTATACCAGGTACCATCATACACTATCTTTCCTACAAGATGCAAGTGGTGTCTTTACCATGTAGGGAGTTCGTGGTCCTTCACCTTGCTCTGAGTGCCATTCCAAATTCCAAATTATTTTCTGATTAATGTCCTTCTTCTTACATGTCTCCTATTGCATAAGTTCAGAATAGTGCTGCACTTAAACCCCTTTACACTGAAACAGAAATTTTCAAGGACATTTTCCTTGTCTTTTCATTGCATCAAGGTTAATATTGCAGCCTCTTTGTTGAATCTTATTATAAAAGGTTGTCTGCAAGACAAGATCTTTTCCCATCATGAGCCCTAACAAAGGTTATTGAGTTTGATTCTTGTTTTAAATAATTTTAGCAGTAGCCAGGGCATCAGCCATGACTGGGGGAATAGAGGGAAAAAAAAGGCAGATAGTGAATCTGGAAGGATAAAACCAGATACCTCTGTTTTCTACTTTACACATTCATTTTACTGGTACTGGTCAATACAGAGTCAGATGATAGTGTCTCATGATCACTTTGCAAACTCCACTCAGAAGCAGGGACTTTGAATAAAGTCAGTAGAGGTCACTGAGGATTTATTTTGTAATTGCTTTAGACAGTCTCTATAAGACCATTGAAAGCTCTGTTCTGCTCCTTTTCCATATTTCCCTGCCCACTGCACTACTGTTAGACAGGTAATTTGGATCGTGGAGCTTTACTCCATTACTGTTCTTCCAATTCCATGGTGTCTAGTGACCTTAGTTTTCTAAGCATTGGAAAGCAACAGAGCAGGGTGAAGGCGGAAAGAGTAGTGGGACAGTCATATAGCAACCAGAGTTAGATGAACTTGAAGGTACTATAAGATTACATCTGAATCTATTCTGCTTGGATCATCTGCCAATGTTCTGAAAACACTGCTCTTCATTACACTTAATTCTGTCCCATTGTGAGTTGCTGTCAGAAGCTGACTGTTCATATCCCTACGCATTATGGATGTGTGTTTGGTGTCACTTATGGCTAAAGAAGAGGGAAAATCCTCATCCTTTTTTCCTGCAGAAAGCTACAGTGACTGTCTGTCCTCCCTGCCCCTGCTGCAGGTGCTGCTATCTTGTCTTTCTCCCCATCTCACTCTCTCATTTCAGCCCTTCAACCTTTTGCTTCCCTTGATTGTTCTAGGACAGATACATTCTTTAAACATGTTTTAAATACGCCTGCATTCACTTTTACTTGTAGACTTGAAGTCCTCAGTCAGCACCACACTATTATTATCATTGGCTGACTTTCTTTTCACCTAAATATGATATAAAGTTTCCTGTCTGTTTCCTGCTCATATTTTCCTTATCAAAATTTTAATACCTCAGGTGTTGATTGGAAATGGAAAGTTGACATACTGTTCTCAGATTTTGTTATTAATGAACATTAGCTACTGTGGCTACTGTTACCCAACCCAAACAATAGAATGTGACAAAGTCTAAGCAAGGCAAAAGAGAAGCCACACAGGCAGACAATGGAATTGTTCCTCCATTTGATGCTGAGCACTTCAGTATCTCACTGTACTGCTGCTGCATGTGTAATTATACTGAAAAAGCATTCTGTCTCCAGCCCCCTGCACAAAACATGGTAGTGCAGGCTGAGAAGTAAAACAAGAAGAGAGCTACAGTCACCACTCCTTGGCTTCAGGTAGGATCATGTAAACATTCCAAACCTTTCTTGCAACACAAACTTCATGGTATAGGAAAGAAACAGACCATAATGTACATTGTGACCTTGGAAATATTTTGTAATATGAGCACTGCCACTGTTTATTCTGCATTTACCTTTGTCTCTATCCATCAGAATCCAATGAAACTCACTTGTGCTTTTGAACATGTCATGTCCTAACACAATCTGATTCTGAAAGAATGTAAAAAAAATTGAAAAAAGAGATTCTAGTGCAACCCATTTGAATGAGCACTGTGCAGTGCAAAGCAAGCAAGTCCAGCAGGATTGATTTCCAGGGAAAATAAATAGGAATAGAAAGGTGGTATGTATCAAAAGACATACTGACACCAGAGTAATACTAATGCTTGGAAAAAGACTACATCTTTCACTGTCATTTACAAAAAAAAAAAAGTATATATTATTCATCTTAATGAATTAAGTTACACTAAATTAATGATGATTACCAAACTCAATAACCATCACATAAAAGGACATTTTTGAAATGTATTCTGTATTAGAATTTAGAGAGCTTGTTGCAATGAAATATGAATGATGTCAAACACGCACTGAAGAATGGTGAATGAGGTTACAGGAAAGTCAGATGCAAAGTGATGTTTCTGAAGACAGTGTTGGAGCTGAATACTTAAAGTACACATGTTAACAAGAAGTTTTGCCCATGCACTGACAAGAAAAATGTTCTCTAAGGATGAGATTTTCAGAAGAGTTCAGCACTGATAAGTTCCTAAGAAGTAATTTTGACAACATTCAGTTGTTAAAGTGAGTGATTTCCCACAGCAGAAACTGGACACGGATGTTTAAAGTAACATCTGGTCTCTTCCTTGTCAACTCACTCTTACAATGGTATAAACCTTATAAACCTTCTCCACCAAAATACAAATAAGCAAGCAAACAAAACACACATACAGACCAAAAAAACCCCAAAGCAAAATTAAAAACCATACAGAACAAACCAGAAATCCTTGATGAATCTTCTTTGCAGAATGACAGCTTGCAAAAATGTATTGTATAGGTTTTCATTGCTTCAAATCTGCTTTAGTTGGTCACCACTAAGTTCAGTAAGACATAAGGTAAATTATCCAGGGTTCAACAGTTAAAGTTCTTTGAATCAAAATGTATCATGATTTAAAATCTGGCAATGAATCTGCTAAGCTAAGAAAACTGAATTACCCTAATCTCTTTGGCACTACAGACCCTTGAGAAAGAATATATGACACAGAGACTCTTCAAAGGCAAGTGTATAGCACTGACCTTACACTAAAGGCTTCTTTTTGACCAGGATTTACTCCTTCCATAGTACCAAGTTTTGGTTTGCTCATATGAACCTATTTTTTCATTGACTAAATTATTTTATATTTGTATTATTTTCTTCCTTATTATCAACTTGCACAGAGGAGTAAATAATTTGCATTTCAACTCACAAAATACAAAGACATCCAAAATATCTACCCAAGAACACTTCTGCATGTTTTTGCTTCAGAATTAGGCTGAAGTTGCATGAGGATGAGGCCATCTGAATGTTCATGAAATATTTAGCTGAAGTCCAGGCCTACCAAGAAATGCTGGACAGAAGAGCAAAAGAGCATAAGTTACTTAATAGATGTACATACTCATAAATGTACACCTGTCATGATTCACTCATTTATTTTTTTCCCCGATTGTGTTTTCATGTTGCACAGTATTTAAGACTTCCGCTTTCCAACCCTCTAGATTCTGCACTCAGAGTTATAACTGCAGTAACTTAGAAACTCATGTAGTTGCCTCCAGTTTTGTCCTGTCTCTGAGGACTTTTTTTTCCATAAGAGAATAGTAGCTAAAGGTATAAAGAAATAAACATTTCACTGCAAAATCTGATATGTAAGTAGTATGTATCAGGCACTGTAACATTTCTAACAAAAACACATATGTTACAAATACTCTAACTATTCGATTGATAAGGATCAGGAAGACAGATTCAGTTTTGACAGATTCAGATCAGCATCACTGCCCTGTCCACACTTAGTGGAGGACCTACAGCTCCAGCAAAAAGCAACAGAGAACATCCGACAAGACAACCTTTGACCCGTAAAACAGCAGAAAATTTTTCATGACAGCCAATAATAAAGAAAAAATCTGGAACTCCTCATGTAATTTGTGGAGAGTAACTCTTCTAACCATAACAACAGTCTTTAAGATTCCGCCTAATTTCCTAACTGTCCTTTCCTTTTCTGCTAATGTCCTCTTTCTCATCTCTGCCATGAGCTACCCATCCATGATATGGAAATTTGTAAAGTATATAGCAGATTTTGATGGAACAATTTATCTGTGACAAATCCACTGAAGTTTACTACTTTCTCATTTATCCTTATTCATTTTTTCGGTAGTGTAACAGAATTTAGTGAGGTTTTTTATATGATTTTTTTCTGGCAGATGTTTTGAGAGCCATTTAGTGAAATATTCCTCTTTTGCTCCTCCTTTTAGGTCGAAGTCAGTACTATGGATCCCCTAAGAACTTCATTTTTTCTCCTAGGAAAAAGACAACAGGATACTTTCTTGGATGGGTACCTTAAAGCAAACAAACAACAACAAACCAAACCAAAATAAAACCAAACAAAAAAAACCCCCACATGACATTTCTAAAATTATCCTCTTTTTTGTAAAATACCAACATTTCTGTGAGTATGGATTTACCAATTCAAGCACAGTTTACTTCCCTGTTGATACAGTGACATCTCATTAGAAACAGCATTAAATCATCTGAGATGCAAATTTACACCTATTCAGATGTCACAGTAAAGGATATCATTTACATTTCTCAGTCTCATAATCCTCAATTATTATATGCAACTCAACACCCACTTCTAATATTTGGTTCCTAAGAGCACATTGATGCACCTGAAAGTGTTTTCAGGCTGCAAAAATGGCTGTGACATTGGGGTCTGACTTACTCTCATCCTGCTGGAGTTGTTTCCACCTGTGAGAAGGAAGAGTATTTGCCTTCCCAGCAGAAAAGAGCCTGCAAATTTACAGCAGAGCTGTGGGAAGAAATGCTGCATGTCTCCAAGCACTGCAGCTGAACTCACCTGGGAGCTGCAGGATGGCCCAGCATCTCCAGCTGTGAAGCAAACACATCCAAGAGGTGATATTTTTTGCATGTTCCTGAAAAAAACATTCACATCTTGTAGGGTAGATGTCTTTTTTCTTTTGTACTTGCAGGCCACAAATACCTGCTGTTTGATATGAAATCCCAGGAGAACTATCACCATGTCCTGGATCTGAAGTGTACTGTGATAAACAACCTCATAATTTGAACTCTGAATACACACTTTGATGGCATCTCTTGCCCTTGACTAGACTAGAGTTGCCAGCAGCTCCTCCTTCTCTTGTAATGTGCCTAAAGCAGCTATAGAAAAGAAGAGATGTGAAAAATTGCAGTAAGGTTTTCCCCCTGAAATTGCTATTTCTAGCCCTTCCCTGGCATCTCCTAGACATGTTATTGCCCCCAAAGCAGTTTTTTTCAGCTCCAGAAAGGATGTACAAAGTTTACATTGTTCTGCAACACAAGACAGTGCAAAGAGAAAATTAATAATAGGGTCCTTTTAAAATGTCAAGCACAAATGTTTTAGGAAAAACAGGGGCTTTCATGCACTGCCCACACAGAATAATTTTTTACTTTGATTTTGGCTAAATTTTTATGGGGTTTTGGAGGTTTTATTTGCTTTCTGTAACAGTTTATGTAATTTTAAAAGAAGCATTTTTGAGCTATGGCAGTAAATAAATCTTAGATAAACCTAAAATAAATAAGGAAAATATAAGAAATGCATGATCATATCTAGTCCTAGTTGCTATCAATGCGAGTGGCTGAGTGAGATTCCCACCCTGACAAACCTTGACACCAAACAAACTAAAATATTAAACAAGCATTGTCAGACAGGTGGGGAAAGAAGCAGTGTTGTATGACATGAAAATACTGACAGGGGAAGGTGAGGGCATTTTATACTTTCTTTTCAGAGGTCAAAAATGGAACAGAAAACTTGGTAAACTGTTAGGATTAAGAAGCTCTTAATGCAGTTACATGTACAGTCATAGTCACCTTTAACCCTGCTAGAAGACGGAGCTCTCTAAACATCCCTTCCACAAACTCTTGACAATTCATATCTCCGGTAATGCAGAAGTTCCCTCTATTATTTTTATTTGCACAAGATGATAAGTGATGGCACAGAGTAAAAACTTATCCTTACTGAAAAAACAAAATCTTGCATTTAACATGTGATCTTCCAGTTGTCCTGGTTTTGGCTGGGATAGAGATAATTTTCCTAGTGACAGATATAGCACTGTGTTTTGGATTCGATAGAGAATAATGTTGATAATACACTGTTATTTTAGTTGTTGTCAATCAGCACTTACTCTAAATCAAGGACTGTTCTGTGTCCTGTGCTCTGTCAGAGAAACCAGGATTAAGTTTTATCGTCCTGGGTATTCCCTGGGTTCTGGTGTTCTGCAGTTTCATATCCCTACATTTCCAAATCTTCGTTTGCAAAGCTCAGCCATGATGATCATCCCGTGGAAAAAAAGTGTATTTCTCAACTGTTTGGCATCCTGAGCTGTGATGTTAAGCAATTTAAAATGGAATATGTTTTGAAAAGAATAAGAGGAATCACCTGCGAGGAACAAAGTTTAAGTCACAGTTAGAAACACACCTGCAGTAGTTTTCTAGGACCTTTAGAAAAATTCAGGCAAGCTATATGAGATATTAATTTTTAGCTGGAAAGGATATACTTTAAAACTGTACTCTCTATAATGAGATAAGGCAACAGTAACAAAGAAGAAACAGGTTTCTGGTCTTCAAGACCTGAAGTAGTCATCTATATTTGGAACAGAAACCAGTAGAACAGATCATCTCTCACTTTTGAACACATTTGTCAGTTACTTTGTCTGTAGCAATTTTTTGTCATGGGGAAGGTTGTTCTAGGGTTAGAAGAAGGGGAAAATGATCTGTCTGGTTTTTCACTGCTGAATATGCTAAGCAGCTTCTGCCTTCTCAGCCCAAATTATCTGAGTCTCTTGGGTCTCACTAAGCTGTGGCACTCCTTGTTCTAAGAAATATGCTTCACGGACTTTCTGTTCTTTACCCTCATTAAAATGAGTCTTCATGTAGCAGTCTTGCAAAACCTAAGACAGCTTACAAATACCTTTGTTTCAATGTTGAGTTTCTTCCACAGATGACAAAAGTAGCACAGATCAAAATTTGCACTACAGAAGGCCAATCCTATGCTGGTTTTCTGCCTCCATTTCCCTTTCCCTATTACTCTAGGATATTCTTTACCATGGGATTGTTGTCTATCTTGCACACCTCTCTGATGATTTTTAATTATGATGATTACTTCTATCTTGAGTTTGAATTTTAACATGTGATGCCTTTGTAATAGTATACCCATTTACCTCCTACACCTTGTGGTTTCCCATGTAGTTTCCTCTAATGTAGCGGTTCAAGACTACAGTATTTTCATGTATTTCAGCCTGCGGTTTCTGAGACATTTAGAAAAACATATTTTCTTCCAGTTTAGTTGATACTTTGGGCAATTCTGCTTTCACCTCAGTTAACAAGCATAGTGACTGTACATTTTATCACAGCTCTTCAGCTGAGAGGTATGTTGACACAATCCTTACCCATAGTGCTGTACATATA
Source organism: Scytalopus superciliaris (assembly GCA_013400415.1). Taxonomy (NCBI): domain Eukaryota; kingdom Metazoa; phylum Chordata; class Aves; order Passeriformes; family Rhinocryptidae; genus Scytalopus; species Scytalopus superciliaris. The sequence continues at coordinate 16,920 of VXBX01002153.1, read as the reverse complement.
TTCACTTACAGCCCTTTATAACAACACTTCATTAGGTATAGCCCTCAAATTACCCCACAGCCACATAAATCATCTGATTGTAGGTTTTGTTAAGTTGTTCATTAATTGCTCTAGTTAATTCAGCATGACCACCAACTGCTTTGGAACCAAGCCATTGCAAAGCATGGATCAGGTCATGTGCATACCTTCTCTCTTCCTTACTTCTTTGCCCATAAAGCTGCAGTCTTTCCTGTCTTACTAATGGAGACTCAGGGAAAGAGAATATGAGACTCAACCAACAATCCACAGAAAAATAACACTTAACCCACTATTCTTAACATTATTCTTGACTGTCAGGATAATCAAATTAACCAACCAAATCAGTTTTTGATTAAGAAGGTGTTTCACTGTCTATTTAGAAAACAGCACAGATGATTTCTATACTCCTAAACAGATCATGGTTTTTTATTAACCTGTCTAAGTACAAAAATTTTTTCTAAGTTTTCATTAATGCTGACAAAACTGACATTCTGCATTGTTTGTAGTGCTATCCTGTCTTTAATGTAACATTTCAGAATAATTCACATTTTCAGTGAAGCAAATTAGAGACATCGTAAATTTCTACACCAAAAACACCTCGCCCCTTCCTGGCATTTTCTGTATGTGCAATTTCCAGATTGTCATTCAAAGGTATCATTTTGTATTTAATCCTTATGATTTCCTCAGAAAAGAAACCCCCAGTATTCACTGAAAGTTATAAAACAGGCAAAAATCCCAGTATATAGGTGGTTTAGTCTCTGCATATAATTATTAAAGACGTTTGCTTTATTTATCACGTATTTATGCAATTTTTAATGCAGATTTGTTTTTTCCACTAGTAATGTATTCAAACTGGGGCACAATGTTTTTATTACAGTGAGCAAACTGTTGCTTGAGAAATGGAGGATGGCAGAAAGAAGAAAAACATGCATGCCAGACACAAGACAGACCAGTTTTGAACGCTGGAAAGAGGACTCTGCTCATGAAAGCATCTCTCCTCTGACAAATCCTGAGAATGAGATTGCTCAACTGAAGTTTTAATTAATTAAGAAAAACAAAACAAAATAAGCATTTGAGAGATATTTCCTTGAGGTTCTCAGTATTGACAGGGCAAATGTCAGCTAACCATCCCGCCATAGGCTCTGGTGCATCTGGCTGGTCTTGGCAGTTACTTGGGGAGAATGAGAGCTAGACACTGGGAGGGAAAGCAGAATTTTGCATATGCATGTATGTATTTATTTAACACAAAAATGCAATATTGACCCAGAATAGAAGGGCATTATCAAAATCTTGAATGGAGAGAAGCAAAGTTGAATTTTTGTGTAAGGAAATGTAAAGAAAAGCAAGCAACAAAGTTCAGGGTTTTCAGAAAAGGTTTTGGCTTACTCAGAGAGCAAGTTGGTTGGGTCCCAAGGGAGCAGTTGGGAAGGGTCACAGAGCTCAGAGGATCTGGCAGGTCTTTAAAGGTTGAGTCTTCCAATGACACAGTGAGCCATCCCATACTCAATCAAACAAGGTTTATCAAGCAAGCATGAGACCTCCATCACCATCCTTGAACAGTTTCAAGTCCATATGGGATAAACCCCTGGGTAACCTGGTCTGATCTCTCAGCTGAACCTATTGCAAGGGATGGGGTGGTAGGGCAGGCATACTGAATTGGAGATATCCTGAGTTCCCTAGTAGTCTGAATTGTCCTGAGATCCTGTGATAACAAAGTATTGGACAAAGATAAAAATAAAGCTTACTAAAGAAAAATTCAGCTTTGTAGCAGAGTCTTGTTACCGGAAAAGATGACTGATGTACCAGGTAAATATATTGGTGCCTCTATTGTTTAATCTGAGATTTATGAGAATCTTCCTGCATCTTCAGAGGAGAAATATCTGCACTGTCACATCCAAGTGTGACATCTGTCAGGATAAATGGAAGTCAAACACTTCCAAGCAGAAGAGCAATACTTATGCTCCATTAGCCTCAATGTAATGAAGGAAGGCACACCTCCAACCCACTCTGCTGATGAGCAGTTATCTAGTACCAAAGTCAAGCTCTTATTTCCAAAGAAAAATAATGTAAACATACTGTCAGATAAGATACCTTAAAATAACTTCATTCAATTTGTACATATTTTACACACAAATTTACAGACTATATCATCAGATGCGGAAAGGAGGTATCGATGCTAACCATCACATTTTTTTATTTTTCTTCCTAACACTTAATTTCTATGAAAGGTTCCTGTTCTTAACCAAAAGCCAGACATTCATAGTACATACTAAGGCCCATTTAAAAATCATATCCTTTTCAGCAAGTAAAATATGGTCACTGGTGACCCTGATTGTCCTCTTGCTTGCCCTGGCAAGAATCACCACAAGCTTCACTAATACCAGTGGCATAACATCAGACACAGAAAGGAATCATGTTCCTATGTAGTAGTTTACACATGAATAAGTACATTTATAATGTTATGTTAAATCAGGAAAAGTGCACAGTGAGAGGAGAGGTCCAACCTGCTCATCAGAGCAAGAGCCTAAGAAAGGGAAAGCCCACTAATTTCAGGAATAGAACATGCAGATAGCTGTAACCCAACATCTTATTTTACACTATTGTAGAACAAATACTCCTTTTACAATACTTTATGCTCACATAGTACAAATACACACTGTTTAGTAAATGCAGGAGAAGAAGCATTCTATGCAAACTATAGCCAAATGATTTCAATATTACAACTATTTTGTNAAAATAACCAGCCACTGGTGTTCCAGTCAGCTCCTCCAGTGGTGTTGTGTAGATGAGTAGAGTTCCTTTTACTTTAATAGAAAATCAACAGTATCAGTCAAATACAGAAAAAAAACCAAACCAAACCAACAAACAAACAAACAAACAAACAAAAACCCACCAAAAAACCACAATAATAACAAAATTGTATGATTTCTTTACATACATATTCCCTTGGTAATGAATGCTTGGAAAATTAATAAATGTTAGGAACAGTCCCCTGAATCTTTCATGGATTTAAACCATGTTGACTCTTTACAGCAGTCAACAAAGTAGACATAGCTGAACAGCTGGGCAGAAGGACAATTTATTACATTGTTTTTCTGATTTTGAAAAATGTTAAAGTGAGTAAAGAAATAAAACTAGCTTAAATGTCAGTGCTTAGAAGCAGGATAAGCACAGCAAGCAAACTATCAGTAATCCATCTCATCCTCAAAGTAATGTTTCATTTCTGACATCCAACTTAATTGCAAGTAAGGAATAACTATTGGACCAAAAAATTGAAAGATTTAAACTCAGTTCTGCCTTAAATGAGTTCTGTGGATCAAAGCTTGTCTTCAATGTGATGCCTTATGGAAAGGCTCTTTCAAAAAAGTAAACTTTGTTCCCATTGCTTTGACTAGGAGGCAGTATTGCAGGAAGACAGGGAAAAGGTGAGCTACTTGAAAAGTAAAATATGATTAAATGCATAAAAATATGATTAAATGCATTAAAGTCTAATTCCCCAAACTTTGAATGTATAGAAATCTGATTGTTTATTTGTTAATGGAACATGTAAGGTAAAACAAATGACTGTAAATCTTGACATGAAATTCAGATTTCATGAAGAAACATGCATGTACATTTTCTTATTCTCCAATAAATGTATTTTTTTCTGTAGGCAAGCAACAGTTTTCTGAGCAAGCCACTCCAGCTCACATTCCAACCTTACTGCATCAGTTCTGATGTACTGTATTATTTCTGGCTTATCTTAGAATGAGTTTTGGAAATTAGGCACCCACTCTACAGTTAAAATTGGAGGTGCTCCCTGTCACAAAATGACCATTCTAAAGGATTCACCTTGAAGACATGAAGTCATCCTGAAAGGAAAGTACAGCATGGCATTAGCTACTGCAGTCAGAGTAGATCTTAATTTCACAACACTTTAATTTATTCTTTTGGATTAATTAAATGGACTTATTAAAATCGGTCACACGTACCTTGAAATGTGTGTGAACCTATTTTGGCAAAACATCTTCCAGTTCAAACCGAAATTCTGAAAGCTACTTAGAAGTTCATATTTCATCTATTAAAAGGAAAGACTGAAAATTTTAATTAAATTAAAAATTTCTGGGCTTAGAAGTTTTGGGAACTGAATAGTAAGGATTCAGCATAAGATTCGGTCCTAGTTTCACCACTGATGGTCATGGAAAAGAAGACCATTTCTTTGACTGCTGTGCAGTGCCAGAACAAAAATTGAAAGAAAGGTTTGATTACCCATTCTGGGAGTTGAGAGATATTCCAGGAAGAGTGAGATAGAAAATGTGACTCTTGGAGGCTCTTTTTCTCTATGGGCTTGGTACTCTACAGCTGGAGTGCTTCGTTCAACAGGTCAGCAGTTAAGATGTACTTGAAAATGAAGAAATCATGTTAGTCAAGCAGGGACTGTTTTGATTGTTTGGAAAACACAAACTCAGAAACAAAGCAGAACAAAGCAAAACAAATTTTAAAAGTTCCCGCAATGATTTAGTCTTCTCTTTTTCATTCCAATTTTGAGCTAAATATATTAATTTTGTGCTACCTTGGATGTAACAAGAGACCCTGAAGATGAGTAAAGGTTAAATTGGAAAATTTTGCATGGATCAATCTGATTTCTCTTATCACACCAATTTCACAGTCAGAATAAATTCTTCTGAGAGCAAGTTTAGGACTCAGACTATTTTATAGAATAAATATATTTATTCTGTCTATAATTTCTTATTACCAAAACATTCATTTAAGAGTCAGAGCACAATATTTCCAAGTAAGTGAGGGAAGAAAGGAGACATCAGATTTCTGTAAATTCAATTGTACCAAAAGAAGGTAGGATAGTACAGTACTGATGAAACTCCTGGTCTGGTGAACTTCACCTGTGAGATTACTGCAGTAGGGCAAATTCCATGCAATTTAACATGCAAAAGAGATGTCTTCAGTATGGACCTTAAAAAAGTAAGCTTCTCTTGATCTGTGTTTTGTGTGAAAGATGATGTCTCAACACATCCAGAAAGGCAGCACTTTAAATAGAAGTCTTCCTCATTATGACCCCTTTGTATAAGTATGTTGCATTTACTGATTGGTTACTTAATCAATATAATTTCTTAGAAGACAAAATATATCAATGATATGGTCTTAAAAATTCACATCTTAAACTTTTCAGCTTAGCGGCATACATTTTTTTCTATAGGTAGGATACACAGACCTTTTTATTTTTCCTGTACTTGCAGTTACTGAGTATAATGACTAGGTTTAAAAAGAGAAAATGAGGCTACCCAGAAGGACAGAGATCCCCTCTGATCTAAAGATTTATGCTTTTGCTTCTCTATTCAAAAAAAAAAAAA
>VXBX01002153.1:0-11526 GCA_013400415.1 Scytalopus superciliaris | reverse complement strand
AAAAAAAAACCCTAAAAAAACTCAATGACCTTTAACCTTATCAATTAGTGACTTACCTTATTTAAAACCATATATAAGTTCTGTCTTATCAGCTACAGACTTCAATTACAAGAATTTGAGAAAAAGAGGACAGGTACTCATCTATACATAGAACAGATATAAAAATTGCCTTGGGTCACAAGAAAACAAGAATAAATATAAAAAACAGTGAGCTATGAAACATCCCAGTATTTTCCCCTCTCTTCTGTCTCTAAAGCCTGTGAAAAATAAATTAAGTTTATAAGGAAAGATTACCTAAGGGGAACAAAATCTAATCTGACAGATGTAAAATTAAAACTATTTTATAGTACTGGCATAGCTTAGACTCATTTCTAAATGGCTTTAAAAACATAAAAAAATCAATGTCCCAAATCATAAAATGGTTTGTGTTGGAAGATACTTTCAAGGTTGTCTAGTCCCAACCCCCACTAAAAACAGTAAAATCAACACTCTGCATAAAAAAATGGTCATATTTGTCTCAAGGGGCAGAAAATCTCCTTTCTGACCATTTCTTTTTGGGAAAACACAAGGAGAAACTCTCTTTTCATAATGATAAAATAAAAACACATATTGCAATGGATATATTTCTTGAAACAAGCCAATAGCACTCAGGAGCCATCTCTGATATGCTTTCTTCTTCTTTGGGTGAATTATGAGCTAAGCCCTTCACCAGCTAAGACAGACAATTGAGTTTTTTCTTTATCTGTTATAGGTTGCCTACTAGTCTACACAGCCTAGTAATATGCTCAGTCACAGTGACCAATTCAAGCTGCTTGGATTTTGAAGTTGTTTCAACAAGTTGTTTGTCACTGAGAAAAAGACAAAGAATTATAGATTGGACAGCTCTAAACTGCAAATCTTTGCGTCACATAGGCACTTAATTCAAGGCTGTTGGTGAGCCTGAAGAGCTGGAAAGGGGTGGAATTTCACAGACAGCTCACCCTCCTTGCCATTTCGTGTATGGGGACAGTTATTCGTGAAGCCTGAAACTCATCACAAAACCGATTAGGAAGTCACAAAGCACATTTTGAGTCCTAGAACTTTCGGTAGTGGAAAGGAAAATAAGATTAATTCTTCAGGGATGCCATTTCAACTCTGGGAACCATATACCTGGAAGCCAGGCCTCTCTTCACCTACAGATCTAGACATACTAAGTCCACATAGCTGCAATCATCTCAATAGAAAAAATCCTTTGAACAAGATCCTAATTTTCCTTAGACTCCTCCTAGAGATCACTTTCTCCAAGTGTTTGCATACTAATTTTAAAGACAGTGAAGAGCTATGGAGTAATTAGTTAACTAAGATATCTCAAATAATTGATCTAAACTTTTCCAACAGGGCAGACAAGCAAGTGTCATGTTTCTCAACAGAGAGGAAGCTAACCAAACTTCTTCAAAATCCTTAATTTTGCAATGAGCAAAGCTCTGCACAGCTCCCTAAGTTACAAACTGCTGTCAGCAGGAGCAGGAGGAATGGGAGGTGTGTAAAATCTCCTACTTACCTGCTTTTTCTGTAACGTTTACAGAATTGGTACTGTTGTTTGAGATAAGGAGTACAATTCAACACAAATTGAAAGAACAAAGGAAAGTACTCTTGTGGAAGATTTTTTTGTTGATGCTGAATCCTGTGGTACTTAGAACAGAGTACAAAGCTACTTATTTAATGATAGATAAGGATTTGGTCCTGAGAAACTTTGCATGCCTGAGTAGTCCTTGTTTAAACAGTAACCTTGCTCAAATTAAGAATTGTTTTTATGAATCTCTTCACAGGAGCAAAACAGGACAGCAACCAAACATTTGTCATGGAAAGGCAAGCTAATCAATGGCTGACTGCAGCTTTCTCTCAGATCCTATTGACTTCATAGGAATTTTGATAATAATCATAAATGTTTAAGGTCTGTTTTGCACAGCTACTGGGCATCCATGGACCAGCTGAAGGCTTTGGGAATGACAGAAGTCTGAAAACTCAGCCATTTAAATAGAGAAAGCCACATATGGTATACAAATGGAAGCCAACTTTCTTCTAACTTAGTTCAAGTAATTGTTGTGGTGATATCACCAAAATCTCAAAAACAGGTCATTCTTGCAGTCATGAAGACGACATGAGATATTTTGCCACCAGTGTGGAAGTATCCCAAACATATCATATGACTTTCTGGGTACATTGGGTCCATATGTATGTGCGAGTTCAATCAACGGAGCAAACACACAGGTGACATAAAATATAACCCATTCCAGTACCATATGCCTCTGAGGATGGCAACAAAGGATTTGCATATTTTAAGAAATGTTTCAATAGATTTTTTTATATGGCTTATGGTTTAAAAGGTATTTATTCTTGTAGTCTAATGCATCTGTCTTTGCAGTTTGACAAGGAGGAATGGACATCTGTGTTGATCATCTGTCTATACAAAATAACCTATTCCTAAATTACTATGCAAGAAGTAGATGTAGTTACAGCAAAAACAACTAGAAGTTCAAGCAGACTTTAATCTCAATTTTTAATCTTATTTCTTTAGCCCTACTTCGGGTGCAAGTTCACTTTGTTAGTGAACTCAACAGATTCACAAAGCAAGATTTATTTTCTGTATGGCAAGTTGGACCATAAAAAAAAAAAAAATTCTATACTGTTTTGTTTTTTTTTTTTTTTTATGCTAATCCCATTTACAGGAGAACTGACAGAGTAATTTAAGCAGCAGACTTGGATACAGGAAGATTTCTTTCAGACACTTTTGAAATTTCCAGTTCAAGACATTTAATAAAAAAATAAAACCTGAGCAGTAGGGGTTTTGAAGGATTTTTAAATGTGGGGAAAAAATCATGACTGTAGAACAGAAATGTGTTTATATATTGATTATTCTAACACCAAAAAAATTCAGCCATAGCTGTTTGTCTGGACACTAAAAACAGACTCTAGGTTGACTTTTAAAGATATTTAGACTGCTAATCCACATTTGCATTTAATATCAATTGGAATCATAAATAGTAACACATTGTAAACAGGAATACAGTGTGCTAAGTTCCATGAGAAATACTGGTATTTCTCTGTTGCAGTTTCTCAGAGACTGGAAGCAGAATTTCAAGTTTATTTTAAAATGAATTTTTATTCTCCCTCTATTAGGATAACTATTCTGAGGTATCTGAATCACAGAATTAAGGTCCCAGTGGCTAACTGTAGACATGTTTTTCCCCTGGCTTTCACAGAACGCCTGAGCACAACTGATCTGGCAAAGCAGGATCTTCACTGCTTACGTTTTTGTGGCACATTGGTGCAAATTACCTTTTCCAGTCTCTGCAGAAATCTCTAAGTTTACCACATATATAAAACCAGAGCTCACTGTTTTTTCCCATTGCATCTTTAGAAAAAAGTGAAAGCAAAGACATCCCACCAACGTGTTGACATCAGTGAACTCTCCTTTAAGACATTGCATGTGACATTTACAATGTTTTGCTATTTGATGCTAAAAAACCACTTTCTTTTTTTTTTTTTTTTGGGAAGTAAAATTCTCTGGAATATTNNNTAAGAAGGAAAACTTCAGGATCAATTTGTCGTATCTGTTTTCCTAGCGTTATAAGAGAGATTTTATAGTTTTCAGTCAGGACGTTCTATTGTTAAATTGATTGACTGACTAGTAAAGCATTTGGCAGGGTTTTCATTCTGAATAATACAACATCAAACATACTGATGGAAAATAGATTTATGAACAGTTGTGCTGCATTTGGTTTGGGTGCAGGGAGGTTTTTTCCATCATAGTTAGTATGGGACTGTGTTTTGTATTTGTGTTGGAATCAGTGTTGATGACACTGATTTATTTTCCCTACTGTTGAGCAGGGTTGACACAGACCCAAGACCTTTTCTGCTTTTCACCCCACACCACCAGCCAGGAGGCTGAGTGTGCACAAGGATTTGGGAGAGGACACAGCTGGGACAACTGACACCAGATGGCCAAAGGGATATCACAAAGCTTCCATCATGCTGACCATATAAAAAAGGGTGAGGGTTAGTGAGGGGAACCACTGCCCAGAGGCTGGCTGAGCAGTAGTTGTTTAATGATGAGTAACTGTTTTCATTAACATCACCGGTCTTTCTTGGGTTTTATTTCTCTCTCTCTGTTATTATCTTTTCATTACAATTTAATATCATTATTATAACTGTTATCTCAACCCACAAGTTTTCTTACTTTTGCCCTTCCAATTCTCCTCAGCCCATCCCACTGAGGTGGGAGCGAGCAAGTGGCTAAACCACAGCAACAGTAGAAAGTGTATATACATGTATATATGAATTTCTCACATAGCTTACAAAAAAAAAAAATTAAGAACTTGTTTTGCAAATAATTTGCATCTAAATTAGCTATAACACTGTAATTTCTGCTATTGTCAGATATACAAAAAAAACCACTCCGACATTCTCTACAGGAGTTTAATGGATTTTGTTGTGGTTTTCCTCAAAATTTGTAATATCTTTCAAATTTTCCAAAGAAGTATTCTTAGTTGTTCTGCTCTTATAAATACAAAAGCATGTGTTGTATTAGAAGTAGCTGGCCAAAATATTATATCCTATTACATATTCTTGTAGAAAGAGTGGAAATAATGGACAGGTATGGATGATATAAATATATTGTTCCAGTAATGACAGTAAAGTGATAGTAATAGGCAAATTAGAATATACCCATTTATAAGCACATTTATTTTATGTCTATACATAAAATAATATGTACATGAATGTTTATAATCAAGTTTAACATCAAGTTTAATATCACAGGTTAATACTCAGCACAGATGAAGGTGCAAGGCTTGCTAAAAAGAAACTTTGCTCTTGGGAGGGTGAGGAGGACAAACCCATTGATCTGTCCCTGCAATTTCAGACTGAATTCCCATCCCTTGATCAGACACAAAACTGGGGTATTTTTTATGTCTTATTAATCACTATTGTCCAAAGTTCTGTGAATGAGACTGTGGCCAAATTTCACATTCTTTGTGGCAAATTTGAATTTCTACACTATTTTATGCTCCCAAAAATGGTAACTGGGCAACCTAAAAATTCAATATGAGAAAGAGAGTCATTATATATATAAATTTAACAGTCTATTTACCGTCTACCTCAAACCAGGCAGAGTGGAAAAGAAATTGTCTTGTAATATCATTACACACTCTGGGCTGGCAGCCAGGATAACAGATTTGTGAGACAGAGATGAGAAAAAAGGGGTTTTAGTATTTTGGTCTAAATGGTGACAATCAAGGGCTATGCACAGAGGAAGGGAGGGTGTGTATGTGAAAAAGAGTGCCAGTGTCTGCCCTCCAAAAATGTTCCTTTTTTCAGCAAGAGTAGCACAAGAACTAAAAATTTCATGGGTGATTTAATGACATTTTTCAGATCCCGTATAAAGAGGACAAAGAATTTGCTTTCCATACTCAAAGAAAATAAGCAGGAGAGAGAAAATGAAAAATTCAGGGGCCTTGCATTGGCTTTTCCTTCCCATTTCATATAGGCATAGGTTTGATCTCTGCTTCTGTGCATTTAATCCAGTTCCATCCTATTTGAACTAAGGCACCTTGTGTTGCTTAGTCAGTCCAAAAGACATGAAAGAAGAGGAAACGAAAAATCACAAACCGAAGTAAAATAAAAATAAATGGGAAAAAAAAAAAAGTGACTGAAAATGTATCTTGAGATGCAGATCTCAAAAGAGCTGACTTTCTTTTTTTATAAAGCCATACTTCATTGGAACTGACCAATAGACCAAGAAAGGGGAAAAATCAGAAAAGAACATATGGCAAAAAGAGTGTTTAGATACCTTTAATGAAGGAGACATGTTCCTTTAATAAACTGAGGCTGAATTCTAGGATGTTCTTCCCTACTGAATCCAGATTTTTATCCAGAAGACACTGAGAAAAGCAAAATGATCCAACAAAATCGACCAATAACACAACATCTTTTAAATATTTCAAGAGGACAATGCAAATGAAAAATGAGAAAATTTCTTATAACGAAGTTATGATGAACTGGTAAAAAAATTGCATAAAGAAGTTATGCCAATCAAATACATGGATAAAGAAAGGCTAGAGTTATGTTTTACCTATAAATCTCAGTATACCTTGGTAGTAGTAATTTGTAAAACTACAATTCTCACACATCATCCCAATTTATTTAAACAAATAGCATAAAGGGATGTGGCAACATCATAGAAGTGACATCAAAACAACGTATCCTACATTTCACTAGTTGCAAACTGCCAGTCTTTATCTATTTCACAGATGATTCTAGCCAGAAAGGCAGAATGTTACTCAGAATGGCAGCCTTAAAGGAAGTTTTGAAATATCTAATGAAAAACCAAAACCAGTAGATTCAATGTTGTTCCACTCGCCATAATATACTTTAGAGAGGCCACTGAGAGAGGGAGAAGCAGACTTACTTAATTTCCTTCTGAATTTTGTACTTCTGAATGACTTGCTCCTTTACCGAATACGGAGTACTAAGGTTTCTTAGTGATATTCTGGAAGTCTGAAAGCTTCTCTGCACCAAAATTCTTAGGAATAAGAAGCAACACAGCAGCTCATTTGGTCAAAAATGACTTTACAATGCAGAATTACTTATCTAATGAAAATGCACTCCCTGTAACCCAAGAGAAAACTACTCTTTCTAAAGCATAATAAAAGGATCTCTTGTCCTGTCATACTTACAGAAGACCTGTAAAATATGCACTGTTTAATGTATAAATTGTACCATTTCAATGTGTGGCTTTGTTAGGTTTTTGGTTTGGGTTTTTTTGTGGGGTTGGGTGGAAGGTACTTGGGGGTGTTTTGTTTGTTTGGTTGGTTGGTTTGTTTTTGCTCTGTTTTTTAATAAGAACTCCAAGCTATAACCAATAAGAGACATCAAATAATTTGTAAATCTTTCCCACTATCCCCTCACTCCCATATTTTATATGTACTAAATTTCAGGGTTTATATATGGTTAGAGGTAAAGGTGATTAAGAGAAATATTTATCTCCATTTTCTTCTAGCCATCATTAGTAGTACAAAGGAGAAAATAAAAACAAAACCAAAAACAAATAAAAAACCAAAACAGCACAAAAGAGATTTGTTCTCACATGTGCAAGCAACTCAGTTTTATAAACCAAATGGGTTTAAATAGCTCTGAAACCAGAACTCTGAAAAATCTGCTTCAGCAGTCCATTACAAATATGGGTGTGGGGAAGTTTCTGAGGCTACTCAGCATAAGTACCAGACAGGAACAAATCTTTAGTAGGAAAAATTATGATAGGAAGCAAAGTATACCGACATGAATACAATGCAAAGGAAGCAAACATATGTTCAAACTCTCAAAAACAAAGGCAAACCATTCATCTGGTTCACATTCCTGTAGATTTTGGGATGAAGAGGAAGGCAAGGTCAGTACTAGGCAGGCTGGTAAAGACTCAGCCAGCTCAGCCATGACCAGCCTGTTTGGTCTTGGACAGCCTACCAGCAAAGTTTGGGTAGCAATGTCACATCTCACAGATCCACTGAGAAAATAAAAGTGCAAAAGCATCTGATACAGTTCTCAGGTATTATGGTAGGGGGGATGGATGAAAGCAACTGTGCTGTTACCTGATGGTTCCTTATCCTTTCAATTCAGACTTTTCAAGGGGATGTAGCTTTACCATTCAGTCTATCTAATTGATAATGAAAAATTCCCAAATGTGAGTACCTCATGCATTACTCACATGATTCTGTCATTCATCCAACCAAGACTGTTCACTACTTGGCAGTTTTCATCATGACACATTTGAAAAATGCACAGATAAATAGGTACTTCATGAGACCCTTGTACAGTGATCACTGACCAATGTTTATTAATGCATGATAAAGGTCCATAATAGCAGTCTGGACAATGACAGCTACTGAAGGTGCTGGGAAAGATATTAATTTTAGTAATGTATAATAAACCACATTTATATAAAATAGATTGTTGTAATACCCAAGTAATACTGCCAAAACAGTGATTAATGCTAATGCTAATGTTAATAATAATGCTAATAATAATAATAAGATAACCACAATAATATATTTTGAACAGAAAATATCTACCTTTTTAAAAAAATGGCAGTAAACAAAGTCTTCTGAGAATGCAACAGATAGTAAGCATAGAATAAATCATGCCCAATAAGGTCACAGGTGGTTAGAATTTTAGAAGAAACAACTCCTTACACAAGAACTAACAACGGAACAAGAATTGCAAAACGAAATTTACACTTTTATAAGAGTATAACCAAGCATTCTGTCCTGTGCACGTGTGTGTTTCCTCTGTCCTTGTACATCAGTCATATGCAAACTTTGTGCAGTCCTCTGGAAAAAAAGACAGATCTCTGTCTAAACAAGCACCATTTGTCAGATGATTGGGTCTCAGAGTAAGAAGCATAAGATCATGGCAAGTTTTACTAAATACAGACATTTCTTGAAGGGTTATAAACATTTATTTATACTTCAGGAGAAAAATATGATGTCATACACATGAAAGGAAACTACATTTTCATGAAAACTAGGGAATTTGTGCTCTGCAGTAAGAAACAGCAGAAATCCATTAACAATATTGTGAAAAACAAACACAGTTAACTTCAGTTAGATTTATCTAAGTACTCCCTCTGGCAAAATTTGAGCCTTCTACTTAGCTGCAAAAAGATGAAAAATGTAATGAAAAATCTAGCAATGTGACTACCTGTGTTTTTAAGGTATAATAATATGGTTCATGCTTGCAGTTTTAAACATTCTTGGAAAATGTTCAAATTCTTAAAATTTACTAATTGTTTTCCCGAAGTTATTTTCCTTCTTTGTTTTGTCATTGGGTGTAATTAAAATGCATTATTTCTGTAAACCATTTTCCACTATATTTCTGAACTTTGAAGTTTTCATTCCATGATTAAAAAATTGCAAAGAGCATAGGAACATAAGCAAACTTTGTGCTACACAGAACCTAGCTGCTACCACTATTCTATCACACACAATGTTAGGAATATTATGCAAAGAAAGAGAAATTGAAAAAAATCCACCAAAATTCCAGAATTTTCAGATCCAGCAGAAAACCAGCTATATAAAAAAAAAAAAAAAACAAAAAAACAAAAATAACAAAATACCCAGCTAACAAACAACAAAAAAGAAACAAACAAAACTCAAATCAAATTGGAAAAAACAAACAAATAACAAACAAACAAACAAAACCTCCCCTCTGTTTGCTCCAATTTACAGATTTTAAATATGTCTACTTTTTACCAGAAATTTTTTAAATTTAAAATTCCAGCCAGAGCAACTTATTATCTAGAATAGCATTCACTACAGATGATATGTCACTGGGAGATGGAAGTTATCCTAATCATTACTTCACTGGTCAGGACTGATCAGTCATTGATGACGTTCTGTGGGAGAAGTACCATAATAATCAATTGCAGGTTTCAATCCACAAAGGATTACGTACAGTGAAACTTATTATCTAGGACACACTTGTAAGGATACTCCAGAAGTGAAAAAAAAGTCTAGTCCCACAATTAAGCTCAGAAATGATAGAAAGAGTAGATGTAGACTAAAAATGTGGAGTGTTCCAGGAAGAGCTGACTTCTGCCACCCAAAGTGCAGGCAGAAGCCCTGTAACTTAGGATGAATACCTAAAGGGAGGAAAAAATAACATATCTGTAGCTACTGTACTTGGAGTATTTTCAGCTGACAGTGCTATTTCTATTCACTTCTAACATCTAAGAATTTATCCGTGTACAATGCCATGTTACTTGTACAGTACAGGCCGGATGACAGCTGTCCAAAAAAAATACTGTAATCATTTCTCAGCCCTACTGTGCAATGAATTCCCAACTAGGCTCTCTCTGGGCTGAAACACCCTTGCACTTCATGCAAAAAGACCAAATGTCTTCTTGTTATTTTATGCTGTACAAGAAAGAAAGCAGCTTGCACTTGACCAGGTTCAAATGTCTAAACATTCTAAATTAAAATCAGGCAAAACAAAATTCAAAACACTGCATTGGGATTGCTTTTGTTCAGTCAGTCAAGCTTTTAACCATGGGAATGCCATGCCTTTAGCTGAGATTGTATTATAATCTCTTCTTCAAGTTTTGCTGATGTTCTTGCATAACTTTTCCCACAGTTCTGTGCACATTGTTTAAGGCCAGTGGTTATCTAAAGGGGACAAGAACAATAGAGTCTTCTCACCCATCTAAGTGTTTCTGCCCTGTAAGCTTCCAGGTCTTTATATTACTGCACCTTTTCAGTTCTTCCTCAGTCTATTCAAGTGGTACAATTTCTTTCTCTGACAATTTTTGTCATGATGGGGAGCACAGTCTGTAAATGTAAAACCATTCAAATTCAGATTCAGAAAGTTTGCTAAGCAGCTGACAGGTATTTTTGCACATTAAGAAAGAGTTGAGAGGGGAAATCAGCTTAAGGAAAAAAAAATTATTTTTTTTTTTTCCTGCAGACTCTTTATCTCACAGGATAAAATATTCATGAATTCTGTAGATTGCATATACTACATTAGCTAAAACCAAAAATTTTAACACAGAGTGGAAATCATTGAAAAATATCTTGTTGCTATACAAGAACCCTGAGCAAGTCCATGAAATCTACATTGCAAAGCACTGTCTAGAACTACATTATTTTCCCTGCACGGACCAGTGGGAGTCAGACCCTCATTCCTATTAATATGTCTAAAAGAGTCTGTGCCTTTCTCTGCACAGCACGTGTCAAAGTTCCCAGTTTTACCTTAGTCATAGTTATTGCCTGTTCTACAGCAAGCATATTTTATACAAAAATTTAAATACTGTACTAAGATACCCCCTGAGAAAAATTAATATGCACAACTGATTTCCTAGCAGATTGGGTTCTGCAGGGTCAAAATCATAAAGTTATTTTTTTCTGCAACAAATTCCTGAAAATTTCCATTCTGCAGTTAATTTAAACTGGACAAACCTTAAATCCTCTGGGAAGGATGTCCCCAGACAGGTCACCATGCAGGGGAGCTCACACAGAAAGGCTTCATGAGAAACTCATTAGAAGATGCAATCTTAAGCAGTGGTTGCTAACAGGAAAGAGAGCAGTGAGAAAGAAAAAGGTAGAGAAGGCTACCTAATTTTGTCTTACATTTCAGCAAAAAAGGAAATGTATCAGTTGGCTACCTGCTTTTAGCAGACAAAACACTATTCTCTGTGAGTTTATATACTGAGTGAAAGCATTTAGGTTAGAGTATAAATTGAATGGAAAGGCCAAGCACAAATTGCGTACTGATTCTTTATTTGACTTTACAAGATAAGCAATAGTTCTAAAGGAAATACTTTTTGATTAAATAAGTCACTAGCATCATGTTTGCTTGTGTTTGAAATTTTTTGATACAACTTCTATTGCTTTTTCATTACTATATAGGTACATTTAGTTAAGCTTAGTAACTGAAGGACAATTTTCTCATTTTTCACATAAAGTCAAACTTGTGTCCAGGTGTCTTAGTTTGGAGAGA
>VXBX01002152.1:694126-775278 GCA_013400415.1 Scytalopus superciliaris | reverse complement strand
GGGTGGTGGGGTGGGGAGTGGGGGAGGTGGTTTTTTTCCCCTGCTGTTGAGTTGTAATTAAAATGAAATATTTAATTTGAAATTCAGTATTTTCTACTTAAGGATAAGAATTTTAAATAAAACATGAAATTCTAAAATGAACGCTAGACATGTGGACTGGCTTGTCCTTTTAAAATGTTTTATTCATTTTACAATCAGTAGTCTGACAGAGCAGGAATCAACTTTTTCACCTGACACATGTAGGTCTGTTTTATACCTACTGCAGATTTCATTTAAAAACTGAAAAAACCCCAAAGAATTAGCAATGGTCTAGCCTCTATCAGCTTTGTCATAATAACTATCCAAAAGTGTAATTCCTGGTCCAAAATGACTGAATGCAGAGCAATCCTTAACACAGAAATCCCCACTTTTGAGGCAGCAGACTGACTTTTTCTGACTGACCTAATTTAGTTCCAGTGAATGAGAGCAGTCAAACGGCCCACTGCAGGCCCCAGGTCTGGTTTAGCCACGTATGAACAATGCAAAGTTGAAAAGTGCAGCAAAGTCAGAACAAAAGTGTTTCCTGTGTGTTTTATGCACATTTAATATCTGTCTAGATGCAAGACAGAAATGAACTTAATTTCAAAATCAGCTTTTTGACAGTGATTATTTCTGTTGGAGGAGGAAGAAAAGATGTCTGTAGGAGTGTTCATGCCTGAAAGTTACAAAACTTTCAGTAGTTAATAAAGAACAGAAAAAGAAGTCATAAGTATACACACCATAAACAGCTACAGGTCTGACCAAATTCTACAATGACAATGCTGTACAGTAAAATGCACCATCTTTTACGCAGCAGCTCAGCAAGTGGCAGTTCTTTGACAGCTTTTTTAAGCAGGATTCATAAACTTCTAAAGGCTTCAAACCACTCCACTTTATTGCAGAAAGTATCATTTTTCAGTTGTTACCAGTGAAAAAGTCAGCTCTGCAATGAAATAGCTCACCAACCTCTTTGTTTGCATAGTGACCCATCCTTTGAAGGTTCCTTTATTCTTTTTTATCTTTGATTGTCTAACACACAGCCTCCCAAGGTCTGTTCAGGAGAGCAACTGGCCTTGGTATCTGGAGAAAAATTTCAGAAGTGGGTTCTTAGAAAGTGCCCCTTAAGTGCCCCTTAATGACAAATGACAGCTAAAAATAAAGTGTTAGCTTCTCTTAAATTAATCTCTGATAATCTCAGAAAAGCCTGGGTGGAAAATGGTTTACAGTGACAAAAATAATAAAAAAAAAAGGTAGCTCTTTGTTGGTGATTTTATCTCCTGTCTAAAATATAAAATCCTGAACCGGTACTGGTTGCAGGTGGTCCTGCATTCCCATACCACTCTTTTGCTCATCCCACTCCATTGCTCTTGTACACAGCAAATCACACACAGCCTTGACTCCACCTCACCATGCTGAGAGAACCGAAGAGTTAGCAAAAGCAATAGGAAGGAGTTGTTGCACTAAAAAAAGATTCCATCTTTCCATGCTCATGGCTTTGTTTTTTGGAATATTTTTCTTGGCTGATATTTATATCCACCACAGGTGGCAGAGCTCAAACCTGTTGTAGTTCCAATTATGTCTCATACCTCCATGCAAGAAATCAATAAAACTGATTAATGAAAAGCATCATTCATCAAGCCTAGGTCCTGGATACAGCGCTGCAGTTGACAAAATAACTTCATTGTCTTATTCTTTAGCTAACTGTCTCACATTTGGCACAGTGGATTAAGGGATTGCTTGCCAGTACTCACACTTTTCATACGTTTTAACCAGTAACCACTTGAATATTTGGGTTATAATAAAAATATTATGCTGTAGAAATAGGAATCAGTTCTGGCAAAGAATAAATCTATAAACAATATTCTTGACTATTTCTGGTGAACAATACAACATTAAATAAAATTTAAAATCTGGTGGCAAGGAACAGTAATATGCATGGATAAAGGCCATAAAAGCCTAAAATAATTTCATGTTCAGTTAGTTATATCAGTTTTTGACCATTAAAATGTTAACATGATAATAATCAATCTTAAATCAATTACTGTGTAATTGCTGAGTCAATAGAAGTGCAGTTAAATATTGATAAGTCTCTAAAAACTCTATCAGGACATATTGGCAACTGGAGAAATGATTGTAGACCTGTGTAAAAGGAAAGCTTGACTTGCACTGCTTTGATGGAAAGCAGCACAAGGCTGAGTTTACATTCTTATTACTAGTTAGACATGGTGATCAATACTGGCTGCCTCTGCTCTGTCAGCACAGAGCAGTGAAGATGTCTAGGTGTTATTTCCAGTTTTTTTATCTTTACAACCATATGGATATGACCAGTTAACATCCTGTGTAGCAGATGGCAAAGGACTTCACAATCCAAAGATTTAAAAAAAAATAAACCAATAAAATGATATTAGAAAAAAGTTATTTATGTCCAGAAGGGTCCCTGCTGTTCCTGCTTAGTATTCCCTGGTGGTTGTTAAGGTAGTCACAGTAGCCTGCAGGAGCACTCACTGGAGTGGCTATGCTTATAAATTATGAATTAAGAATCCTTTTATTTTGATGGATATAAGCAAAATAGCTCCAAAGATTTACACCATCTTTTACACAATTACAGAGACAAGACAAGACACATTTTAATAATACCCAGCTTGGATTTGTGATGCTGCTATCAAAGGAGTCACCAGTTTTGTTCCATGAAAGTGGAACATTCATCCCTATTCTGTTCTTCAGCTTATGAAAACTTTGTTTCTACAATACTGAGCTTTTTGTGTTCTGTTTGCTTAATGAAGTCATTATGTTGAAGCAAATACCTTTTACTGTTTCTTTTGTGAGAGATGAACAATTGGTAGCTAGATACTAATACTCTTTCAATGAAACATGCTCAATTTTATCTGTAGCCAGCAGCAAAATATAAAGGAGTAGAAAACAAAACTATTTGTTGCTGGATTTGGGTCAGATAAGATACATTACTATAATAAGCTCCAGTAGAAGTACCTGGTAAGGTTAAGTCAGGAGTGCCATTATAATTTCCTTTCATACAGATAGCTTTTTGAAACATTCCCCTTCTCTGGTGATATTTTCCTGTTTTGTGTCAGCCCAGGGGCAAAAGGATTTTAGCACCTTTCAGTTAAAACTGTTCAGCTTTGTCCCTACAGTTCTTTCCAGGTCATCACAACTCCTGAAGACTAACCACATCATCGGGACTCGAGTCTTCCTTTTGTTTCAGAAGCCTCAAATGCCCTCATTTGTCCCAGGAACACATAATGCTTCATGACTTTAGCTGGTATTGTGTGGTTCAGCAAATAAAGGATGAATGGCCCTCAGTAACAGTGACCCTTTAGCTCTTGAGGCTTAGATGAGCTTTGACAAGATGTGCAACAAAGGGAAAAACCAAACAAACAAAACAAAAACTCCAAATCTGAGAACAGGCTGGTGCAGATAATTATATTGAAGTATGTTGCTCATTGAATAACAAAATATGTCTTAATATATAGCCCATTTCTGTTTCTGAATTTGCTCCTGAAAGGGGAAAAAAGAGGTGCTTGTAAGATCAGTTTTATTTCCACCACATATTTTTTTCTGCAAGCTTCAACAATGAGAAAGTCCAGTTTTGCCTGGACAGTGATTCTGGAAGGGGAACAACTGACATCCTCGGCAGGAGACAGAGGGCTGAGACCAAGACTTAGCATACCTTTACAGAGATATGAGATAATTTTTGGTTACTGTTAAATTTATATGGCTACTCAATTGCAACATACACTGCAAAGTGGCCACCTAAAATTCAAGAATGCAAACTGTATTGATCAGACACTTTGCTGCAGCTCTGACAGGCATAGAAAGCAAACTTTCATGACTGTGGATTATCACTCTCTGCACTGTGCACTCTATATCTGTGCAGAGTGGGGAAAGACATACATCTGTACAACTAAGACTCCAATGTCTTATTTAGATTCAGAATGTGAACGGAGTTATTTTCTAGCAGGAAGAGACTCTCTCCATCAATCATTGCCATTGATGAAAAAGTCACTCTAATGGGGAAGAATGTTACTATTTATAACACATAGACATTTTTTAAAATGTCAAAGACTTTTTATAACTCTATTAAAAAAATCAACCTGTATCAGAGTACACACTGTTTTTATCAACTGTGTTTGAACATCAGTGTGTTACATAATAGCTTATTATGCTTTAGGAATAATTTGAAAAAAATGAAAATAATTATAGATTAATGTATCTGCTAATGAGATCCCCATTTTAATTAAAGAAAAGCCCTTTAGTAAATGAAACAGATAGGAGTTCAGTAGTCTCCAATTTTTTCACTTTTCCATCTATAACAAAGCATGCACTTCTAAAAAAGTGAAATCTAAACATGATGTCCTTATTCAGGTAATGCTGTAAGTAGTAGTTAAACAGATAGCATCTTTAAAATTCAGCGTCCCAAAAAGATGCAAATTATATTTGCAGATTAAAAGAAAGGTTTAAGTGACTTGGTGCAGATGACAAATCACAGAGCAGAGGGTGAGATGTGGGCCAGGGT
The DNA here is from genome assembly GCA_013400415.1 of Scytalopus superciliaris. Taxonomy (NCBI): domain Eukaryota; kingdom Metazoa; phylum Chordata; class Aves; order Passeriformes; family Rhinocryptidae; genus Scytalopus; species Scytalopus superciliaris. The sequence goes on along the minus strand of VXBX01002152.1, from coordinate 770,729 downwards.
TGTTACATTTAGCATTGCAATCCTTATGGGCTCAAGGGAATTCTCCAAAAGGCTGGGCCTGATAGCAGCATGGTGGATACATAGGGACAAAACATCTGTACTCAGTGACATCCCTCCCATCTTTATGTTTTCCAAGCTGGCTTCCTCCAACTGCAGCCAGAGTCAAAGCCCACACTGAATCAGTGTGAAGACTCCATGAGGTTCCTAAAATCAGATGTCAAGGTTAATCCCCACCATAGCATATTGTTTAAGACCATGGCAAGATCATGAAATGCCTGACACACGTCTTCAGAACAGGACTCTAGATTGAACTGAGGTGCACACTAATGTTGCTTTATGTATAAACAGAGCCAAATGGATACCTCATGCATTTTAGCAGGTCCAGATAACAAATTACAAACTGATAATACGGAAGCACCCATGAAACAAATCAATTTGACATAGAATTTTCAGTGTTGCTCTGAAACAACAAGTGAATTATCCCTCAGCTGTTTCTATTTCCAAGTGTACACTTTGACTGGAAAGGCTATAGATGAGCATCTCAAAGTAGGCTGATGGTCTCAAAATTCTCTAAGTATGTTTATTTGTTTTAAAAAATAGAGAGACAATTTGAGAGATACCTTGCTATTATTTAAATAACCAGCTGATAAACTCTGAGGAGAGAAGTGGTTATTTCAGCCAGCATGTTTAATATTTATTTAAATGAAAAACCTGATGGTCAAAAAAGGAGCTGTGAAAGTGTGGGGTTTGAAAATTTCTAATCACTGAAGTGATCACCTTCAAATCTGAATTCGTCACTCTTCACTAACATAAGCTTAGCATGTTGAAAAAGAAAGTGGATTTTAAAATGCAAGTTTTAATATGTTCTTACTATTAAAATATGCTGTATGTAATGTGGGATATGCAGCTTAGACACATTACAATTAGAACAGCCCACCCTTCTAAAATATTCTGGTTTTGAGTGCCTAATATTACAGTGGCAGAGCTGCATTAATGTAGCATTTTGAAGCTCACACTGTTTGTACTTATTATTAAATTTCTAGAAGTGGTTCTGTACTCCTTTAAAAATGTGAAGTATTCTATATATACCCCAGTACTCCTGCTAGGCCTTTGCTTTTCAAAGTTTGACTGGAAAACCAAAAGAGGCATGACGCTCTTCTTTAAGAGCATGACAGAGAATCTGTTCAATATTTATGACCTTCAGATGTAAAAATGCTCTTTATCGGCTCCTGTTTTACATTCTATTCAGCAGAAGTCACACCACAGGTCAGCTAAAAAGACTATCACTAGTGCAAGATAAATGAGCCGCTAACAGCATATGGGAAAGACTGCAAGTACCATAGTAGTCTAACTGGATAAAGTATAGGATTTGCTTTCACAGGAAAAGGCAAAGACCTTAGAAAATTACTAATAAAGAGTGAGTTAATGTGTGTTTTGCACAAAATACCTACTTCAGTAACAAAGAAAGAATGAGCTTCAGCTGTGTGATTTTTAAGGAAAATTTCATCTGGGGGTTTTGATGTTGCATTCAAGGATACAGCTTGGACCATTTGTCTGCCATGCATACTTTCCTCCACTGGTGTGCCTATTGCAATGGGCCTTGGCATCTGTGCTTTGAAAATATGTCCTGTGTATATTATGTTTTTGACAAAAAGATAAAGTCTGCTTTTGTTCCAGCTCCTTCGCCAAAGTGTAGTAAGTATGACACAGTGGGGTCTGCACTTAGGGGCTGGGTCAGCAGCACACCAGTGATAAAAGCCTATGGAAATGCCTCAGTTTTACTGATGTAATGCTAAATTTAAGGAGATTCACCCTCCAAGGGAACAATCTGTCTTTAATGAACTACACTGGTCTGAACCCCTGACAAATAAAATCATAGAAAAGCAGAAACACAGTAGAATCCAAGGTTTATAATGGTGACTTCTGGTTGTTTTCTTTAATAGCATGTGAGAAAGCAATAAGAAGGGTTCAACTGTTAATCAAGTAACAGTGTACTATAAGAAGTCCTTCCAAAACAGAAGTGTTTGCCTACTTTGTTTGAAATTGCCTTTTCCATCTGTCTGGGAAGTAAACATACACAAGCCTCGGAACCACTGGTTCAGCTTGTTAGCTGTAGGAAAGCTGTCTAATGTTATTGCAGCAGCACTGCAAAGTGGTTGGACACTTGAAAGTTCCCCTTCACGAGGATAGTGTAAGGCCTGCGCTCATTCAACAATATACTTAATCATATGAATGCCCAGATAAATCAGGACTGTTACAAACAAAAGGTAGAAATATTTTCCATTCCAAAAGAGGTAGGATATTCTGGTCTCCTCAGATTCCATTCAACAAGTCTAAAAAGGTGATCTTTTCACCTTTGACTTTATTTTCAGTTAAAGAGTGTTATTTCCCACAGAGTTAAGAAAGAAATTTCTGAATGCATTAATTATACAGTATTGCTGGGCCTCAGAAGATATACACGCTTAAAACCAGTACTGGGTTTGAGTGGATGCTACTGTCTTTCCTGACACATACACATTATCTAATAGAACTCCTAAGGATTTCAAATCCATTCCTAGGTCATCTTTTCAAATCACAGGTGAGTGCAATGATTTTGTAGTGTAAGGGTTGGCCATAGGGAAATCAATATAGCCCCATATGAACAAGGAATATTTGTCACAAGTTTTTGCTTACAGATAAAAGGAAGAGCAGACAGAAGGCACAAAATATAGTGCTATGCTAGAAAAGATTTTAAACATTCCAGGACAATTCTTTCTTTGCAAATCTTTCTATTAATTTAAAATGAAAATTCAGATTATTACCTCATTGTCACCCTAGTAATTTTTTTTAAATAAGAAAAATCTGCTCCAGATCCCTGCATAAAACAAAGCATTTGTCATCTTTTTATTCATCACACATTTTCTCTCAAGGCATATTCAATCATTTATTTCAGGCACTAATCATTTAAGGCTATAAAATCGATTCAAAATAGAGATCAGTGTACAGGTATATACTGACTTCACCTATGGAATACTAATGCATTCAACTGCACAGAGTGTTTCATGGTACATTTTGACTTGACTTTGAGAAAAGGCTAAACACAGCAGTCCTGACTAAGCTAATGCTAGGCATCCACAATGACAATGTGTAGTTGAGGTTTAAGTTGAGAAACTTAACAAAAATTCACTTCAGGAGGTTTTTTAGTACCACCATAAAAAGTAGTTGATGTTTGAAGTCTGCCATGGTACTTTCAGTTTTGTATACTGAAGTGCCATTAGCAAAAACGATTTCTAAAAGTGCCTTCTAGTTATTTTCTCTAATAGCATGCTAATTAGGCAGAAAGCATGCTGAAAATTGGTACACAGAATATCTTCGTGTACCCTGTATTTTTCTCTCTGTAAAACATTGTATTTACTTCACTGAGCTGTTTTCAGTATCACTGACAGAGAAATTTTACATTAATGATCCCAACAAGCCCTTCCCTAGGTATTCACTATGAAGATTAGGCTTTTCACAGAGGCAGGCTTCATTCCCATAGCTACAAGAACCCATAAACCCATTGCACTAGGGATGTGTCACAGAGGCAGCAATAAAATCCTAAGGTTGGCCTTTGGTTTGGTGGCTCTGGCCACCAGGCTCTACATCAGGTGTCATTATGAGACCCTACTCTTTCCTGCAAGCTTTACCCATAGTAACTCAGACATGGCCAAGGTCCTGAACCAGGGAAGCGGAGGGAAAATCTGAGTGAATGGATTATGTATCTGTAAAATTGGTCAACAGGTCTTCTGTGTTCTGGGAGTCAGCGGTGCACTGAATACAAGCCGTGGTGGTGTTGTTCTTGCCAGCATGAGGAAAGACACTTCCTAATCATGCTGGCCACTGTATGACATCTGAGCTGCAGTACAATGATGACAAAGAAAAAGATGATTTTTTTTTTAAACTGTTCTTTGGGCATGACAGCTGAACACATCGACTTTGTGGTAGCTTTATTAATTTACTTTTCATAAGTTTGGGGCTGTATCAAGATATGTCTCATCTATGGCCTCCCACTATCAAACCAGTTTGCTTGCAAAGTAGATGAGGCTTATCCTATCTGGCATCATGCTAGTGTGTTCCCACAACTTTGTAAGTCTCCTGATGCTTGCATTGCTGTTATTTAATATTTTGATATATTTTTTGATATTCAAGTCAGATGAAACAAGTTACACAATATAAGACAGAAATTCATCCATTTAAAATAGGGTGTTAAATCTACTTTTCTCCACTTTGTCTCTTGTTTCTCAAGACCACCTTGGCTGGTTTCCTGAGGGCTCTACTGCAAGTTTTCTTTTCTTTGTTGACCTTAATCCTTCTGATATCCCTAAAATTATCTTGCAATCTATTTTTTCCTTACCTTTGGAATATCCTCCTAATCCTTTGTCAGTTTTAGTACTATCAAACATCTAGTTCACACAATCACAGAATATTCTAAGTTGGAAGGGACCCACATGGATCATCAAGTCCTACTCGTAAGTGAATGGCCCCTATGGGAATTAAATCCACAACCCTGGCATTATTAGCACTGTACTCTAACCAACTGAGCTAATCTAAGTTCAGTTACACTAAAGCACTCTGTTAAGTCAGCAGCAAAAGAACATGAAACATTCAATAATTTTCACATCATCCATTATTTTCTGCCTCTTAAAATAACAGACATCCACCAGTCTTTCCCCTAGTTGTAGTGAAATTATTCTCTTTGATTCATGGGCAGTATATTATAGCGAAGAATCATCAGACAAAAGCTACTTGGGAAGAGCTATACTTTCATCTTTACAACTTTCCGTGATTTACAAGCTTTAGAGAAGATTGCCTAACACATTTTTACATTAAGAGCAAACTAAAGAGCATAGACTACAATGTGAAAGTCCAGATGCCTGAAATTAAACCACCAGAATCAAGGACCACTGTCAAATTTTGCAATTGAGTGATCAATTCCATTAAATTGTGTGCAGTTGTGTATTTTTCATTTACTCCATATTGCTGTAGTTTGTGGCTTTTCCCTGGGGATGTAATTTTTTTCTACCTCAGTTTTGCATAGTAGTAAGTGTATTTACAATACAATAGGTAATTTCTCAGCTTTTCCCATTCTTTTATCAATGACCCAAAGGTTGTTGCACAGAGAACATTTTGCATGGGACACTGACAGAAAAACTTTTCATCAAATCAGGTGACAGTAACCAGAGCAAGGACATTTAAAGTAATGATTAAGGTCAACAACAACATTAGAGCCAAATCGTTCACATTTACTTTCACTCACTTTCAGATATATTCTTTCATGTGGTAATTATGTACACAAACGTACCACCTTTGTAAAAGAATAAGCTCAGAAATACAAGTGGATTTCATTGCATCAGTATGCTTGTTTCTGATTTTTCATCATGCACTCATTCTTGAATGGTAACTTCTCTCTGGCTGTACTACCTTTCCATAAAAAGAAATAATGAAATCATTAATTACTCCTGGTTTTCAGCTGAGCTATAAACCACAGGCATTATTTCTAGAAGGGAGGAATAGGAACTGAAAAGGGGGAGTGTTTTTGAAGGCTACGCTTACACCTGGTTTATGTACTTCTGTGGTGGCAGCACTGGCCTGGAGAGTATACAGTACAGATGTGTACAATATAGATTCATCAGCGTTCTTGTAAACGTAAATATATACACACGAAGAAAAATATTATATGTCTGCAATTAGCTATCATTGCTTTCATGGTCAGTAATACCCCTCTATTAGGGATTACCTTAGGATAAATGAAAAGAGAATATGATTCCATATTACTAAGATGCACAAAATGGAAAAGGGAAAATTGCCAGCACTGCTTACTCTTACTGTGAACAGTAACTTAATTGGATAGAAAACAGCAGTTGCAGTTTCCTTTTATAGGTCGAATAGTTTATAACCAATATTTAGGCAAGACAGAAAATTCCCTTTGCTTCTCAGTTCATTTTGATCTCACTGGACTTCTTGTACAACACCACCATGCTAATATGAAAAGAGACATCAACTGGCCCACGTACGCAGAGTACACTTGTCAGTGTTTATGATTACAGAAGTCAAGCTGCTTTCAAGTCACATTCAGGAACACTGAAAATTGGCGTCTTTTGATAGTCTGCCAGTAGTGTATAGATATATAACCAGTATGGTTACAGCACATCATAAAATTTTATTTCCTGCAGATTTGTCTGCTACAGAACATTTACTTGCTGTCGAAAAGGTAAAAAATATGCTAACAGCTCTGGGTTTCCTCTACACGCAGTGAAATTTCTGAAACTGTCCCTACAGCTACTATTTTTTCCTTATTGTAACATTTGATGTACTCTACTTTTGAGGGATGGGGGAAATTTATCTTTAGAAATGGATTATTTTCATATTGGTATCTAGGGAGCAGCAGCTTCTGTCTATGATTTAATTTGGTTCTCCTCCGTAAGGCTTAGGCACCAGCCTGCCGCGTGGCACGGCGCATCATCTCTTTCTGGAAAGAGCCTTCACAGGAGAAACATTTAAATGGTTTATTAGACCTAGGTATTGCTTCACTCAAGCCTGTTTAAGCAGACATGAATACAGAAGAGACCCACTGCCAGCTCAGTTGTTTCATGGTTGCCAAATGTACAAGAGCTAAAAACGTCTCTCTGGTGCTATCTAATGGGACAAGTACTTTTGTGCATTGTTTCAGGGCTTTTGGTACAACATTAGAACTCAGCAAGAAGGGGGATGAGCAGTGGCTTCAGCTGCCAACTTGTGAAATAGAGACTGATTCAGAGCCACCAGCACTAATTTCAGCAGGGGGAAAAAAAAAAAATAAAGGCTCTTCCTGAAGTCTGAGGGAGCTTTACTGAAGTTGTCCTGTATCATCAAGTTAGCTGAAGATTTTTTTGTCAGATCTGTAATAACAGAATCCCTCATACAGCTAGACATTTCCTTCTATTCTAACATAAACCAATTCAGGTGTGGTCCCACTGTGGACATTCACAAGCCTGTTAGATGCCATAAACCCTGCAGCAGTCATGCTGAAGTGCAGGGAAGCTGCACAGCTCAGATCCACCCAGCAGCTGGCTCAGCTCTTCCCAGCAAGTGCTACTGCACCAAGGTTGAAGATAAAATAACTCATATTTGATCTTGGCCTTCAGGAAGCAAAATTCAGGTCTGTAGCAGAGCACAACTCCTGTGCCAGGAAGATGTTCATCTAGTTCTTTTCTATGTGGGGGTAGGCTGCTGGGTGCTCTCCCAGCACTGAAGGATTCCCCAAGGCAGCCTCAGCAGACCCACCCTCCCCCCCCACCAACAGCCCACAGGACCCTGCAGAGCTTGAGCTCAGCAACTGCCCATGGAGGGACTTAGGTAGCCCAAGCTTAGTACTGACTTCAGCCCCAGCATCCTAGTGGACAGAGTCTCTCTGTCTCTCTCTATCTCTCTCCTGACTCCAGGACCTACCCTGCACACACTAGACAAAGTTTTTCCAAAAGGTTCACCAGTGACACTGTGCCTATGAGAGAGCACAAACCAGAGTCACCTGCTGAGTGAGCTCAACAACTACCTACCAGAGATGACATGACGGCTGTGACATACCAGCAATACCTGAGGGTATTTTTTGACTGTTAGGGCTTTCTTGAACCACTCTGACCATACTGTAATCCTCTCATTGCTTGAGTTTTAATAAAAACAGCTTTCTTTCATTGTATGTGTGTCATAAAATTGTTTGGAAAGGAACATCTCGTATTTGCCTCTTTCTGTCCAACAATATGCAGTAAATAACATCTGACAGGTAAAGGTTTCCCAGCCCTAGATGTTTTCATCTTCAAAGATGAAATCCACATTTCCCAAAAGCCTGAACAGAAAAAAGCCTCAAAAATACTTCCCAACTGAATATTTAATTTTAACCTTAAACATTTTAGTACATTCCACACAGGAAGCATCAAAATTGCACATTTTAGTGAAATAATTTATTACAGTAGACTTGTAAGAGGACTGTTTTCTGAAGAAAAACTATTAGTTTTAGCCAACTAACAGTTTCTAGCTTTTATTCTCAAAAATTCCCAAGCAATTCTAAACAATAGTAACACTACTTCTGAACTCCATTTTTATGCCTTTGCTTTCTCACAAGTAAACAGAATGCTCCCAAGACTTTAGAGGGGACAGACCCCCACTTTTTAGCATTTGGAAAAGGATATACAGTGGAAAGCAGTGCACTCTTGTGAGCACATATGCAAACGCCCTCACATTGTATCTGACTGCATAGCAATATATTCTGTCATGAGTAACTGCATTTAAATAAATTCACAGAATCATTTAGGTTGGAAAAGACCTTTAAGGTCATAAAGTCCAACCATTAACCAAGCACTGCAAAGGCCAACACTAAACCGTGTCACTAAGTGCCACATCTATATGTCTTTTAAGTACTGTCAGGGATGGTGACTCTACCTCTTCCCTGGGCAGCCCGTTCCATCCAGCTAGTAGTTTTACAACAGAAAATTAAGAGTTTTTGAAATACAGGTAGCTGCAAAAGTAGTCCATTGGAGGAGTTTTCACCAACCTGAATGAAAATATTTGTATCTCAGTCCTGTTAGTGCTTGGAAGGACTCTCCCCCATTTCAAAGCCTGTTGAGCTTCTCCCAAGCAACTGAAAATTCTGGCTGATGAGCAAGCTGAAAGCTGGATTCAGGCTCACTTTAGCAAATATGTGCAAATCAAGTTATTTCAGATTTTACGCTAGAGCCACTGCTGCTTGGGCACATTTCCCTGCAAAAGCTGAGAAGGACTTTCCAAGGACCCCTCTCTTGGGTACATGCTTTGAATTGGAGCATAGCTTGAGCCATCACAACTCTTTCTGGACTATGTTTTCAGCAACAAAGCTAAGCTTTGCATTCAGAATAACAACAGCACAAACACAATAGTGTTCTGAGGCTTGTGTGGGTTTTTTTGCATTATTTTATGTGCAGCAGCTCTGAATGTCTTCTGTTAATACTGCACAATATTTTTGTTTGGTTCAGTGCTCTCCTCATTATGAAAGTACAATAGCATATACCTAATCCCTGCTAGGAAGCCTGATTTAAACTCAGACCTGAAAATGCTACATTTGAGCTGAAAACAATCTCTGTATCTGGGGTTTTCAGCAAGTCATAATATTTCTATTTTTATTATCGTTGTGTCTTTTTTACAAATTCTACATGTAGAATAAATACATCCAATTCCCTGTAGAGTTTTTCAGTACAATAGACATTTATGACATGAAAATTGCCAAGAAAACATTTTGCAGTGCATATAATTTTCATGTGAAATCAGACTTTTAAAATAGAAGTAATTTTTTTTGTAGAGTTCCACAATTTTTACAACAAAAGCTTGAGGGAAGAGTATTTCCCTTCTGAGAAATAAAGCAATAAGATAATTGCAGGGCTGCTGTGAACCATTTGGCAAAAGCTGCTTGCCATATTTGAGATTATCCCTATGGTAGGTTTTATTTTTTCTCATAAGCCTTAAAGCAGCTATTAGATGGATGGTAACAAATGAGCCTGAAGAAATACCCGCATTTGGCCATGAAGCCAAAAGAATATTAGTATGATACCATTTTACTCTCAGGAGCTAATGGAAAGGCAGATTAACTGTGGAAAAAAAAAAAAAAAAGGTTGGATCATGTTCTATATGAAAGCAAGTTGAGTCTTAACCTGGACAACTAAGAATGGAAGAACTCTTGTAGGGAATCAATCTAATTTTTTTTCTTTTAATAATGTGACATCCTCTTATACTTTTAGCTAGCAAATCCAAAGAATAGAAAAATTCAAAATCAGAAATGGCAGCCACATAGCTCCAATACTACTTTTGAAACATTTCTCTTGTTTTCATTTGCTGTAAGACCAGACGGTTAGAAATCTGGACAATCGTGGGCCACAGCATGCAGGCAGTAGTACAGTCTGAATTATACAAGGTAGGGAAGCTGCACTTCATGAATCAGGAAATTAAAATAAACAAATAGCTATCAGCACTGGAAAGTGTGGATTTCACACTTTTCAGCAGCATATAACATGTATTACTAGCTCCAGGAATTTGTGCAATTATGCAATATACAATAACTGCTCTTTCCAGGCCAAAGCAGGGCAGTAAAATTGATCAGGCAGAGAAACCAGAAATGCCCTGAGCACCACGTTAGTTTTTCAGCCACTCTGTTGTAATATAGTCATCACAAATACTAAAATCTGTAGCAAATAAAATTACAAATGTTTAAGATGCTTATTCTACAGTTCAGTGTTTCACTGACCCACCTGAAGGCTGGAGGGAGAACTACAGCAATTTTGAGTATTCATGAACAGCTGCTTTTTATTATGAGATGTAAATCTCACCATGTCTTTAATTTCAACTATCAAGCCCAGTGACATTTCTAAATATGTCATTGAACACATTAGCTATTTTTATAAAATACTGAAATTTCTGAAATATTAATCAATATACGGTCAACCTAGTCAAGAAAAAAGTATAGTTCTAGCTGAATAATTGTAATAAACTCACAACTGAATTTGGCTTTCTATCACAAATATACACTGACATCATGAAGATTGAATGTTGACTCTTGATCCTCATTGTGGTTATCATGGAAAAATGTAGTGACTTTTCAAAGCCTACAAGCTGCAAGTGGTTCAAAAAACAGTTACTATATTTGGTGATATGTCACTGAAGGGTCCCTATGACCACTGATAAGATTTCTCTCTCCCCCTACATGAAATAAATCCATATAATACGATCATAAATTTTAAAAAAAACTCTATAGGAAAACATATTCCCTACATGCCGATGCAAGAATTTTTGTTTTGGCTGTTTCAGACTTCAGTTTGTCTAGTGCTGTAGGATTTCTTTTACATATTGTGTGCACATTTGAACCAATATATTTTAATTTCAGGATTTCACACAGCTGTTACATAGACTCTGTTGCTTTTATAAATCCAGTAAATTATATTAATCAGATTTTGGGCTCTAGTCTAATCTTAAGACACAATATATGAAATCAGAGTCCATTGTAAAAGACGACACGGATTTACATGACACCTGGTACTAGTTGCAGATTATGACAAGCAGGGGCTATTGTGAGCTACAATTGCTTTTCAGAGAGCTTATGAAAGAAACAATGATTTGCACTTACTGCTTTTAAAATAATGTGTGCAAAAGAACATGAGTAGGAAATAACTAGTGGTATTTCTAGTAAATTGTTGAACACTAACCTTCTCTGTAACTGCATTCATAGCCTCGCTATTTCTAGTGGTTGCATTGACAAGAAAATCGTATGCTCTTGCACTGAGTAGGTAATACTAGACATGAGCGAAGGTGTGCCTCTGCACATCTCATGGGAAAAGAAATTAGTGCCAAAGTTGATGAAGCTATTTAAAGTAAAACCAAAATTCTGCTGTAGGGGAATCCTGTAATGGCTAGGTTTGCATGGATAAATGACAGTGTTTAGACAGTGTGATAATATGTATGGCTTGACTCCTGTCCCTCTGGATCATTGTAATAATGTGATGTTCCTCCTCCTGAAGAACCAGACTTCAAATACACATCCCGCTTTTGAAACAGGGTTTGACAGATAAGCTGGTCTGCTGGCCTACAGATCTGTGACTACCAATCACTTCATACTATAAAAGTCTAGTCCCCTTTCATACAGTGATGGTCTTCTGACATAACCCTTGTTGGGTGTATGTGTGGAGGTTCTTCCCTTGGCTGGGGATAGCCTCCAAGAATACTCCTTGAGGCTGAGAGAAAGAGATCTCCCCACAAGCACTGAACTGGATGAGTTACATCAAATCTCTACTTAATAATGATTTAATTTTCGCTGCTTAAATACTTGCTTCAATATAGTGCACAATCCTATCTTATACTATACTGCTTTATGCTGTATTATGCTCAACTAGTAGATTTTTAGCTTTTTGTATTGTGTAGTAAATAATTCTGATTAAGATATTTGTCTGATCATTTGTAATAATAAATTATTCATTTTACATAAATATTCTCATTTTGCCAATCATTAAAACCCATGGGACAAAGTGGTTTAATCACACCTGTAATTCCTTAAATTTGAACTGTTGACACAAACTGAGGCTAAGACTGGATTCAGCCTTACCAAGACTCCTCTCTGAGGAGGAGTTTAGAAAGCAAAGGCGTCCTTTCTGCACCTCGTGACTCAACGGCAGGGCTTCTTTAATAAATTTTGTCAAAGCCTTCCACTCCCACCCATGACAGATATTCAGAAGAAAAATAAAAAAAAATCCTTTGGAATTTCCTGTAAGGAATAAACTATCCCTTATAGTCCCTGCTCAGGTTAGTAAGAGAGCATCATGTCAGTGATAGCGGTGAAAAGTCCAGAGTGTGTGTCTTCAGACAAAAATATTGAAAAATAGTAACAACAAACATAAAATGAATGCAAACTAGCCTGATACTTGTGTATCTTGTATCTTACTATATTTGATGTAGATACCAAAGTCATACTATTGCATTCATTAAGTAAAAAACTACCAAAGCAAACCCCAACCAGAAAAAGAGAACCCAGTAGAATTTTTGTTCTATTTAGACAGGATTTTTTCCTAATGTATCTGGGTGAGTGTTGGGGGCAATAATATACATTTTCTGATTAAGAGTCTTCCTTATGTGCTTGTGTAGGGTAAACCCCCTTGTTTCCTATGACTATTGCAAAACTCTTGATGTTCTAGAGATGTTAGAGCACATGATCAAGAATTAAAACTTTTATCTTTCCTAAATGAAAATCCTTTATTAACATTTTCACCACAGGTGGGCGTGACTTATTTTGTGTTTTGATATCTAGCTTGCGTTCACATTATAAATCAATAATAAATTAATATAAAAATTATTAATCTGCTTTGTTTAATGATACTATTCCACTTACAAAATTAGGAAAGCCACATCTTTTCATCCATATATATGACTTGTTCTTTTAGATATTCCCTTTATTTTCCCTTCCTTCCCTTTAATATAGATTTTAAGCCAGAAAAAAATCTAAGCAATTAAATCTTTGTACATGATGATGAAGTCTTCCAATTAAAAGTAAACTCATATTTTGACCTGTGTAGCCTTTTATAATGTGCCTCCCTTCATTTATTCAGTGGAAAGATGCTACAGGAAAATTTAGGGTAGTATCTATGGTAGTTTCTTCTCTCAAAAACCTTGGTCTATCTTTGGATATTGTGCTCTTCCTTGGTTACCTGCTGCTTCCTAATATTTCTTTATGGTGCTTGGACTCATTTCTAATAATCCATTTTAATTAAAGCTCTCCACCTCACCATCAGGCCAAAAAGAAAGATGTAAAAAATGATGCAAGTTGGGTAAAATGCACATTTCATTATGTTACTGGAATTTATGTTCTATGCATTTGTGCTAAATCCATCTATCACATGCCAATTTATCAATCCAAATCTCTTTTGCACTGTGGTTAGTTTTCTTTGTTGTAAAGAAAGGCTTCTTCTGGTCCTACTTCCTATGTTTTTTGTTCACTATTGTACACTGACGTATTGAAAAAAAAGTGAGTTTTTTTGAGGAAACAGTTCTGAGTTCTTAAGAGTATTTGTCTTCTGTATACTTGAAAGATGCAGTTTTATAACCGTACCTCCCAGTTGGCATAACTTCAGATTCGCTTCACATCAGCTTCAGGCAACGGACTTGTTTTACTTGTACTAAGCAACATTTTGAATACCACATATACAGTATGACTCCATTGCTTTTTAAATGGTCTGCAAATCAGATGCTTGGATACATAATAAATGGAAAGACAAATATTTTTATCATGTTAGGCTACCATCATTATAACAAACCTTTTTTACTTATAAGAAAATATGTGACAACTCTTCCTAGGTTTTCATTGCCCTATAATTAGATAGATGATCTTTAAGGTGCCTTTGAACCCAAGGCATTCCATGATTCTATGATACCTCTGATGCTACATAAGAATTAATATAAAATTTTGCCAGCCACAGACAGGATATAATTTCAAGTAGAAAATACTTTTTAAATGTTCACTTCTACACTGCTATCATTGTCGCAGTGTGGTTAATACGAAAAGAATAATAGAAAGCATAGGGCTTGAATGACATAAACAATGGCAAAGATAGGGTAAAAGTCTTTTTAGGAACTTCTAGAAGCTTGTCTTTTCTCAGACCACAGTCTCATTTGCTGATAATTTGATAGTGGATATGAATTTTTTCTACTTTTCCCACATGAGAGGGCATAACTTAGAAATGCTCTCTGGTTTACAGGAGCACTGAGTTGACTGTTTTGTATTCCAGGTAGCTCTGCACATGAACCAGATATTCCTGTTCACTTATTATATTACATACAGCTACAGGAAACCTTCCTGCCACCCTGAGCTACAGTGGACATTCCTGGATACTAAGGTGCACAGTGACAATTATCTGGATTATCTGTAGTGCATCACAGGACAATCATGAAGAAATAACATAAGGCTACTGCAAAATAGGCAAAAATCAGTTCAGAAAATGTAAAAGGGAGCCTTGCTCTAGAGTTTTCTTACACTTCCTTTTCTATTACTTTGCAGTTTTCTAAGAGATCTTGATCAGAAAAGCTTGTACTTTCAGCATAATACACTGATTTGTAAGCTTGGAAAGTGCAGGTTTGGGTGAGAAAACCAGATGGTTTTTAACAGATCTCTGGTATAACAAGGACCTCTTAACCTCTGAAGGCAGAATAGTAACTATAAAGTAGTTACACGTAATGCAAAAAAAAAAAAAAAAAAAAGGTCAGGTTAGAAAAAGTGTTATTGGCCAGTGGAGTACCTGACATCAGCATATCCAGCTGTACTCTCTGCATGGAGATGGCATCCCTTCGCAGCCCAGTTGTTAAGGGCAGATGTTCTGCAAAGTACATTTCTATTAATCAATTCAGTATTCTGATGAGTCTAAGCAAGAAAGTTTTTCTGGCTTATATTTTAGTAGGAAGAAGCATACTTCTGCAGCAATGAGTATCAGTGAATTAGTGTGTGTCGTCCTATGAAAGGTATTCACTATTAATAATCTAGGGAGAGTATTGATAAGCATCGAAATAATGCAACAATATTTGAATAAGTACATGCTTCCAAGATAAAAGAACTACTTAAAAAAAAGGTCTTGGATAGGCATTTTTCCTTGGCTAGAGAAAGATACAAATATTTTACTGAAGAAAAGTACTTACTAAAAACTGTGCAAGAGTAAGCATTAAGCATTGGAATAGTTTGAAAAGATTATAAAGAGAACTGGAAGAAAAGTTTATTTCTGGATTTCCTCAAAGTGTCATGAACATTTGGAATGAGGTTTTAAACAAGAGGTAAATGCCGCTGACTAAATTCAGGCAATATGAAGCATGATGGTACAGGAATAGAAAGAGTGTGCCACCCACACTGCCTTTTGCAGCTCTGGCGCAGAAAGAACCATACACCTTAGGAAGAACACTTTCCTTTGTAGAGAAAACTCATAAAATTCAGCTTTGTACAAAGCTTTAGGTCTTCCTGCATAATTTCACTGATCTATTTTGAACAGTACTTTCAAAAACATAGATTTTGAGGACTACAAAGTAGAAAATTTACATTAAAAAGAAAAAAAAAATCTCATTTTTCCATGCACATTTCCCTGATGGAAAAAAAACAGCCCACTAATTTCTTTCCTTTTCAGTCCAACTAGCAAAATCAGAGTAAATCTATCAAAAATTAAAACTAACACAGAATAAAATAAATACCATTTTATTTTGGTGAAGAGTTGCAACCAGAAGTCAATTCTGGTGTCACACATCACATATCAAATACTCACAGCAACTGCAGGAATTGTTTGTCATAAATAATTTTGTTTGATTGTTTGGTTGGTTTTTTTATGAAATTTATTAAGGAAAGACATAAAAGAAATATCCTGGACACCATACCTGCTGAAATTTGAAAATCTGTTATACACGTCTGATGGTGAAATATGAAGGATAGCTTGCTTACTATCAGTGCTTCTTTGCTTGCTATAGAAATACTAAAATGTTCTGAGAAGGGACTTCTTGCATCCACAGGAGATCACAGACATACTGAGTGACCTTGTACATCTCCAGACTGATTTCCACACCTGAAAATTTTGAGAAGTTTTTGATCACCATTTCAATGAGAGTGCCTGCGAGCCAACACATCTCTTTTCAGGGTACTTCATCAACATGAACAAATCTTTACTGGCCCACATAAAATATCGGAACTCAAAATTATCCCCCCTGAAGGGCTCTTTACAGTGAAATGTAGGGACAGGATTTCCAAGCTTGCCAACTACCATAATTCCAGGTAAAGTCAGTGCAAGTGCTCACCATAATTCTGAGAGTGAAAAAAAAGGCCTCCAATTTCAGCCACCTAGAATTGCAGAGACAGGCATTTCAATTGCTACACTTAGTGAAGAAAACAGGTTTATGATCTGCACCATCCCTGCTGACTTCACTGCAGCATTAGGATTTTTTTCCTCGCACATAGTTTTTATCATATACCTGGTCTCTAGCACTGATCAGTATAGGGCTGGTTTAAAGGCTTTCAGTAAAGCCTTAAAGGTTCCTAAAACGGTGAGTTTCAAATGAATCTGAATGGGATGTGCTTAAGAGATAGTCAGCTACAGTAATCCTTTCATGGTGAAAGAATGAGAACAAAGAAGAGAAGCTGAAACAATACAGAAAGAAGCAGATGTTGAAAAAATGAACAGTCAATATTAAAACACATTCTTCCAGGGTAAAGCAGCCGATAGAGGCAGACTATAGCCGTGCCAGAGATTGCTTAGCTCACAGCACTGTACTATGAGGATACCAGCAGAATTTATTCTTTCTTTTGTGTGTGTGTGACATTATTTAAGGCCCCTCTCTGTCTTTATTTTTTAGATTGAAGAAATTCTTGATAGGTCACAATCAAAAGCTGATTTCTGATCAAGCTTCCATGGGAGTTTGTACCCAGGCATCCTCAGAAGCAATCCATCTGCATGTTAGTCAACAGAAACTTTTCAAAATCTGGCTTTGTGTTACCAGTTGTCAGTACAGATTGAATTCCTGAGGAATAACTATTGGGAGAGAAATGTGCAGGCAGACATTCAGAAACCAGAGGATTTTTTCATGAGCTGGTTTCTTTACATTGCCCAGACCTTGTAAAGCAGACAGTCTGTTCACAACAGGCAAGCAGAGGATTGTCCTAATGCATGAGAACGCTGCAGTCTGCAAAGCTGTTAGATCCATCTCTCAGATAAGCAGTGCCACCACCTCATGCAGAAAGGAGAAAGAAAGAAGCTTTTGAAACATTGCAAAGCAAGGCAACCTTTGGTATGGCAGCCAGATATGAATTCTGCTTTGATACTATAAAGTATATATTGTGGTGGCACCAGTGTGATCTTTGCAACTATACTTTGTAATATCTGCTTGTATATTCTGCCTGGAACAACAAAGCTTCTGTTTCAGGCTGAGTTGGTTTCAGCTGCGTTTGATCTATATTCTCAACCTCAATATGGATAATACCGCTGCTTCAGATTTTGCAGATGCTGCTTTTAATCACAAGAACAAGACAGACATGTTAACAGATATCTACAACACTGCACTGTTATTTCACTCAAACATCTCCAAAAGCTGAATTTGACTCATGTGATTGTCATAGCTAAGTTAGCACAACATTTCTTAACCTTCACCTGGTTCCCTCACACTTATTTTCTTTAATGATATTGCTCAATTATATCATTCATTTAATAAGTTGAAGTCTGTTCTTAGTTTTTTGGTGGGTCATTTTGCTTTGTGATATATGTTGGCAGCACTGAGATTTCATACCCAACCTAATGACAGGAAGGATATGAAACTGTACCATCTTACAGTATTATAGTCCAGTGAAACACATTCTGATGCACAAACAATCAAGCACTCACTTTAAAAGGAGCCAGAGATGGCCATCTGCAGAAACAGATATTTCCAGGTGTTTGGGATAAGTGTGTTAAATGCACTGCAAAGAGTCCGGTGTCATTGTCCTTCTACTACTTGGCATTACAAAGATTTTACATTTCCATGAATGATGACTGACTACAGCAGCTCTGGCACTGACAGAAAGTGCTGCTATTATAAGATATGCAAAATACAGCTTCCAGCAGAGATCAACATGGCATGGTTCTCAAAAGCCTGGCCAGAAAGACTCTTTTCAGTTATGCAACAGAACTTGTCTTTATTGAGCACTGTGGTTTGAACACAGCAACTGTACAAACCCAGACTGTAGTAAGTCACAAAGACAATATCATTTTGAAGATACTTTAAGAGCTACATTTTCCTTTCTGTGTCATTGAAGTAAAACCACTGACTCCACTGGGAACACGTTGAGTCTAAATGTTCACACACTGAGTTTTGCACAAATGCTAAATAAGTAGAAAACACAGTCTGCATCTTACAAGTAGATTAGAGCCACAAAATAGATGCTGACAGTTGCATAAGTTTTCTCCAGTGTATGACTACAGGCAATCCTACAGAAATAGCATCTTCCTGGTTTTCAATAATTTGAATAAATGGGAAGAAATATGCACGCTGCACAGGGAAATAGATTAGTGCTGCAGTCTGATTTTCCCTCACTGAACTTAATAAGTAACAATTTAAAAATTAATTCCTAAAGAAACTCTTCTTTGTGCTTTCTAATCCCAAGGTTGCTTAAATTAATCCCAGGTGATCATTTCCTTTCTCCAGCAAATGCCTCTGATCCACTCATGTCATGAGCTTGATGACATGTGGAAGACACTTGACCTTAGCAAAGAGATGTATTTTAGATAGTGCTGTGTGTATTTTATTGACTGAGAGAAGCAAATGAGAATCAATGATAAAAATGTCTCTGATGGTCAATGAGCAAGAATCTGATCTGCTGCCCACTGAACTTCATGTCCTTTTTGAAGTATTTCAAATGGACAGTGGCTTACACACACGAAACCCCTCAGGTGTCAAGAGCAGGGGAGGCATCCCTTTCAGTTTCACCAATGGCATACAACTGTGTTCCTCTCAAACAACTTGTGTGATTAATACAACATACTGAGCAGGAAAGATACTTTACACTTTTTCTGGACACCCACCAGCAGTGTTTAAAAAAATAAATATTTAAAGCAGTAATGCTTTGTATTAAGCTCCACCAGCTCATCCATTTTATACCTTTCTTTCATTGCTGGTATTACTTTAGAGCTGTATTTTCAGCTCCAAGTAATCTATATATGTGCATGCTCAGCATCATCCAGGCACCATTTTTCTTCAATCTTTTCCTGTATGCACCTTGAATGATATGGGTGATTGTAGTCACTTCACACTTTTACCTCATATATATAAGTTCTTCATCCTTTTAAAAACAGCTTATTTGTTACACTACATTAAGACAGGATATGATATTCTGATAAACCATTACCAGGTCCTAGCAATTCAACTGTATAGAAAGACTTTGGTCATCTTAATATCCTTTATGTTGAAATTCAGTTTCTAAGAAGCAAAAGGACATGTAACAATATCACATTTTTGTAGCATAACATAACAGGGAATACATCTTCAATATATTAGCTAAGAAGTTGCACAAGTTGCCTACAAAATTTTCCATGTATCCCAGAGAGACAAACCCCTTCCTATCAGAATACAACATACTAAGTCCTCAGATAAGACTGTTCTTTCTAAGCCGAAATACCTCTCTTACATTTGAGTTCTCTCTCTGTTTCAGGTTTACATGCCCCTTGGAGGCAAACTAGCAAATTACACAGGAAAATTTATGAGATAAGTCAGTCATTTCTTATGCAAATACTATGTTCTGCTTCAGGGTGTATCCTTAAGCTGCATCAGATATTTACCTCAGTTTTTGAAAGTATTCCTTCTTCTAGACCAAAATGCTATGTCTTGTAGAAAGCAAATTATACTGAAGTTTATGATAAAACAATCTGCAGGCATTTTAAAAGGCATTATTGCTAGAACTGATGAGGAATACACAATGAGATTTTGCTGCCAAGCAATCATCTACACATTTTCAATTCATACTGGGTCACTGAAAATCACAGAGATGGAAGGAACCAAGCAATTTTGCTCCTCAGACTGTATCAGGTCTTTCACCTGTAACCATTATATTTGTTTAAGCCCTTCTGACCCTGTTCACATTTACTTTCCCACCAATAGCCTCTGATCTTCAGGACATAATGCAGTATGGATTATTAATTAAATATTTCTTCATATTTCATACACTGACTTGCATATATAGTCCAGTTAGCAATCGACATATTTTCTTTACATATTAGAATTTGAGAAAAGTATTCAAAATTACCAGATTTCATTTCCTGGCTATATTGATAATAAATGGTGAGATCTCAATGCTAGCTCTTCTGAAATTACTATGACCCGATTTGGAGTTCCTAAAGTTAAACGTTATGTGTCAATTTGAGATACACAGCCTTTATCATTCTAGCCCACATCAAAGCATTAAAAAGGTCTCAAGGACATCATTCTGAAGGGTGCAAAAGAAAATCCTGGCTATACAGGCTTCCTTCCTGGAAAAGTAACACCTTTGAGTGGGGTGGGGGATATGCATGAAGCTTCTTTAGATGTTGAAGCTTCATTATGCAACTGTTCAGATGCAGCCATTATCATAACTAAAAATTCCAGCTGTTTTTGCTTCAAGGCAAAAATTCAAGGTTACTTTAATACAGATTTCTCTGCATTTCATAATACCTATTTTCTGCTAAGGAAAAATTAGTTTTAAACTTCTCCTGCCTCACACTGCAATTATTTTTTCATCAGTTAGAGCAGCTGCCAATTTACTACACTTTGTGACCTGTATTAGCTTGGTTTAGAAGCCAATCTAACCGTAATAAGCCTTTCTGAGCAGGAAGAGCCTTCATGTTCACTATTCAGGGGATAGAGAGAACGATATCATCAACAGTCCCTATCAGATAACAAATGCAAACCCAGTTCTGACTCACTCCTCTGAGAGCTATAAATCAATTAGTTCCCCCATAACATTTTTAACTCAAAAATCTGTAAAACAAATAATGCCTCATATTCATGAAAAAAAGATTAGTTTCTACTATTCATCTGTGTTTTCGTTAGTAATTTCACATTTCAAGTATGTCACATTTGATAATACCACTGCATGTAAGTATACAACAATGATGAAGCCAATACAGGACATCTGAAGATAACACAATAGCAAATAAGCTGTAACCTACATAAATAAGTGCATTTACAAAAGATAACCACGAGTAAATTTATTAGAGAAGTCAAGAAAAGGAAAATGCATATTAAGAAACAAAACTTTTTTCCTTTTTCTGAGCAATAGTGTTGGCTACATTATATATGACAGAAATTAGATTTGACATTCAGTAAACATTTTTAGGCACACTGTTACCTGGCAGATTAGTTGGCCTTTTTTTTTTTTTTCTTAAGGATCATCAGTAGAATACTGTGAATTTCATGGTTAAAAGCACTCTCTGAGTAGCCAAAAGTTGCATTTCTATATCTAAAGGTCGTAGTAATTATTACCTTTCTACTAAAAAAGTCACAACTCTGCCTTTGTGAAATCTAGGCAACTGCTATTTGGGAATTTACTTTGGGATGAATATCCCTAGGATCCAAGAACTCAACACTTCTGCCCCAAGAGCAAGTGACAACTATTTCATCTCTCTGTAGCACAAGTAAACATGTCTCACATTTCAAAAATAGCAACAGAAAACCATACCAAAGGAAAATATTCCAGTGCAAATCTAAGGAGAGTATAAGGAAGCAAATAAGCTGTGACAGATTTGGTTACTTAATGTACCACTGGGATGTGCCCAGATCCTGAGGTAATAAACACATTACAAAAATTCATACAGAATAGAATAGTCTAATTCACATGCCAAGCACTGTGCCCAAAGCACCAGGTGTTCCCTGGAGGGACATAATACAACAGTGATGAAAATAACTGAATAAAAGAAGAAAAACCATTTAGAATAACCAATCACAAATCAGAACAGTTGACACTTCACACTGGAAGATATTAAAAATGAGGAGATAGAAAAGATGATAACTCTGGACAGCTGAAATGACTAAAGTTCAGCCTGAACCAGAATATCCCACAGGAGTCGAAGTATGCCATAAACATATGTGAAGTATATCAAGGAATCAAATGGTAAAGAAGAAATATCCTATATTTTCTTGGAGTTATGAAAACAAACCCACAATTTTAGAGATTGTACAAATACTGAAGTTTAGGGGAATAGATCATGATACATATTTCCAGATCACTCTTATTACAGAAAATCACTCATGCAGTGTTTCCATGAGGGATACATACCACTTTCATGAAAGATCCAGATCTTTAATTAAAAGAACACTACAGAAATAAAAGATTAGGTGCCATAAGTTAAAGGAACAATAAAACCCTCTTCAATTTCAAGTATCTCAGAATTATAATGAGCTGAGATCCAGGATTTTCACTCTGTTCACTTTATAGCTAAGCTGAAGACCATTTACTTCATCCAGATTCTGACCATCACTGCAGGCTCAGTATCCAGGTCCATGTCCTGCTTTGAATCTATCTCAAATAAATACAGTTAGAAAGTGTTAACTGACTGAAAAGATCTGACCCCCAAAATGCAATATATTTTACAGAGATTGGACATGGCACTTAGTGCCATGATCTAGTAAAGGACTGAATTTGGACCAAGGGTTGGACTTGATGATCTCCAAGGTCTTTTCCAACCCGATCGATTCTATGTTTCTATGATATAGTGAAAAAAGAAAATAAATATATAAAATGGCTCAGGCTGTTATTGACTCATTACCTGGGGTAACCATTTCCACAGTGCATTTGTGTTGAGACTCAGACATCTTTACAAGAAAACTGATTCTTCTTTATTTATAATATATGCTTGGAATATAGGATTCTGAGGATTATAATAGAGGATTCATCATACTGAAAACTGAAATTATTTGCCACAGCTTTAAGTGTTGCAGGTATGCCAGCAGAGAGATTTACTGTGTATGATCATGTTTCAAGAACATATAAATGCTAAGCTTCAGTTGTTTCTCTTTAAAGGATTACTCTAATGTATTAGAATACATTTTTTCTTACTAAAGAGCCTCTCTGTGCCATATAACAAAGGCAAAACTACAGAGGAAATTTCCAACATTTCTGTCTAAGAAGACAAATACATACTGTCTATTAATTTTATTTTCAGCTTTTCTCCATGATAATTCTTTAATAGTCAAATGCAATTTAATAGATATGATACCTATTAGAAATCATCTCTATCCTTATTGCTCCAGTTCCCTGCTTATGGCATTTCTAGTGTGCACCAATCAGTATTCTCTGGAAGACTGTCTTACACAGCTACTGCATAAATGCAGTGCATCTGAAATTACTCATGAGAATCCAAAGATGAAAATTAATGTGTCTCTCATATCTCTTGTAAAACTCATTTGAAAATCAGCTGCATCTTCCCTAAAAGTAAGATACAGCTTCTATCAGGTAAGAACATCAGGATTACAGAAAGTATTTTTATTTAAGTAGCTTTCATAAACATAAAGTCTGAAGGTCTCAGTCTACATATTCCTATAGTTTGGAAAGCTCTGGTCTAATAGAAACCATACTATGGAAAATATTACAGACTCCTTGCTACAGAAGATGCCATAGATTAAGAAAGTAGAGGATACATGTTCTCATGAGCCAGTTTTATGTGCATACAGGAAAAAGCAAGGCCAATCCTGACTTAGAGCAACACCCAAGCAACACAATAAGCTTAACAATGAGAAGTAGCAGAACATGACCCAGCAATGGATGCTTTCAGCTCAGAAACCTGGGCTGCAACAAAAGAATCAAGGCCAGCAGGATGAGGGAGGTGATTCTGCCCCCCATCTGAAGCAAAAGAAGTGTTGGCAGAAATATACCACAAATAATTTTAAAAAATCCGTAAACAATTCCAAGTAAAAGAGGTGTCAATTCTCTTGAAAAAGAGTTGCTAATTCATAAATCTAGCACAGTATATTCTTTCTATCAGAAAGTCAATCACAAATCACATTTACTGATCAAATATTTGTGGTTTTTAGCTTATAACTAGACTACATTTGTAATAAGAACTGACTGATGAACATAAATGCTGGTTAGTGTCAATAAAAGTCATTTCATGTCAGCTAAGAATGGGTTGTTAACTTCAAGTATTTCCAAGAAGTAATACCTTCAGTTACATTTGCACGGCTTTGCTTTATAAAAGGATCACCATTTATCTGACATAAATTAAGCTAATAGACAATATTAACTTTTACAGAATTGATGAGTACAAAGAACTGAAACACTAGGGGGAAAAAACATACAGAAGAAAGATACCTAATGGCTTCTTCAGGGAAAGCCTATTATTTTTTGAACATTAAAAATGTTCAGCTCTTTCATGTCAGAATTACAAAGTGGTACAAGCCTTTTACACAGCTGGAATTTCAATATTAGACCATTAAAGACCAGAAGAACTGAAGAGATATTTTAATTACTGGTGTGAGTACAGTCCTGTTCTGGCTCACACAAAGTTTTCAATGTCAGGATTCCTCCTAAATATGATAGAAAGGTATTAATGAGAATCCTTTCTGTTATCACATTAACCAGTTTAGACAAATAATTTAATGAAGCTATATCTGACAGACAGTTAGGTATCTGGGTAGACATCTTTTACAATATCATAGTATGCTATATAACAATAAGTAAAACTGCTAGCAATACTACTATTTCCCTCTATTTCTTAATATTGTAACAGAGAGAAACTGCAATTAGACCTGATTTTCCTCAGTGTTATTTTCAATGATAATTTATCAGATATCTTTTGAATATATTTTGGTAACAAGGCATAAAATACTCCATAAAGGCAATGACATGAATGCTTAAAAGTGAGTGGTTAAGCTGCCCAGACAAAGGTATATTAATGGCCACTAATATTTGTGAACAGCTAGGTAAACAGGTGACATGTCTTTTTCCTTCATATGAATCTATTTTTGTCAGTATTAGTAGCAATTCCCTCTATATCCTATTGACAGCATATCTCTACCAGCTACCCCTCTCTGGTGCTTGATTTGAGTCTTATTACCAGCACTCACAGCCTGAACAAGCCACAACACTAGATGGATGAGTCTTCCTGTCTCATTCCTGTTAAGTTTTACTTCTAATGTCACCAAAAAAAGTGGGAAGTATGATGATTACCCTTTTCACAATGTGAAAGCAAGACCAGCAAAAACTTGCTTGAGACTGGCAATTTATCTTAGAGCAGGCTATGCAATGCAATTATGCTGCCTTCCAGCCATGGCACACCTTGCTGAGGCTCACACACATTCAACTATTCCAGCCCCAAACCATAAAGCATTCACATGCTGTTAAAAGTCTTTTTAGTTCTCTCTCTCTAGCTATCAAAAAATTGATATCACTGGATGCCAATCGGTGCAGGGTTAGGATTACTATTTGCAAAGCTTTTAGTGTCTGCTCTACTGCACCACCACTGTATCTGAAATGATAATTTAAAAGGTCAAACAAGAAAGAAAAAAAAAAAAAACATTTTCTTGCATAAAAAATACAGATTCTACAAAACCGGTTTCCTCAAGGAGAGAATGCAGCCTGAAGGTTATGGCTCTGATGGTTGTTTTCCACTGTGTCTGTTTTTCAAATGTGATAATGTCCTTTTATAAGCACCCCAGTAAGAGTTTACAACCTTCTCCCAGGGATTGTAAATCCACTGCTTTTCTCCTCTAAATTTTTAACGGATACCATTGTTTCCTTAAATTGCACACAAGGGGGATGAAAGAATTAGGATTATTCTCAAGTACATCAAATTCAGTTTCAGGGCCCTTTATGATCCACAAAACTGTATCAAGGGACAGTTAATAGGCATGACAGATTCAATCCTGAAAGGTGAGAGAAAGCAATGTTAACCAAAACTGCAACAGAAACCAACTGACAGAAAGATGTTCTGCTCAAGGAGTCAATGCTTAATGCAACACCGAGCCACTCATTAATATCAATAGAAAATTAAATAGACCTTTTTATTTAACCCTCTTTAGGTAAAATACTGACCTGAGTTGAATGTCTTTGAGGCATAGAAGAGCAGAGACCATGTCTGACAAGATACCTTTCCATACAGTATAGGACAGGGAATGAGTTGAATTTGAGGGCAATAGAGCAAATCAAAAAGTGGGAAACCCTTGAGTCACCTCCATAGCAGAGCATTACACCTCATCACAGAGATCTATCAGAAGCTAACTTTTGAAACAAATCCAGCTAGTTACCAGGCTAGTTAAAAACATCTTGACTTTCCACTACAATTTAAAGAGTAAGTTAAAGCATTGCATTTCTATCTGTGTACCACTGCTGTGAGAGGGCACTGTACATCATCCCAGACTGAGCTAGCAAGGCTGCACAGCTCTGCTGTGCTCTGTGGGCATCAGCTCTCTATGGAGCCACTACACACATGCTAGCTGCCAGTTTTCCTGCCACCACTGTGAGATACCACAGCTCCTCTCCACTCTAGTTTGAAAGCAGTTTTCCAGAGTTATATATAGTATTTCAGGTAAAATCTTAGCACTCCTTTGAACACAGATAGTTCTAATTCCATACATATCTACTCACACTAAACTGACACACAATAAGGCCACAGTGTTCATTCGTGCCCTTGGCACGCTCATGACTCCCAATTAACCAGGATGCATAAATATAGATTTGGATAACCTACTCATCATCAAACAATGAGAACCTCCAGTTTGTAGAACTGTTTGTTGTGTAGTTGAAGAGCTTGTAATTAAACCTTGAATATGCTAGTGTTATTAATCTTACTCTTCCTTCTATAATTTCACTAAACAAGTAATTTATCTTTTCATGTGTAATACCCTTCCAGCTTGCTTTTTCTCCCCAGGGAGTTTCATCACCATACTATTTTATTACTTCTTTGGACCACTCCGACACAGATCTTTAAGGAGCTCTCTGGTTTAGTAAGTACTTCTCCATATACCTTATCATCTGCTTTCCAAGCAGCTCTTCAGTCACATTAGATTTTTCCCCCAGGTTCTCATTTTATTCCACGTGCATAATTTCCCAGGTGATAGTATATCAAAAACTTTACTGAAGTCCAGCAGTATTTCTTTCAAGCTTTTGTTGCCAGAATTCATTCCAAGCTGGCAGAAAACTTTGCTACAGAAAGACTGCTTCTCAAAGAAAGAGAAGACACTGAAAATATGCTGTAAAGCACATGGATAGAGCTTTGATTTTGTTTTCCATTGGAATTAAAATATATAAATATACTTCTTACTTTTGCAGGCACTTTATTTTATATCCTTCATTAATCACAATTCAAGATTAGACTGTGAGGAAATGAGCTCTGTGCTACTTTTGCACTAATTAACTGTTGCACATGTATGTGTGCATGCAATAACAATGAAGGATCAAGGGAAAAAAAGTGTTTTGTTTGGATTAAGAACCCTAGTGGAACAAAGCAAATAGTGCTATAATTAAAGCTGGTTAATCCTAATACTTCCTAGAGGTTTTTGCACCTTCATTCCTGTCTGGCTTTCTGCCATATCCATCTTGTATTTCTGCTGACATATTTGCAAATACAGAAAATACACATGTGGCAAGCATAAGTTCAATTTAGTGGAATTGATTAATACTTTGTCACATAGTTATGATGGAAGAAATAAGCAAAAATTCCTTAAAATAATTGTCTTCCTCCTGCTCAAGTATTTGCATAGTGACTAAACATATTTCCCTCTGTGTTTTAATTCCCCTAGTAAGAGGGACAAATTTATACAATATGTATACGTGAGAGCACATTCTTTTATTATTCTGAAAGCAATATTAGTGATTATTATACTGATTATTTTCAGCTCCCCTAATAACAATAGCAATGGACATTCAGGGCTACTCAATATCTCCCAAAAAATCTACCTTATATTTACAGATATCATATTGTAAAATGAGGTCTATTTTGCCTTTCAAAAAGGATAAAGCATTTGAAATTAGGAGGCCTTTTAAAATTAACTAAGCAATCTTTGTCTTCCTCGCCCAAACTGTCAACTTTCACTTGAGCAGTTACATTGCATTACATTAATTTCCTTTTCAACACAGAGATCTATTTGTTTACCAAAATCATAGAATCACTAAGGTTAGAAAAGGCCTTCAAGATTCTTGCATCCAACCTTTGACTGAATGTCACCTTGCAAATTAAACCATATTTCTCAACAACTTCCAGGGATGGTCACTCCACCACTGCTCTGAGCAGCCTGTTCCAATGATTAACCAACCTTTCAGTGAAGAAATTCTTCCCTCATGTCCAACATGAACTTCCCTTGGCACAGCCTGAGGCCATTTCCCCTCGTCCTCTCACTAGTTTCCTAGGAGAAGAGGCCAATCCTCACCTTGCTACAGACTCCTTGCCGGTAGTAGAAGGTCTCCCCTGACAGCAGTGCTGTATCAGCTTAGACTGAAAAGGCCCATATTGCTTTTGAAATAAGACCACTGATTTAACTGTTGACATTTAGGTTTAGATGTCAAATTCTGGGTACCTTGGTTTGAAATTACGGCAGAACTCTTTTTTCAGTCTGGTAGACTCTAACTGTGAGAAATCATTTTTTGCTGTTCTTTCTGCACTCTCTAGTTTGCAAACTAATTTATCTTTGCTTGTGTTAATTTTTTTTCCCTTTAGGCCTCTTCTATTTCTTATTTATCATTCAGTTGCTCATTCTCTTTCTTTTCTCCTTCTTTGCCTCTTTAGCTCCTTAGTCACTTACTATTCAGGTGCTTATTTCAAAGCATTTTACAATGCATGCTAGTCTGCTCACATTTCCTCAGTGTTGAGTAGACGTATCAGGAAACCTTTTCTCCTTACAACTTAAATTTATCAAAATACCTGCTTAGTTTTCAAACATTCAGCCTAGCAGCTCTTGTGGCATTGTTTATATACTGAAAGAGTTGAGATGTTGAAGCCAAAACTTCTGGCCTCTGCTTATGTCATTAAAAGCACTTGTACAGCAAAACTTCATTGGTTGCATAGTTGTAAATTGCAATTGATTGTTCTCTCCTCCCCTCCTGTTTTCTGGAGACAGCAGTGGGATGGGACCATGCTTAGGATCTGGTAAGAGTGTGTCAATTCTGACTCATCACCTGATATCACCAGTTCCAAACTGAAGCATCCTCTTTAGAGGACAGCCTAAAATATATACTAGGAGTGATGTATCCAGTCCGAAAGAATACCTGCATACCGCCAAGTGGCTGATCTGCAAGCAAAAATATGTCCTGAGCTCTCCCGATTAGCCTTCCACTACCTGTGTTACCTGAAATCACACCCCTTTAACAGAGTGACAGGCCAGGTACTCACATGCAGTACAGAATGGGAAATGCCAGTGCAAGCAGAGAAATTGTGACACAATGCATTATAAAGATACACAGTAAAACCATCTCCATTTGTATTTATTACTCTGGGTTTTCCTTTGTATTTATTGGGTTATCACTGGGGCAAAGTAACAGGCGTGGAAATTTACAGGTATATCAGGCTACGTGATACAGCTGAGCACTGAGCAAAAAGCCTAAGCTTGTTTCATAGTAAATAGGACTAACTAAAAAAGGAAGCAGTTTCACCCTTGTGAAATATCTATCAATATTCCTTATTGGCTAAGTAAGACCTAATAATGTCTGTACCACACAGGCTTCTGACCTAATGCAGGACAGAACTCTCTGTCTCCATGGTGTTAATGTAACATTGTGCACACACAACCTCAAGGCTCTTTGGGGCTCGAAGAGTCAGTCTGTGGAGTAACATTTAGAAGTAAAGTATTTCACATGGATAATGGATCAAAGATTGAATTATTCAGCATTGATGTAAAGCTTTGACGTCCTGTCTAAGCCAAAGTACCACCAGATCAGACATTCAAAGTAAAGCAAATAATTTTCTAAGCATACTCAGTCAAAATATCATTTTATAAGCTATGTAGCTTTCCATCTTTTAGAGAAAGGAGAGAAGTAACTTTCTGTATGTATACATAATGTTCTTTTTAAACAAGAATAATATAGTCATATATTGTATGTCAAAAGCCATTGAACTAAAGATATGGTAGTGAGGATTATTTAGTGTGAAGAACAGATGTTACATGACTTGCCTCTATACCTCACATTCTTGATGATTTACACAGGTGGCCTCTGAGCTGAAAAACTTAGATGAAGAGGATATATTCAGCCAGATATTCTGAAAGCATAAGCTAGCTAGCCATTATTTCCAGGCTATTATTAGCTTTGCAGCACTTTTATGTAGTAACAGCCTGCTGCTTCACAACCAGCTGGTTATCATTTTCAAAGCTCTTCCAAATTCTTTCTGGAGTTTCTTTGGACCTCCTTCCGGAAAGATTTCATTTTCTTTGGAGTTAAGGGACATCAAAAGATTAGATTGTGTCATATTTTTAAGAGCTAGCTTTATTCATCTCAGAGAAAAAGCAGAATTATCAAGCTACATCTGACCATTCCAGCCTACTGAAAAATCTTTTTGAAAATATTGTTAAAGGCTAGTCAAGTCTGATCATGACCCTGTTCTATATTTAGTTCTAAATGTATTCTGAAGGCATAGAAACGTGGAATTCAGATGAAGTCCCCAAAAGACAGGTATCAAACTGAGAGGAATTTAATTGTAGGGTATGTAGCATAGCATACTTTTAATTAAACTAGGAAAGTATACATTCATTGTAACTGAATAATAATTTACCAAACATCCAACAGATTAAATGTCCTAACATCTAATAGATTTACTATCCTAATACTTTTAAGGTAACAACATAACTTCTTTATGTACAGGTTTCTATACAACAGGATCAAAAGGGAAAGAGTCATGCCACACAGGCCCTGGAAACATAACACTGCTAACAACACTTCTTTCAAAGTTATGGCACTGGAAGGCATGCTATGAACTCAGAGGTGGGAATGTCCTTAGCGTGGCAAAGATATGACACCCAAGGCACTGTGCACCAAGAGGTTGGCAGGGAAGCAGGAAAGAGTTTGGACTAGGTATAGGCAATTTCCAAACTTACCCAGTCCCTTTTTGCCCAAGTGTTCAGTGGAACATTAGAAACTCCCATTTCCTTAAAAACCCAAAGACCCAAGTCATATTTTTGACACTAACACTTTGCAGTAATAAGGTTATTTTTCTCCCTTAGACTTAGCTGTTCTTTGACATCTTTATGTTCATCATCCTATCAAGTGCTGCACTATGTTACTCATACATATTTAGAAGATGGTATTTTATACATTTATTTGCACAAAGCATGACCAAATACAAGACTTCTCTGTTTCAAGTGGCTTGTATCAGCCTTAAGGAGGCTATAAAATTGCTTTGTTTCATTTACCCAGAGAATTTATGTACTTGTCCTTAAAATTTACTAAGTAGATATGAACTAATTTGCAACTAGATGATTTTGTAAGTGACCGGTGTTAATTTTTCCAATATTTAATATTATATTTATTTACACTTGGAATAACAAAAAAAAAAATAAAAATTGCTTGGTATCAGCAGCTTTTTGGATCATGAGAAAACTGTACCTTAAACTGCATTATTAGGTATGCATCATAAATAGCTAGTGCAGCATTTTCACTTTAAATGTTCAGGACTGTAAAGAGATATTTTTGCATTTTCACTTGTATAAAAAAGTCATTGGTAGTTTATACTCCATGAGATTCCCTAAAAGTAATAGGAGAATTATTTGGGTACCCCTGATTAATGCTAACTGGCAGAATAGACATAAATTCCCTGTGCATTAATGAGAAAATAAAACTCCACAAACTTGTTCCGTTTGAAAATTGTAAGCATGCACAGGTTTCAAAGCATGATTATGTGATCACTTTTAAATAACCAGTATTTTATTTCCTCCAGGCTTCTGTGCTTAAATTATAAAATATACTTTACATTACAGGTACATCTTCTGTTGTTTCAAATGTTCTGTTCCTTTTCTTAGACACCTCTTGTAAAGAATCTTGATCATAAATAATTTTAATTTGATATCACAAAGGGAAACAAAAGCTTTTAGCATAAAGCAGTTTTCATTTTAGAAGTGTTCTATCCCGTTACAGAAAGTGGGTTAACTTATAAATATCTTGTGATATAAATTCAAATCTGGAAACATAGCAATAAAAATACATCCTGATTCCTCCGAATGTCGTGAACTCAGCAGAAGGAGGTCACAATTTGGCCTCTATGCTTCTATTTCATTAGTAACTCTCTGAGTGTTACACATTTGAAACTGAACTAATAGAAAATACTAGTGAACAGTGACATCTGTCAAATCTGTCTTCAGCACTGTGATTCTGCCCAATATCGTCCCTTAAAAACTCCACAGTTTCTGATGCTTGAACAGAGAAATGTATCATAATTCCTGAAGAGTTTGAACTTTTATAATCTATCTGACATGATACCCAAATACAACGAAAGACAAGTATTCCATCAATCATTTTCCCTAGCACTAAAGACTAAACAAGAAAAACATGTGCTCCAATTAAATGTACGAGAACCTGGGATTATAACAATCACCCTTTGGCTCTGACACTAGCTCCATTTTTCACCTGGTGGAAGTCAGCGTGGGGTCACTACTCATTTCTTGGAGAAAAAAAAGGATTTAAGACCAGCCTTGGGTTGATGTTTTCTCAGAACCATCACAAATATATGCAACCTTGCTCAGTATTGAAATAAGTATTGCTTGAAGTTATCAAAACATAGTAAGGAAAGTACTCAAAACTATGTCAAAGTTATTTCTCCTACTGTCGAGATCAAACACCGTATAAATCAAATTTGTGACTCAAGAACTCTGCAAAACACCAGTCAGCTTGTAGGTACCTTAAGCAGACAGGAGACTGAGCAGCAGAATACTAGGGAGGCACAAATATTGCTCCCTGCTGCAAAGTGGATGGCAAAAGTTAACCTGCTCTCAACATGTGCCTAGGTATAACAAATAAACTAAACAACTACAGCTCCTCCTGCGTCCTTGGGATCATGTGGCTGGGTATCTGAAACTGAAATGCACAACTGCCATACGTGGGCAGATCTGCCATTCTGCTTCCAACAGCAGGCAGTAGCAGATTCCTACATAGGAATCAAAGGAAAAATGGAATCAGGAGGTACTTAAAGCATAGGCAGATGGTCATTCTGTTTAGACTTTACATTAGTTTAATGTACACTAGAGAGAGGTATGCCATCTTCTCCTACAGTAACAGAGAGTGTCACACAGAACACTTTGTTATTCTACACAGACACACAGCAATTGAAAACTCTATGCAGGGTGCATGCAAAGGGTTGTCTCCAGGAAAGCAACAACAAGGATAAACAGACATTTCAGAGTCCATAGCTGACCCAGAAAGATACGGTAATCTAATTTAGCCTTGCTTTT
The DNA here is from genome assembly GCA_013400415.1 of Scytalopus superciliaris. Lineage (NCBI taxonomy): Eukaryota > Metazoa > Chordata > Aves > Passeriformes > Rhinocryptidae > Scytalopus > Scytalopus superciliaris. The sequence goes on along the minus strand of VXBX01002152.1, from coordinate 737,345 downwards.
AAGAATCTGATGCATATTCAAAAAAATACATTTAATGTTTTAATTTAAATTAAAAACTCTTTAAAAAATCCTTTAACCATTAAGTGCTTATCAAAATGATGTGGCTTTGGATGCATTCCATAGTAACAAAGGAAAGTGAAACTTTAGAATGTGAAAAGCTGACGACAGAGCACTAAGAGATAGAAGCAGGAATGCTCAAGAAACAACTCACACCATCTGATTTAATTGGGTTATAGAATTAAGTTGTGCCAAGAAAGGATTTCAAACTCTGCAGTCATTTTAACAGCTACAGATAGATAGTTTAAAGGCCATCAAAGTGGAAGCTCATGATAGAATGAGTCATAGAACTGAAGCTGCCAGAAAATGTGAAGGGCATACATAATAAGTACTTACAAGGGGTGCTTGGCTATTTGGTGTGTACTGTACCATTGATTGTGAATGCACCACTCCAAAAAGGCATAACAGAAAGAATAAATAAAGAACTAGAATCCTTCAAAAGCTTCTGCCCAACTGAAGCTAATTGTTACAAAATTGTCTCAATGCTCAGCTTTGTTCTCTCCATTGTCTGAGAGTTCATTCTATTTAATTGATTTTTTTTCTTATGTATCTTAGGACAATGTTTTAATTTGATGAGCAGGAAAGGGAAAGCAGGACTAATGGCATACCAAAATGTAATTTGGACACTGATAAATATTTCAGCTGATATTGGTTACAAAACTAGTAATGTAAAATATATATATTTGGCTCTGTATAAGGGGGGGAAGGGGCAGGTGGCAGGGACGGGACAGGAGGGGGAGCAACTGCAAAGCTTCCCTCATTGAGGAGAAATGGAATAAACTTCTTCCCTACTAAGGGATGATACAATTTAGCGATCATGATCTACTGCCTCAAGATACCTCCTGGGTGGTGGGAATTTGCCTGAGCAAATCATGAAGGTTCAAGTTTCTTTGCTTCATATTTAGTCCATGCTTATCCTTTTTTTAAAGACAATCAGTGAGTAAAGGATACGTATTTTGTAGTGATCAAATGGGGACTGCTGAACTCTATGACATTCTCTCAGTCAGCCTCTTCTCTGACTCAGCTCCCAGCACTGGGAAGGCCAGGACTGGCCACATTCATATCTGGTATACTTCACAATGCTTACTCACTGCTCAGCAATGGTAAGTGCACACAGACAAGTAGTATATAAATAAGAAATAAGTGAAGGATTACATTCATGTGCCATGAGGAATTTTAACACGCTCAAGTTAATATTCTTTTTTTAAGGAAATAAAAAAATTCCTGTGTAAGAACACTACAAGAGACCTGGTTTAGAAGCAAAGCTGTACAAAGTGCCAGAACTTTTAACCAACTGAGGGCAGAGGGGGAAGAAAAGTGCAAATATGCAGTCCTGCCCAGGTTCTACTGTCTTTGGAGACAATGCAGTCCAAAGACAAACTTCTTTTTCTTTGAATTAGACACTTTTCTTAAATCTACCAGAACTATGTCTCACTGTCTGTAAGAGAAAAAAAAATGCAAAATCCTGTCTTTAAACAACACACCTTTTGTGGCTTAGTGAGAACATGCAGTTGGCTATTCCCAGGCTAAATCCATGCTGTTAGTAGTTAACTGCAGCACAATAGCTATTCTGGCGATACATTTAAGTCTTGAGGATGAGGAACCTCCCTACCAAAAAGGATGAGAAAGAGAAGCCATGTGCCATAAAACTGCTGGAGCAGAGCTGGGCAAGCCCAACATGTGGCTGTGCTCAGGCAAGAGCTCATGAGGAAAGAGCTGTCTGCCGGCTGGTGCAGCACAGGTGGGATGAGGGCTGAGGCAAACTGTGCCACCCAACACAACCATCATCAGCCACACTCAACCAGGCAGCCCTGACTTGTAACACAGGTTAAGACCACCCTTAGCCTACAAGAGGCTTTAGGGATGCTGCACTTACAGGTCCTTGAGCTGGGAGCTGTGCAGATAATAGTGCTCTTGCCCATAGCCACTGATCTGGTCATAGCCAGGAAAGAGGTGTCACCCCAAGCATCTGCAGCTTGGGGCTGGTCTCATCCCAAATCATGCACAGGGCTAAGTGCTCCTTCATGAGGATATAGATGTGCCTATCGATGGGCACAGACACACAGAGCTACATCAGTCCCCTGCACACCGAAACCAGGCTTCCTCTTCTCCATGCCAGACACTCACTTTAGCACCCAACAGCACTTTGGTACTAAGGATTTATGGATTTCTCTGTGTTTGACAGAAGATAAATCACCCTCTTCACCACCACTTCTTGCTCATACATAGGTAAGGTCCTTCAGCCATCTTTTCCCAAACTGCCCAAGCACACTTTCAACTTGAGAAGTACCAACTCCAGTAAAGCTGAGCAGCAGTTATTTCAGCTGTGTGCTGGCCATGCTGCTCCCAGCCTTTTGTGCAGATGCATTCAAAGCCTAACATGCTCAGAGGGTCTAAAAGAACATTGCACACAGAGCACTGTATGGCTCAAGTCCCAGTACCCTAAGATTTGGAGGCATCATGTTTAGATCATCAAGGAAATTTTTTGTTATTCACAGGCATCAAGGAATATCATCCTGTTATGAACAATGACTTTCCAAATCACTGTGGATTATGCAATTGAATTTGAATAGTTCATGTAAACAAAGAGGAGAGGAAGAAAGATATTTGAAGAAATCAAAGGAATGAATCAACTGCAAGACCACAGCAACTGAGTATTTCCCTTGATGGTTGGCAAGTTCAATGCAATTTAGGTTATATTCAGTAAGTAAAACTTTGGCTTGTGATATTAATGGGCTCATAATAGCTTCCTCTGGGATATATATTACTTCCACTCTTGTTAAAACTTCCTTTGATAACTTATTCATCACTTTGCCTTTTAAGGGTTACAACATGTTTCTTAATACATTTAGTATGCAAGTCCTCCTGGAAAAAGGTTTTTGACCTTAGGTAATTTGAACTTTCATGATTGATTGTGCCAGAATTAGAGAGGGTAATTTCAATTGCACTGTTCAAAAAGATCTAGGAACAGACAAAAGAAGAAATAAAATGTCACCATTGACAGAGACTATAATCTCAGAATAATTTGACTTTCACTGAGAATATTCTAATTTAACTATAAATAGAGAATATAAAAATAGACAGTGTATATAAAGAACAGCAATAATAGAAAGATATTGATATAATAAAGAGAAAGGTAGGCAAACAAGACAACATCACAATACTCAGCATTACTGAGCATTTAATAACCAATTATATAAATACTTCCTTTGTATTTAGTAATTATGACAAGCAATTCTTGTCAATAAATATACCATTTGAAAAAATTGCTGTCCCTTCTTGCAACATTACCGAGAGAAAATGAGGGTCAGTGGAGAAATCAAGACTGATTATGAAAATAAGCAGCAAGCTTAGATTTGCAAACATTTATCATGCTTTAATATATCAATGTATAAAATGTTTATAATTTTAGCTATGATATGCTACTTCAAAAATGCCTACAAATGCATATGCATAAATAAAACAAAAGCGCTTTGAAAAACAGGGAAACAGAGAGTGAGAGACATAAAACCAACCAGAATCCCCAAAGCACAGGGGTTTATAGGTAAGAGTCACAGTTTTGCGCTACTGAAAATGAAGAAATTAATAAAATCAGATACTTGATGGACATGTAGGTAAAATTTATTTTAAAGGAAAACGAAGATCATCAAATTTTTGGGCTTCCTTTTTGGAGGATACTTATACAGACTGACTTCAAGTCAGACATTTGCTTCACAGGAGCTGCCTGGGCACAGCACATTCCATATGTGAAATGCAGGATAACTTGTACAGTACGGAGAAAGATAGGTTCTTCTCATATGGAAGAAAATGTACTTATAAAAGAAAGTTGTTGTAAGCAGTCATGAGCGAGTCATGAGATAGGCTCCCTGGTAGTAGTTTTACTGTACATTTCAAAACTTAAAAAAACCCTCAAAACACACACCCCTACACCACGGGGGGGCGTGGGGAGGGGGGGGGGAAGTCTAATCTCTTGACCATGAGGAAAACAAACTCCTTGTCTCAAAATAAGGGACTAGGAACCACCACTGTATTATCATAATTTCTTTCTGCATGCTAATTTCATACTTCTAAGTCTTATTCAGACTGCAAGCAACCAGTCATGGAGGGGACAATAAATACCTTTAGTAAGGTTTGTAGAAAAAGCTCAGGGCAGCCTGTTGAAAGCACTTGCAATGCCTCCATCCTTACTATCTGCCTTTCCCACTGCTCTGTGCACACACTAAAATGGATCAGCAACATCTTATATGAATAAAACTTATGAAAATACAAATACATAAAGCAATCCTCCTAGGCATCCCAGAATGAAACAAAACAGAAATGAAACATGAAAACTCCTATTGCTATGCGCAATCACTGCATGGATTTTGTGGGGGGACAGTGCTTGAATCTGCCATCACTCAGCTGACCTCACCCCTGGGTATGGGGCAGAAACACCACCTACTGTCTCTAGCGTGGGGTGTCTCCACAGTGCCATTAAAATAAGATTTCCAAAATAATGAAAAACATTCTTCTCCCCTGAAAATGGGAATGTATAATTCTCTCTAATATCCCTAACTCTAACATTCCTCTCCCAAAAGCGCTCAACAGCAGGCTAGCAACAAAAACCAACAAGATATCAGCTCAGAGTTTTTCTTTGCTACTATCACCATCTTCAGAGGAAATTTCAGCTTCTGGTGTGAATATAGAAAAAAGAAATACATTCTTGGTGATATCACTGTTTTCCATAATTAACTTGAGTGTTAAAGTACAAGACACTTGAATGTTTCAAATAGTGCTCTAGGCTTGTTGGGGCTTTTTAGCTCTGAAACTCTCATTGTGTCAGTCATCCCGTATGGACATTTTCTATTTCTCACGGAAAGAGAAAAATACAGCATTTGGCTGGTTAACTTGTAATAGGATTGCAAAAGTTATCTGATTAAATGTCCTATACAGTTTGACATCTATGATAGATATCCACTGCTCTAAAAATTAAATTTCAGAACTTGGTTGTTCAAAGAATGGAAGGAAATGATGGGGGGAAAAGATCCCTGTCCCAAGTACTTTATAGACATCTGTGCTTTCAATATCTTTGAAATTCATTGTTCCACTGAAGACTTCCTGCACATTATAGTCTGTATTTGATTTTGAAGGCATTTTTTGGATCTACACTTTGCAAATCTTTATCCCTTCTGTAGTGCATAATCCATGCATTTTGATGGCTTAACAAATCAACAATCTATTTTTCTTTACTGAAGCACTAACAACATCAACTGTTCAGATACCTGAACATTTCCAGCTTTTTGCAATCTATCCAAAGATAGTCCAAAAAAGACGATAATTAATTAAAAAACCTCATTTAATCTGGAACAGGGGGTTGCTTGAAATTAAAATTTTGGAAAAGCTTACAGGAATGTTGCTATAAAACTGAAGCGTGCCTGTTGCAGGGTATTTCATGTGCTGCTGATTGGAAGAATTATGTCATTTTTTCCATTACAGAAAACAAATAATATTGTTTGTATATGCAATATAAACTTTTAAATTCCAGTACCTTATATCCACATGACTCAAAGGACTTTTCAGTGCCATTCAATGCAAACTCCTACTATAGCATAACATTTATATAATCCCCCTCATATGCATATTAATTTATGGGCTCTGGAAATTCAGATTTTCAAACAGCATGTATTCATACTAAGAGAGCATATGGACGTTTATGGTTTTTGTGTGGGTTTGTTTTTTTTTTTTCCTGAAGTGATATTTTCTCCCTGTTTATATTCTTCTGATTTGAGCAGTGGACACTGATCTATACCCAGCCCTTGTTTTGCTAGAATATCCCCAAAAGTATCTTCAATAGATTCTATAAGGCAGGTATTGCACAGATATCAACATGGAGGCTGGGCCTTTTCTCCTCTTCTTGTTGACAGAATTCATATGATGGGAAAAGATACAGTCCCACAAACCTAGATCAAGCAGTAGAAGTCAGAAGCAGATTTCCACACTGTAATCCCTGCAACACTTCTTGTTGCAAGGTTCTGTGCTGTTGCTTGAAAAAATCCTCAGGGGCAGATTTGTAACCTTTTTTTAATCCTTTCCTTTCTGGAGTCCAGCAGGGACTCCCTAGATACTCATTTACATCAGTCTTAAAGATTTCTACTTCACCTGTTCCAAAATCTTTCAAATGTGCTTAACTGTATCAGTGTGTAGTATTATAGGTGAGAGTTTGCTTTAGCTCAGCTGAAGGAACTTCAGCTTGCACATCTATGTTTTTCACAGCTGCAAGTTACAATTGGCCCCTAGCCAATCTCTAATTAATTATTGCTCCAAGGGCCTTCTGCTCCTCTGGACTTCTCAGCTAAAGTGTTCTTGTCTTATCGCTGAAATTTTTGGTTTTACTAAAGTGCATAGGTTTGCACTTTGCATATTAGAGCTCATTTGTTGCTTCTCAAGCCTAACAAATCATGTTGTCAATATGTTTAATTCGCACCCTATTGTTTTCTTTCAAAAGCTGTGAAAAAGTCCTGCATACTCATTTGATTAGACTGAGCTATATGTAATTGCAACACCAAGATTATCTCTCGCCTCTGGGATTTTTGAAATATCACACTTTACTCCCCAGGGACAGGGTATCACCCAAATTCAACTGCTGGAAGGAAAGTTATGCCTAGTCCTTTGTCTCACTGACATTCCCATGCTCCACCAGCCTTCAGCAGCACATGGGAGGGATGAGATGAAGTACTGCATAGAGTACTCAGTGAATACTTCATCCAATAAGAAAACAAATTAACTCTTAACCAAAGACCATATGTGGACCCAGTCTAAATCATAAAATAGTGTTTGTACCCATCCAAAGAACACCAGGACTAAAAAGCACCTATAAGGCAAAACTAGCGGGTTTTTCAGTGTAGGAATGGGCTTTCATATGTATTGGCAGCATTTTGCTTAGAACTGGATGGAGACTGAGCAGAAACAGAGACTGGCATTTTGCAACAGGATATAAGGTCCTGTACCAAGCACCATTTGCCAGAACAATATTCCTGTAGCTTTTCTAACCAATGTTAGGATTGTGACAAATTGCTTACAGATATGAGACTAGTCTGGATCATGTGACCCAGTCCTCATTTCTGTCTGCCTCGGTTCATCAAGCCTGAATGAAACTTCAGCATCTCTGTAGATGAAGTCTATGATTTATCTCCATTGTTTTATTTCATTACACTAGTGCATCAGATATCAGTTGCAATGTTACATGAAATTGAAAAGAGAAAGCAAAAAAATGCTGTCAGAGAAAGCGAGAAGGTTCAGGCAAAGTAAAAAAGCACTTCAAAATATGACTCCCTTAACTGCCCTGTACTGCTCTTTCTTAACAGCATACAGCAAGTATATATGGTTCTTCTGTTCATAATACAGCATATAGACAATGTCTTCACTTAAGAGTGATTGAAAAAGTGTGGCTTAAGAAAAATCTCAGTGGACTGACAGCAAGTCACTTGGTCTTCCAGGTTTTTATCCCTTATATTCATCTTCTATACATGCTATATTTTCATGGAGTGCTTGTTAAACAACATTTGGCGAAAATAATTTTTCTTTTCAATAATTTAATGCCTGAGATAAAAGTCATTTTCTGCTATGTTATATTCATGATATAGTCAAGACCTAGATCATCTGAAAGACATCAAGTTACATGTTGTCACAGAGAAAAAAAGAGTCTTTTCCTGGTGACATCATGATGATTCAACACTTACGAGTCTCTCTGTCTGCACTGGTTTATTTTCTCTTATTTTCCAGTGACACTAACAATTTGCCTGTTGTCAAGTCTTTTTCCTCTGCAGGTGCTCCTTTCTCTCTCCAAAGTACAGCAACTTTAAAGCATTACTTTAGATGTTTCTCCTGCCATGTAGCACATTGACAGTTCAAATAGGATGAAGTGAAAAGGTGAATCAATGGTTATTACAGTAGTGTAAGAGTTTAATGCAAATCCCTGGTATGCACAGAAAGTCTGTTAGAGAATTGTTTCCTGTAAATGAAGCAGAGATAATAGAAGAAGAAAACTTGAATTGCGCTGCATGGGAAAGCAAAATATGTTTAAATGTCTTCCCCTTGTTCTAAACAGAATGCAAACTAAGCAATTTAAAAATTCCAGTTAAAAGTGTAATATTCAAAGCAGTTAATAGCCAGATTTGCTTCATTTATGCATTTGAGCCCATCTCTCCTAACATTCAAACTGAATCATAAACCTACATGCTTTATACCCTTCTCCAAATTCCAGCTTTCATCTTTCCTAATATTAGATATGTTCTCAGGTAAAGCTTTGCTTTCATTCATCATATCTATTCTGATTTTAGAAGTTTAGCAGAATACACTCTACCTTATTGAAATACTATCACATCCCTTGCATCAAAGAAACAGTTGTAAGAATTTTATATTTAAGACTATGGTCTGTACACATGCTATAGTAGTGATAGTCCGGGGACATATAAAGCCAGTCTTGCTCACTGTATAATAGCAGAAAGACTATTCTGTGAAAAACACTATTTGTAACCCTGTTAATGGTGATCTTCATTCATCAGTGCCTGGTAATTACTCACCGTCACCTCATTCTACTAATGAATACCTAATTTACACTATGGAGAAACGTTACAGGCTGTTGCCCGGGGAAGACTTCAGTGGTACATTCCTCTAGGGAAACATGCTCCAGCTGCTGCTCGCCTGTGTGCACCCTTATGAACAACAGGTACTACCCTTGTGTAACTGCTGTATTGTTACCATGTACTTAATTTGGTGGTACCACATCATGGTTTGTAATGAACGAGCAGAAAGAATGGGAGGCATCTATAGTGCATAGCCAGGTTCAGCTTGAAACCATTCCCACAAACACTTACTCAGAGCGTTTACACTTTTGATCTGAAATCCAATAGAGAAATGAAAATTTGAAATCTCAAACTTCTTTTTATTCTGAGGACTGCTTGACTTTCTCAGAAATTGGTTATAACATAAGAAACTTTAACTATTCTAGTTAACACACTTATTTTCTGACAAAAAGATTATGATTTATGCTTGCTGATCAAAACTCTTGCACCTACTTACTTGTATCTGTTTAGACATTCTGTTTCTATTGTTGCAGTCTGCTTTTTGAAGATCCATTTCATGACAGACAAATCTACATAAAAACAAACCATATCTTGCTCTGCTGTTTTCTTTGTTCCAAAATATCCTTTAGCCTTGCTGTTTCAATCAGAGAAGCTCAAAATCTACCATTAATTAATTATCTACTGAGATTTTTTTCCTTGATTCAGAAGAAAACCATCACCATTCTGAAAATTAGATTGAACCAGTTTCTCCAGTAATAAGTTCTAACTTAATGCCATCTGAATGACAAAAGATTAATTCTTAATCAAAGTTTTCACACTTCCCCTGTGCGATTGGTTTTACTAGTGTCTACCACAGATAGCATTCACACAAAAAAATCCTATTAATTTATCCTTAATTTAATGCTATGAAATGCTCATGCTTGCTTTTATTTTTCTGCTAACCAGACACTGAGAATTTATTCAGAATAATATGTAACTCAGTCACTAAAGACAAAAGTCATATGAGAAGAGCGAAGATGAATAATCAGAGCATTGATGTTTTTCCTGAATGCAATAGGAATGAAAGCCTAAAGACTTATTATCACATGACAAAAGCTCATTTCTTTTACTTTAATCCCTTGATATACTTCCCTAAAAAAATGCTACTCAACCACAGATGCTTTAAACAATGTACATTTCAGCACGCTTAATCATTTATCAAAGCAGAGTTTTACTGTCAGGCATGTTCAGTATTGAACCAAAGGTCCTCCATTTTACTGCCAAATCTGTAACTCTTTAGGCATTCAGCATAGCTGTAACACCTGCTTTTCTTTCTAAAATTATTCTGCTCTTAATGGAAAACAATAATGACATTCATTTACATGTGTCTGGTAAATAATAAAAATTAAATCCACAGTATATAAAGAACACAATTACAACAAATATTTCCATTGTTTTTCAGAATTCTTATGAGTAGGAAGAGACATAAGCGAATCTAATAGTAAGACTAAAATTGACATATGTCTTTGATTTAGTGCACATTTCAGAACTATTTAAGCAGTTTACATAAACATCGTAACAACATTTCCATGAACAACTAAACTAAATAACATAACTGGCATTCTGTTTGCATAATCATCTAGCTGAGATAAAAACTTTGTTGTTTTCAACTGTGTTGATGTAAAATTTAGAATGATAATTATGGTTTCTTGATGAAAAGCTACTGGAAACTCAAGAATATTTCTGTGGACTGGGCTACAGGAAAAATACCTGGACAAATTGAAAAAAGATGGAATATTAAACTTTCAGAAAGTCAGAATACTAAAATTTTCTTTTTGAAAATATTTGAGTCAAATTTAGGTACTTGTCCCTTCATCTCCCCAGAGGTTTTAGACGTATAAGATTTTCAAAACTCAAAATTCAAGATTTTTTCCTCCGTAATACTAGCATGAAAATCCTGAGAATTGGAGAAAAGTGACATATGTGAGGAAAGTTAGCAAGATTCAGACCTTTCAACAACCAGACACCTTTTGTTCAGATAGGTGTTGCTAGCTGTGAAGAATCAGACAGTAACAAGTGAAATTATTTCTTGAAGTAAGAATTTAGTTCTTGTGCTGCCATAAGATTTTCATATTTTAAAAGAGGCAGGAATTACACTCTAACTATGAAGTCCAATACTGGAATGCACCAATATATTTGTTTCAAAGACATTACTATTAGAATTAGAAAGTCTAATTAGACATGAAATGAAAGAGCCACAAGATCTTCAAAAGTTATTGATGCAGTGCACCAAGGATACCAAACTGCTGACACATATTCTGTGGTTCTCTTTCTTTGCCATTTATTTTAAAAATAATTAACATAAAAAAGATATTCAGCTTTTATTAATTCTTCTGATCCTTATTCCTCAGATGACTTGAAAATTCTATAATTAATACATCTTAATCATGAGGACACACATTATGTGGGCCAGAACTCCACAACACCAAGCAGAGGATTCAAAAGGCTTAAGTGCCATGAACATTCCAGGAAGTAATGGAAGGAAAAGGTACCTTAGTTTGGTGGGTGGCAAATCTTAATAAAGCTGCCAGTGAGATCTCCTGTCTGCTAATGACCCTAAAGTCCTTTGTTAGTCCACATCCAAAAATCTCTCAAGAATCCATCAGGAAGTTTCTTATTCAAAAGTACATTTAAATTTATGTAATGCATTTCTCACTCTGGCTAAGTCCAATGTACAGATACAAAATTTTGAAAAGTCTGCTCAAAAGAAATGAACATAAAACCTTTTTTATAAGCTCAGAGATAATGTGATGGAGGTAACTAGTTAACTTCCCCACCTCAATAACTAAGAAGTGAATTGAGAAATGAGGGAGTAAAGAAAGCTATCCAACTGTAGTTCAGTAATAACCTATAACTAATTCCAGAGTAATGGTATGAGAGACTTAAAAATACCCCTGAGTGTATAATTTTCATATGAAATCTAACAATATTTTTTGGCTCAGAATAAGGACATTCATTTCCATGGACCTCCCTACATGAAGAATCACCTACACTGGCTGAGATTTCCTTTTTTCCCCCAGAAACATCAATATGAAAAACATAATTTTGAGAATTTCAGAATTTTTCATTCTCCTGATTGAATTAATTTTATGGTTGTATTTTACAAACATGGAGTCGAATGTAATGCCAAATGTTGGTGCAAAGGTTAATTTATTATATCTAGTAAGCAGGTTGGTACTGCTAGATAATAGTTTTAAAATAATGACCTTATGAAGACTGCAGGTGATCAGGTTACAAGAAATTGTTATATGCAACGATATTGAAGTATTTTCTGTGTAAGAATTGTGTTAACTATTGTGGGTGCAAAGTAATTAATATAGCATGTTCAAATATTGCCTGATAAACAGGCAGAAAATTGAGGTGTTCCTCTGCAAACCCCACTGTCTTGGCCTTATCCAAAGTCGCAGAACAGCACCAAGTCATGCAGCAATTACACCCGTAGGCAGGCCAGTTCCCTAAGAATTTATCAGATTTATCAGAAGTCATTTTAGAGAAGCCAATAGGCACAAATATAGCCTATGAGAGACAGAATTACTGCCTGCAGGCTCATGAGATCACAGCAGGCTTAAGAAAAAGTCAAATGTTATGTTTTTCCTTTGCTATGTTATGACATACAGTCATACATATGGGAAGCACAAACCATTACTAAGATTATATGGTACATTAGGAAAGCTGACTAGTCAATATGTTAAAGCCATTGATTTGGGAGGATTGAGCAATTGGTACAGGGAATTCTTAGCAATTAATCACTACTAGACAATAAGGTCTGCTTGGTCTTGGAAGTGCAGTATGAATGACAAGTTAATTACATGGATGAGCCAGTAGTCCTGAGGATGTACTCAGAAATACATACAAGAAGGAGGATAGTACAAGACACAACTTCACCCACACAGGGCAAAACACAGTGCTGTAAACATAGAGCACAGCAGGCAGGGGAAGGACTGGGCCATACACGATCATAAAGCCAGCAGCCTGACAGGGTAGAGTCCTGTAAAGTTCCCAGGTACTGTGTATTAATCACCTCCTTCCTTACAGAGAATATAACCTATTCTCTATAACCACACAGATGCACAGAGAACACTTTCCTCTCTCCCTCAGATGTGTTTTACTGAGAGAAACTGTGTTGGGAGCTCTTCCTTTCTCTGAACCCTTACCTAGGAGGGACTGGGACAGTGCCTTCTCTCCCACCCCATGCACCGTAGGGCAGGCTGGTGAGATCAGACCACCAGAGTCTACGTGCTTCCCACTCTGTTTCATGTTTGGGACTAAAACTGAATATTTCTTTCTTTGCCAAAATGTGGTGAATAATATATGCAATCCTCCCCAAATGAACTCCACCCCCACACCTTCACTCTCCTAGCATCATTCTATTTCCTTCTAATACTTTTAGTAGTTTATGACACCGGTAAAAATCAACTAACATTTGATTCTTATAATGCTCTAAATAAAATTATTCAAGTCATCTGGAAGTTCATGTGCTTTAAAAATAACTACTAATCAACTTAAGCTCAGTACAATCAGATTGTATAAGTCATAAAGCCTCCAAACCCAATTCTTTTTAGTTTGTCTAGAGAACATAATGAATTGCAGATAACCTCTTTTGGGTTATACCTGATACAGCTCACACTGTTTCATGCTTTTGTTTACCTTGCAAGTTGAGTTACCCAATACCCTAGACCTTTCCATCAAACATTGTACCTCCAAGGCTCCTCAAATTCACATCAGATATCTGTCAGTTGTCAAGAACATGATTATTGATGTGAAGTACAAGAGCCTTTCTTGGAGCTTGGATTCTTCCTCAGTCAACACAAGTAATACGTAGACACATATATATGACATTTTAAAAAAGCATCCCCCCCTAGAACTTACTATTCCTTCACATTTTAATTGCAATTTCAATGATCTAAAAATTTGTTTTGGTCCTTCTGTGTACAGGTAGCTGTTTTAAATGGTTTTATGAACAGCAACGTATAATTTCTTCACCATTTCATATTGTGGACTTTTTATTACTAATGGGATCAAATGCAACTTTCACATTTCGAAAATTCTCAACTCTTCCTGTAAAATTCCTAAACAAATTCACATATTGCTACTTTAAAACGTATTTGGTTACCTACCAATTCACATTGGGTCTGTCAGTGAGAAATACCTGAGAAAATTAGCATCTGGAAATAACTGTGATTTTCTTTACAATTTCAAAAGACTATAAAATGAGTCAATGTGTAAGTAGTTTCTATTGTCACATGTTAATGCCCAACTTTATGTATCTTCATGAGGCTATAAAACACATATTAAGGCCAGAAACAAAGTACCAGTATATATTGTCAGGAATCTGTCAGCCGTTGTGCAGTTTTCTATGAGCTGCTTCTTCAGTTCGGTTCCTCTAAGCCACTTTTGTTTTCTCTAAAGGGTCTCTTAAATGCAATTTTTTGCAAGTAGAATACGAAAAAGTTCTTATTTTTATAACACACCTATTTTAATCTCTTTGATGCATGGTAATCCAATATGCATGTAACCTGGGGCTGCTTTCAGAAACGATCTGAAAATGATAAGAGCCATGTAATTCAGCATGACAGAATTTTAAAAAGGCATTCGCAAGGCTAGTTACTAGAAGAGCAGAAACTAACCTTTCATCTTAGTCTTGATAGTATAGATCAAACTGGTTAGACATAGATTAATTCTGTATTAGTCAATCAACAGCTTCAATGCAGTTGCCTTTAAATTTTCAGTCTCATTTGCAAGTGCTTAAAAAGGAAAGCTGTAATAGTTCGTGCCATAAATTCAGTAACTATATTTCTATGCATAGGCATGCACATGTGTACATAATGGATGGCCACTAAAAGTTCCCTCTGAGCAAGACACATCAAGAAGTCTGTTAATGAAAAACAGCAGTGTCGGTTTTATAGAAAAGTAACTATTTCAAAGAGTATCCAGGGAATTAGATGTCAACAAGAAGAACATCAAAACACTATCGCTCTCCCCACATTCCTTTGTTCTTGGTTACATGCAGACTACTTTGCTACTGCATGAACAAGAACATCAGTGCTACACTGACCTCAGAGAAAGAGCCAAACAGTCACTTTGAGAAGTGCAATTCCCTCACAAAGTGAAGAAACAGCTAAGTAAAACCTATGGAAGACTGAAATCTGTACAAAGAGGCAAGCTGATGGGAAGTGAAGGATTTACTTCACCTGGGGAAAACCTTAAAGGGGTTTCAAAACCTATAACTGGTTTCTAAGAGATGGGTCATTCTGATCACCCTTGGGACTGTAGTATCATAAAACCAATTAGGTTGGAAAAAAACCTCTAGAATCATCAAGTTAACCTTTGACTGGACACCAGCATGTCAACTAGACCATGGTACTTAGTGCCACATCCAGTCTTTTCTTAAATACCTCCAAGGATGGTGACTCCACCTTATTTGTAATAAAAAAAGTGAGGCATGTCTCAAGTTAGGATTTCTGACAAGGTCGGAAAGGAATCTTTTTCTCTCTGCACTGGCAGTGCACAGTTGGCTACAGGGCTGTTTGGTTGTTCACACCAAACCCAAAGCATCCCTCAAAAATATGAGGTCTCATCTCTTGGCTGAGAAAGAGAAGGAATAGGAATAAGAAAAAATACAGCAATAGCATTGATTGAACAAGTGATATGGTATCTGGAGAAACAGTAGCATCAAACCAAGTCAGGAGCAGGAGACAAACTGGATTCAAAAGAAACCATCAGGGAACTATATCCCAAACAGGGTATGAAGTTGCAAACTGCATTCATATCTGTTCATGCTTTCAAAGCATCCTGTGGAGGCAAGACAGGGACATTGGACAACCTGTTAAAGAGAATGGCCAGCCTTGCACTTTCTACCTGTTTCTCACCAAGACAACTAAATAAGACTATATTTTGAACAGTCCTAATCCTCAGCTGGCTTGTATTGTTCAGGTAGGTTCAAACAAATCTTGTTTCTGGACTGTAATTCTTAAAAATCACTATAGCTAGGGTAATGCAAATTTTTCTTTCTTGCCAGCACAGTGAAACCTCTCTTTATTGCACCACATTGATGACTATAAGGCATTAAGACATACATTGCCAGTAGTGACTACTACCTGGGCTTAGTGTATTCATAACTGATCAACGAAGTCATCTGAAAGCTTTCTACCCTGTAGATAAGGTGTAGTTTTGCAGGGGCAATGAGACAAAATGCTGTGTTCAGACAAAGTCTTAAGCAAAGAAATGAGTTAAAGGAACTTGTGGAAGGCAGTGTTGTTTCATGGACTCTGGGTGGGACATGAGTAAGAAGAGGGGAAGAGAGTTTTACAGTCCCTGCTGGTACAGGTATTTTCAGCTGGTGCTTCCTCCTCAGGACCTTCTCTTTCCCCACAGTTTTTTTCTAGCATGGACATCCTCCCTTAGCTGTCCCCATTCCTGGACATTCCCATGGCTCTTCTGCTGAGCTAAGCCAATATTTTTCTGATCAAATATGACCATCCTCTCTTCCATCTCCAGGTATGAGCTACAAACGACAACCCTTTGCTTTCCTTGCAAAGGTGCCCACGGTCACCCTTTGTGGCAGTGCATTGCTAGGCTGAAGAGAGATAAGGAAGGACCAAGAGCAAGACTTACTCTTCTTGGTGGGAACATGAGATGAGCCCGGCTGGGTTTGCTGCTGTGGGAACAGCAGTGCCAGGAGAGGCCCTCCTCACACATGATTGCCAGGTATCTTTGGCAAAGCACAGCTGCCCTACCCAACAATCGCCTTGCGAGGCCTGTGCAAAGCAGACAGCCCATTGCTCCCACAGCCTGCTGTGCTTAGAGCCTGAGCCAGCTGTGCTGTCAGCAGCAGTAGCAGCTCAAGGCAGCTGGAGGTGTTCCTGATTTTGAGGAAGGGATGAAAGGAGGACTTACCCAGACAAGCTGTGCTTGGGTGAGCTTTTGACAAAGCAGCCCTTGAAAAAGTGATAATTTAGAGGCAAGGACAGACAGCTCAGCCTCCCTCTCAGCTCCCTCTTGTATTGAACTCACCCAGCCCTGTGCCTTTGATTGCTCTTCTTATGCAAAGTGCCTATGTTTTCTGAGTACAAATTTGAGTGCTAGACTGTTAGAAGAGGTGAGAAATCTTATCACATTTGCCAAGCCAGAGGGAAGTAGAAGGCAAAGGACACATCCCAGGACTGAGCCATTTTTCCTTTAGGAGCAAAGTAAGCAGAGGCAGAGAGAATAGTGTCTCTATCAGTTACAAGTATTTACAGTCTTGAACAGGGAATGACAAAACCATCAAAGTAGAGAAGAATCAGCAAATCCTATAGCTCCCTGGACTCCAGAAAGCAGCTGGTTCAAACCTTCAACCATCAGTTATTTTTTGTGTTCCCCAAAGACACTGTATTTAAAACTGCTGTGTGTCTTCACACTTTTATTTTCAAACTCTATTACAGAAAGTTCATTGTTGATGAAATCTGTGCCAGGAAGAACCCATCTTGAGTTTCAGATTCAAGGTTGATATTGAGAGATATTGAGAGGAAAGGTTAAAACAACCCTCAAAACCAACAACGAAAAACTTCTGAAAGTTTTGCCCTAATGTAAAACTTTGCTATTTCCTTCTAAAGCACAGCAATGGTTTGTAGAGCAGAATTACTTTCTGAATCTTAATGGTGCAGCAACCAACCATTCAAGTACTTTCTGGTATTGTCCTACAATAGCAGCAATAGACAACACTTTCTAATAGCTGTCAGATGTTTTCTTTCTGATGTACTATTAAGCTCAGTTTCCTAACCAGAATAAAGAAAACAAGCAAGCAAACACACTCAACATCTTTCTTACACCAGAATCAGGACTACTATTGAGAAGACATGCTTTATCTTTTTATGCTTAGCCTCATAAGATGGCAAGATGTGTTTATGTAGAGAAGAAAACTTACCCTGATGGTAACTTATAGATGTTTCAAATTAAGTGAATTTGGTATAGTAGAATGTTGAAGCTCTCATAAATAATACACCTCTGTAAGTATTATAAACAGAACCAACATAAAAATATTTTATCCATTTAGACATACAAAGCAAAGACCTAGCCACAGCAATACACTGAATTCAAATATTTAAACACTTCTTTAAGTGCTTGATTAGCTGCAACCTGAAAGAGTGGCTTCACCGTCCTGCTGAGAAAATGGTTTATTTTATTGCACTGCATACTTCTTGCTGTAAGGTTTTCTTGGGTGTTTGTACAAACTTTTAGAATAGAAAGCACTTGCATATTTTAAAAACAAACCAAACCAAAAAGGCAAAAAACCCCAAATCTAAAACCCAGCAAATCATCAGATGTACAGAATTTGATAATAACTACAGAGACTTATTTGGAGAGATAAATATGTGGCCTGATCCTGCATGGTCCTAGGCACTTGATGTTTGCCATAAACAAAAAGGAGCCCTTCAGCTGTACAGCCTCAGTTTCATTATTTCACTGTTTTAATAATCAGGGACATTTGTGGGGAAAGTTGAAATAACAAAGAGGGAACATAAAAATTTTGGGATACCTTTAGGTTACACACTGGTACATAGAGGGAGATATATCTAAAATTTTAATTAAAATACCATTAATTACTGAAGAAATAGATGAATTACTGAGGGATAATGAACATGAAGTAACTGTTTTCAGATGGTCTAACTGAGGCAAATTACTCCCTAGAGAAGAATATTGTAGTCACAAAATCAGAACATTACCGATGTTAACATACGACAGAGGACAAACTAAGGTCTAGTTAACATTGCAACAGCTTCTTTTCAAAGCAGCACAGAACAGGCATTTAGGCAACCCTCATTGCTGAGTACCTTTATGAAGGTTAAGTAAAAGAAGAAAACATTCAAAATGATCTTCTTTACGTAACTTTAACTGAAAGGATATTTTAAAAACAATTCTGTGAAGTCAGGGAGAACGAATATTTGGGCAGCATCTGTACTCCATCCTATCCATCTTCTTGCCGGTGTATGCAGTTGTAGCACTGCTGTTGATTATGGGAAAACTGTGATCTTTGTACCATTGTATTATGAAAATGCATACTTGACAGATGGAACAGAATCACCCATGATCAGAATGTTTTAGGATTAGTTTAGGTCTATCAGTGAAGTACTGCCATAAGATAAATAGTCTTGTTAGGCCGGATTCCAAGGGCAATGAAAGTAATGTGACTGCACTGTCTGTTTCACTGTTTTTATCCTAATAACTGAGAAACTCTGCTGTTTAATTTTATTCAACAGACACAGGGTAGGGGACAGAAAAATTCTCAGAGATAATTAAGTTCCTACAAGTTTCAGGAAAAAAATAGTGGCTAAAAGAGAAAGAAAACTCTAATTAGCGTTTACACAGATGGGAAAGCAGGTAGGCTCATCTCCGGCTTGCAGCTACTGACTGACTAATCTACACCCTGGAAATGGCAAGTCATCCAGCACACAGCTCCAGACTAGCCCGGGAGAAAACAAGATTATTCACAGAAGTTAGAGAATAAAGGACAAATATTGGTAGGAAAACTGGATTAATTACTGCATATGAGTGAACTTGCATTAAAACCACACCTCTTGATTAACAACGTTCTGTAGAACAAGTAATTAAGTATCCAGTTCACATACTGTGAAACACCCAAGGATACTCACAACTTCATATAAAATGCATTCTAGACATACAGTATAGCTAAGCTTTCTTTGCAGTGCTAAATCCTCCATATACCTAGTTCTTCCAATACTACAGCTATGGCACCTAAAACATCTTCAGGCCAAAACAGCCTCTTCTATTGTTGGTAAAACTTTGACCTGTACTGGTTCTAAATTAGTATCCTAAAGTTAAATTGCACTTACTTCCCACACTCCCATCACTTTTTCCTTTCATCTTGTAAGGTTTGTAGCCTCTCCCCAACTCAGTTTGATTCACTGTCTTTTTGAACACCACAGATTTTAACCTAGCAACCATTCTCAGCACCAGTACAATTTCTGTAGTCTCTCTGCATTAAAACCTGGCAGCTACATCCTCCTTTTGACTTGCTATTTTGTACTGACAACAGAAGAGCAAGAAGTCTCCTGCCCTCAAATGAAACCTAGCATGACTAAAACCTGTGTCAGCAGTGGGAGTGGAAGGCTTTGACAAAATTTATTAAAGAAGCCCTGCCGTTGAGTCACGAGGTGCAGAGAGGACTCCTTTGCTTTCTAAACTCCTCCTCAGAGAGGAGTCTTGGTGTGGCTGAATCCAGTCTTAGCCTCAGTTTATGTCAACAGTTCAAATTTAAGGAATTATAGGTTTGATTGAACCACTTTGTTCCATGGGTTTTAATGATTGGCAAAATGAGAATATTTATGTAAAATGAATAATTTATTATTACAAATGATCAGACAAATATCTTAATCAGAATTATTTACTACACAATACAAAAAGCTAAAAATCTACTGGTAGAGCATAATATAGCATAAAGTAGTAGAGTATAAGATAGGATTGTGCACTATATTGAAGCAAGTATTTAAGCAGCAAAAAGGAACTCATTATTAAGTAGAGATTTGATGTAACTCATCCAATTCAAGACTCATGGGGAGATCTCTCTCTCAACCTCGAGGAGTATTCTTGGAGGGCATTCTCAGCTAAGGAGGAACCTCCACACATACACCCAAGAAGGGTTGTGTCAGAAGAACTTGAATGTCAAATCTGTCATGTCCTGTTACAAAAGCAGGATGTGTACTTGAAGTCTGGTGAATCAGACTGGTTTTAGCATAATTCAACACCAAGACAACATCCTGGAACCAGCAGTTGAGCTTGTCTGATAGCCTGCATAGTGTGCATTCTCTGATTGGATTTTATACCTTCTCAGGGTAGGCCTATCCTGCCACAACCTGTTAAGTCTTGCAGTTGTTGAGAAAGTTATACTCTGTTCTTAGCTGCTGCAAAGCTCTTTAGCTGCAAAACCTGAGCAAACCCTGAAAGGGCAAGGGTGAATTGCAAGATAGACTTTTTCTGCACAGAAAAGTTTGCAGATGCATTCCTGAGAAATGTTCCAGGAAAAAAACCAAAACAGTCAAACCAAAAAAGCCCAGAGATTTTAATCAGAATTATCATTCAGCTCAAAACATCCCAAACACATTCACTCTGTATTGTTGTACAAAATAATTATTTTCTGTACATGCTCTATATTACCCATCTTTTTGACTGGATTTGTAAGGTTTTAGCTGTAAGAGTATGTCTGTTAGAGAAGAATACTATCAGTGATGAAATTACACATTTTCAAACAGTTACATAATTTAACAGAAGCTACTCTTATATCTTCATGTTTGCTCTGAATACGAAATTTCATGGATAACATGAACCATTTCAGGGAAGCCAAATATTTAGAGCCTCTATTTTTCAAAGAGACCCCAACAGCAACAAGAAGCCAAGAAAGAAGGATCATTCCCTTTTATGACATATCTCCACTAATATGGTATGTTAGCAAAGGAACAGCTTCAAATATATTACAGCAGTCAATTGTATATGTATCTCTCCTCATGTATCATACCATGAGAAACAGACATCACGGTTTTATTACAACCAAATCAACTGAACAGGGGACTTTATTAATTCATAGGTGTACTGTGAAGTTGTAACATGTCTGGTCCAGCCTGAACCTGGTGCCGGGGACTACTCGTGGTTTGGATTAGGGAAATTAAAAAGGGACTACAACAAAGACTACTCTGCCACGAGGCAGCCTTTGTGTCCAGGGGGACCAGCCACACTGTCCAAGGGGGTACATCACCAGGTACAGGGGAGGTACGTCATCACCAATCAGGAGAAGAGCAATGCCCCTCCCCTGTTAACCAAGGAGGAGAAACAACTTTGTAAGGGACAGTCATGTTTAAATGAATGTGTATTAACTGACGTAAAACTTTTTAACCAGAAAAAACCCTACGTTTTTTGAAATGGATGCATGCTTTTGACCCCTCATGGCCTGAGCACCCTGTTATTTAATTTTTCTGCTTGCTACACTCCTTTGTCTCACAGGTGATTTTCGCCATTTTCTAAATTTAATAAAATTTTAAATAAAATTCTCTCAATAACACCTACCTTTCTTTTCTGGTGATCTCTTTTAAGCACAATGGAGAAAAAAAAGGTGTATATGTATTCATAGGGATATATGACTCTACACTCTCAAACATCGCTGTATTTTATGTTGAAAAGTTTTGTAGGGAGGCCTATGTTTCTTGAAGTTTACAATTTGAACATATTCCCCTTGAAAGAATACTGTTTTCCTCTTTCTACTGATGCAGTTAAGCTGCCGTTTCTAATTTAGTAATTGGCAGTTGGCATTAAACTTTCCGTTTGGGTTTGTAATTAAGCTCAGGGTTATACGATTTCAAATTCAGTAGCTGACAGTTGGTTTTGTAATTAA
Organism: Scytalopus superciliaris; assembly: GCA_013400415.1. Lineage (NCBI taxonomy): Eukaryota > Metazoa > Chordata > Aves > Passeriformes > Rhinocryptidae > Scytalopus > Scytalopus superciliaris. The sequence goes on along the minus strand of VXBX01002152.1, from coordinate 715,304 downwards.
TGTTTGGTCTCTGAGTATTGGACTTTGGACCCAAGAACAACACATAATAACAACTGAAGGCACCAGAAACCGAACCTTATAAAGGTTAGCCAATGAGGTTGCAGCAAAGTCATCAGCAATCATTAGCCCTCCTTTAGAAGCTGGTAAGAACTGGCAGAAGGACATCCCCCAGCAAGGACAGTGGAACAGAACATGCACAGAAACAAAAGGTGACATTTCAGGACTGATGAAGACAACATAAAAGACCATCTAAGAGGCCAAAGTAAGGGAGACAACAATGAAATGCAGGAGCAAAAGACGCAGGGGCAAGCGAAGCACCATCATGTAACCAAAGGAGCCACCTACAAAATGCATATGTATGAGATGATGTAGGGCTCTGATTAGAATCGGGCATAAAAGGGTTGTTTGGCAGTGTTACACCCTGCACTTCTGGAGCCTGCATCACTTTCCTCAATTAAAGCATTCACAGCAGGAAAGGACAGCACATTGCAGCCATTCATGTTTGTCTGTAGAAGTATTTTTATACTTTAAGGGCAGCTGCAGCTAGAATGGGGAATTTCAAGGCATCATGGTCTCATGATGCATTCAGTCTTATTTCCTGTACCGCTGCCTGCCCTGTGTAGTCAGACCAATAAAACCAGTAAATGCTTTCATAGTGAAGTGCAGATCTCATTTCTCTGGTGCATCAAAACAGCAAGAAACCTTGTCATTACCTAAATACAACCTTTTTTGGCAATATTATTAACTTCAAGTTCTGCAGTTTTATTTAGTTATCATGGCTCAGGCGGGATATGCTGTTGTTGAGGTACATATAAATTGAAGTGACATAAAATACAAGGCAGAGTATGTTGCTATTAAGCAAATGCAGTTTATAAGCAATGCAATTGCTGATAAAAAGTAGCTTACACAGGCACTAAATGCTATAATATGTACCACCGGGCTATTTGAAAGATGACATAGCTTAACCCAAAGAGAATAAACACAATTTAAAGTCTAATATTTTACATGCAAACCAGGGTTGCCTTGTGAGATGCCATTTCCTAGAAAATAAAACATTCATTTGAGGATATATATCTGTGCAGTTGTGTGTGCATAGATACATAGCACAAGAATGAGTGCATTTACACAGACTCATGAAGATTACTATGTTTTGAAGTTATGTTTTGCTCCTTTAATATAAGGCTGCAATAATAGAAGTGGTGCTTAAGTAAGCCAATGACAAGAGCTTCAGAGATCAGTCACATTATTTCTTATTTTCTACACCAAATAAAGCCATGGAGCATATTCACTGTTTTAAAGAAAACTGGTTTTATCAGGATACAGTGGCAATTTGGGGGAAGGTCTTTAATAAACACAGTCCTGCCATGCCACTGTATATCTTGTATATCTTCTGCTCTAAGTATAGGACCATTTTGCAGTGCACCGGTTTAAAATATATGGAAATATATTAGCACATGACTAAGGCAAACTTATAAAAAGAATTGTCTGACACTTTCTATTACAAAACTGCCAGAGACAAGTCAAGTGGTAAAGTATTTATACAATACAAGGGGTAAATATTAAAGAGACAGAGAAAACACCTTGAGGAATAGATTGGAGGGTACTTTGTAAAATATGCTGTCAGAAGAGGTTGCAGACAGTTTCTTTGAAGCCAATGTACTCAAGTTTCCTGGGGCTGGTGCAGCCTAAGGCTGCAGCATCATGTGAACGAGACATACTTCTGTTTAATCCTGCTGAAGACAGATAAGTCTGCCAATTGAGACTGTGCAGACCTGACAGCCAACGGCACCAGCTTTGTGATACCATAAGATTGATGCTGAAATACCAGAAATGGAACAGCACTTTTTGACAGCAAGAAACCAACAGGTTAGAAAAGAAATTGTAGGCAAGATATTTTCCAGTCAAACAAGGTGTCTGTTCATGGAAAACGTCAAATCTACTGTGCTAGCAAAGCTCAATATTCATTTGATTGCTGATATTTTATACTTCTTCCTTTCACATGTATGGTAAAATTCAAAGAAACATGAACTACACTGCTGTATTCTTCATGCTTCTCAACAAGACAACATCCTCTGTCATTTCTCTCTGAACAGGGAATTTTAAACACAAATTTGAATTATGTTTGACAGAATCTTTAAGGTGTTTTAGAGTACTCAGTATATTCAGTGTTCTCAGAGTTCTCTTTGACACTTGCTTTATTCATTGAGCTTTGGAACAGATTTAGATAGCTTTTACCATCTTATCATAATCCACTCCTTTTATCCTCATTTCCTCCACAGCAACATATCAATGACAAGATTTGACATTCTAGGCTATTTCAGGAAAAAACAAAGCTCCCATTCACTCGGATTGATACTTTACAAAAGAAAGGATTATATCCACTGACCATCTTTCTTGTCCTGAAAGAATAGGTGAGGAAAACGAGAATGGAATGAAGCCACTTTACAGGAGGGATTACTAGCAACTGAAGTTAACCAAGGTTTGGCTCTAGAACTAAAGATGTCTATGTAATTCTGGTTTAAAAAATTAATAATATGGCACAGTTGCTCACAACAACAATCTTCAATCAAGTAACCCAGAGGCCCTTCCAGTGTTGCACCAAGATTCTCAAAAATAGCAAACTGATCCAAAAATCTAATAATTTTCAGAAATTTCAAGTACCTCTGGAAAAGAATACAAATCATGAAGTTGAAAACACCCCAAATGCTAAATCAATAGGAACACAAAATTAGCTGAAATACACCGAAAAAATTATGGAACTTGTGCACCACGCTCTGCTGGCTCCCACATTTCAGAACTCTAAACAGAGTTTTGCTTTTTGAGGATGTTTTCACTTGGATCAGAAATTAACTTGTGCTGGAACAATTAAAGAACTATGCTTATATTATTATGAGGAATCTATGGATTTATATCCAAGTCTGAATAAACAGTGTCTCCTCATGATTAAGAAGTAAGAAGATGTCTTGGTCTATGACAACAAAAACACTAAAAGCAGAAAATCTCAAGAACACCATACTATTCACTATTAAAAAGAAGCCAGCATGTAAAACTGGACTACACTTGAAATTTTAATTATATTCCAGTATTGTTTGACAGAAAAGCAAATATGATTTTGAGCTAATACATTAAAAATAGGATGAGGGAAAGTCAGAAAACAGAACTTTTTTAATACAAAAACTGCCCCCAAAATAATTTGATACTATCTTATAATTTCATACTTAAAGACTTGCTTACAGAAAAACTACAGGAATAAGCTCTGGAAATTCAATTCTAAGCCAAATCTTACTGCTTGCCATTAGTACATTTGCTGGCAGTGAAATCTGACAGAGCTGGATTTCCAGAAAATATTAATTATCTTCTTATGGAACCATAGGAAAAAATGGAAAGAGGGAAGCAGATTTTTAAACCAGCTGTTACAAAAAAAGAGAAACGGACAATTAATTTGCTCGCAAAGCATATGAAGTGAACCCCCTTAGTCATTGCAGAGCTCACAATACTTAGAACCAAACTATGTCACTGTGGTAATGTGTCTCCAAATGGAATTAAAAGTGGGCACTACATACATCTGAAATTACATATCTAGATATCTAAATATATTTCTGGGGTCTTGGGGAGCCATCACATATACTAGTATTTTCTGTTCCAATGATTTCCTGGTTTTGCTGAATATTGGTGTATGTCAAGCACTTGCAAAACTTGCCTTCGATCATGCTTAGAAAGAAGTAAACCTGGGCTTAAATGTCTCATCTTTGTGAAGAAATAATGATTTATTTAAATTACTGTTAATAATTTGATAAGCCAGTAATTTGTCAGTAACTTCTAGAAGTTACTTTAAATAAGCAAATAAGTTGATTGTCACATTCACAGTCTCTGGCTTCATAAAAGCAAAATGAGCAACAGATATGAGAGATTTCTTTTCAGTGAAACCACTTCTACTTTTTCCAAACTAAATCCTAAAATATGTTGTTTTATTCTTCAACCTTGCACATGCATTTGCAAAGTGCACTTGCTGGCCTTGCACACCACAACATACACAGTATTTTTCATTTTACTGTTAAACTTTTCCCTTAAAGCATTTATCATGTCCCTTGTTAAACAGGGTTGCCAAACATTAGCATGTCCATATTTCTGAAAACACACCATTACTGCAATAAGAGTCTGTAAGAATACTTGATACTGAAATATTTTTTTAAAATCCAGTTTGCAAACTCCAAAGCAAACACACGAACAAGATCAGCTGCTACTGCTTCATTAACCAGAGCACATGACCTCAAATTGTTTATGGTAAGCCAAGAATTATTTTAATAATATATCCAAATTACAAAAAGGACCAAAACAAACAAAAAAACCACCAAACAAACAAAAAACAAACAATCAAAAAACACAAAAAACACAAAAAAAAAACCAACCCCTGCACACAAACCAAACCAACACATAAACAACTCCCCCCCGCCAAAAAAGCCCCCAAACATACTTGAAGAGAATGTTCTGAAAAGAGCACAACTAAGGCATGAAGCAGGTAGGAGAGGGTAAAGACATTGAGAAGGGATGGAAGCAAGCTGCAAAGCAAACATACTTTCTGACGAAAAATCAGCCAAGACTTGAGGCTGGACCAGGTATGACAAATTTATGAATATAAGACCCCCAAAATCACAACACGTTCTCTTTGTATCACTCTAATTAGTTTTGAAAGCAAAAAGCTTGCAATGGATGCAATAAATTGCAGTGCACAGACACTTGATTTTAATTAGAGTTACCTTGTATAGGTCACATCTCTTTATTTAATGACTAAGTAGTTCAATCTGATATCATTGTGCTGTTTACCAAATCAAAACCACTGAAGTGTGATCATGCAAAGCTGTTTGCAATGTTATTTATTAGCATTTTTTTATTTCCTGTTTCTCCCTCTAACAAATTCTTGGTGTTTAAGTGGTTATGAAATATGATTAGCTATTTGAATTAGAGCTAGTGTAATTCAGGTCTCCATAGCCATTGAAGTGATCTTTACTGAGCAACATTTTATATTTTGTTAAATATTTTTATAGGAAAAAAAATTACTTAAATGACTGATCTGGTTTCCTACATTTTCAAAAGCTTTATTACAATCAATGAAGATTTTAGATGTAGCTTCACTAATATCTTCTGTTTAATGATCTTAGATAATTTGGGGAAGTTTACCTGGATTATTATGAAAAATTAATAGCTGTAAATATCAGGTTATCATGGTAAGTTACAAAACAAACAAACATGCATATTTAAGATTAAGTATATAAAGCAAAGTCAAGGTCATTCACAGCTTCATTTGAAAAAGAAATGGAGGAATGCATTATATTTTTACACATACTCATGTTGTTATGTTTTAGGTAGATTTTTAGCATGCTACAAGAAGCAGCTTTGCCTTATTATTTACATCTTACTAACTTCTAAACTTTGATTTTGGATGAGAAGAATGAAATAATTTAATACTGTAAATCATAAGGAGAACAGTATCAGACTAGAAGTTCACTGCCTTGGTCTTTCGGCAGGACTGTGCTGTACCCAAGGTTTCAGGCAATTCCCAGAGGTCTACATTAAATCTGTGTTGACTAGAGATAGAGAAAGCCAAGTTTTCAGTGAGTTTCCATCCACTGAATATAGCATGTGATATCGCAACACACATCCTAAATACAAACCGTTATTGAGGATACAATATGAGCAAGGAGAGATGTGACGTAGTAAGGACAGAATATGTAATAACTTAATTGAATGAAATGCCATAAAATATATTTGCAATACAAGTGGCCAGTCTGTGTGTTAAGAAAAGGAAATCAATTCATTGATATCCTAAATATTTTGCTCAAAGCCAGGCTTAGAGTTAGATAATCAAGTGCATTTTAGTATTTTCTGCATTCCATAAAATAGTTCTCCAAAGACTGAAGTCACGGTATATAAATCAGAAAAAGACTAGTCAAAAAAGGAAATAAAATCTGTAAAGACAAACAGACAGAGCATCCAAGGTTATATTTATTGCCTTTTGTACACCAGGTGAAATTTTATCCCTATGCATATCCTTTTTAAATTGAAAAAGAAAATATTTCCTATAGTCACCTGTTTTCATATTTTCCACATTAATTCTTCTGTTATGCATTTAATCTAAAATTTCTTTCCTCCTTTTGTTTCTTCTTGTCTATTCTTCTGCATTTTTTTTTTGTTTAACTTTTCTGAGGGAAAAGTACAAGAACAAAATGAACATAAAACTGTTTCTCCATAAGCTTATAGTCCCTCTCCATCTTCACTACTGTTTCCTTCTGATTCTTCCTTAATTCTGCTTCAGACTCTCAACTATTCTGAAAGTGTACCCTTCTACGGACTTTTGTTGCCCCTCTTCCACCCTCATAATTTCTTTTTGCATTGCATTATACATGCGAATATTCAGGGTTCCTCTCCTCACGTGCACTCAGAAGGCACAGAGCTCCTTTGCTCATTCCCAGAACCACCTTACAGAACCACTAAAGCAGGGAGTGTGAGGTGGGTCTAAAAGCCACTCCACAAACCCTCCTTGGAGTCCTGCACTGGAAGGCAACAGCAGTTGCTGTTTTCTCCTTTCCAGATGTTGAAGTAGTAGAAATTAGAGGTATTTGATTGTCAAAATAAAGCTGCTTTATTATTGTTCTTAGCTGGGGAACAAAGTCCTCCTTTCTTCTGAGGAGAACTCATTATCAAGAACAAGTCAGGTAAGAAGACTGAAGTTGATGTTCCCACCCTCCAAAGGAGAAACCAAAACATCTGTTAAGAGAACTCCTGTGAGGTGCCAAAGCCTATTTGTACTTGCACTGGCTGGCTGGAAGAGGATTTTGGTATCTCTAAAACTGAGATTGCTCTTAGGACAGAGAAAAAAAACCTCAAGATCAGACTATAAAATATTCCAAACTGCCATCTTTCAAAAGCCACTGATTTCCTGAGCTTAAAATAAATTTAAAAAAAAGAAAAAAAAAAAAAAAAAAAATAAAGTTTCTCCAAAAGCTACTTGCACATTAACACTCTTTACAAGAGAACTGCAATTTCACAAATATCTCTCTCAAACAGCCCTCTTCAGCTGTTTTTGTTCAGAATGAAAAAGTTCCAGAAAGGAGAAAGTAAAGCTTGCCTTAAGTGATGAAAAAAACCCTCAACAATTCTTTCATTTATGATATGAAGTCAAAGAGTAGTGGTTTTTTGTTTGTGTGGGTTTTTTGTTTTGGCTGAGGTTATTTGTTTGTTGGTGTTTTGGTGGGTTTTTTGTTTGGTTTTTTGTTTGTTTGTTTGGTTTTTTTTTTTTTTTTTTTTTTTTTTTTTTTTTTTTTTTTTTTTTTTTTTTTTTTTTTTTGTTTTTGTTTTTGTTTTGTTTGGTTTTGGTTTCTAAATTTAGGATGCAGCACCTACATGTAGGAGTACATGTAGGGATGCTCTGGATACCTAACGTGTCCCTGCAGCAAGGGGTGACTGAGAGCATATGACACCAGCCTGGGGGCAGGCTTCCAGCCCTATGGGTCTACAACCCTTTTTGAGCATCTGTTTAAACTTCCTGAGGTTCTCCCAGAAAACCCCAGCCTGAACAGTAATTCCAGTCACCTAATTAAACTCCTAGCTAAAAAAGACCTTATGGGACCAAATGGTTCAATTCCACAATCTAAGAACACAGAACACGTTATTTTAGATTAAGTTGTTGGGTCCTCCAAAAATATAAAACTTCGGCATGTTTTATCAAAACTGTCTATATCCATTTGGAGAAGAACTCATTAAAGTTTTTCATACAGGTCCCTTCATCACACTCTGTGAATATATATTTGCTCTTAAGATTAATGCTCACATTTTTGTTTGGTGTATCCAACCATATTAAATGAAGTAGGCAAAATGCAAGCTTTGTCTTCTTCATAGTCAGCAAAGACACAGTTAGGCAAGGTGTTAACAAAACAGAAAGTATCTTATGACTATAATAAGGAAAAATGTTTGTGTGAAACTCTCTTGAGTCTCACAGAATTCTCATATCTCACCAGGAAGAACTAGGACTCTTTCAAGTTGAGTTTGTGCATGAAAGAAGGAAATCCCTGAGGCATCCTTCATGGGTATGTGAGATGCAGGTTCATTTCTATCCATCAGCTATTTTGTGAAGACTGATGTGATGGGTTTGATAAACCCCCAAAACTTAGGTTGAGGCCTTAGTTTAGTTAGGCCTGAAACCGAATTTAGCAGGCCTTAGTTTTTTGGGCCATGGGGCTCCCCGTAGATTTAGAGGGGCAAGTATCACCTGACTTGAGCAACCCAAGAGGTATTTCATATCATCTGACATTAAGTCGAGTGTAAATCTAGTGGGGGAGGTATCTCTGGCTCTCTTGCCCTCCCTCTCTCCGCACGGTGCAGTGTGAGGACTCCCTGTTGCTGCTCCCAGAGCGACAGGCCTGGCTGCTTCCCTGCCGAGATGCCCACAGCAGTTCTGGGCTCTGGGAAGTAAATACTTTTCTGTTTGATGTTGCTTTGCTGGGTGCTCTCTTAGGGGAATGTCTTTGGTTTTTGTTTCCTTGGGTTTTGGGTGGTGAAATCTGTGTGTTATTGGGGAGGCTAGCCTTGGATGAAGTTATTGTTGGTTGGTTTTCCTTATATTTGTACCTATATGCATTGTAACTTTCCTGTAAATATATGTATATAGTTTTTCCAGTTTCAGGTTTTTATTTCCTTCCCTCCTTTCACTGGGACCGTGTCAGTCTTGGGGGGGGTTGGCACTTTGCCAAGGTCAAACCCACAACAACTGAGGATTTAGAACACTATCCCTGTCAAAACCAATGTATAATTTCTTCGTTAACAAATCCACAATCCTGAAAGCTTTGAGTTCTGCAAGCGCTTTATTAGTTCTGGTGATTGCCAAAAACTTTTCCTTTCCAGTTGTAGTTCAATAACCTTAAAAAGTAGTAATTCATAGATATTGAATCAAAATACTGAACAGAGATGTCCATGACCCTACAGCACAAGACAGCTCTATTTTAGCACTGTATCAGAAGGGTTCCAGTAGCAGATACTAAGAGAATTACTGTAAGATATACAAGATGACCTTACTCTAAAACAGCATTTTGGCTTCCAACAAGTAATTTAGGCACTATCAAGTGCACTTGTCAGCTGGGTTTTTTTTGTTTTGTTTATTATTTTTTTTAAACTCATTTAAGCTTTTTTGCTTCCCTGTGACACAGGATTGGCCCTACCACTGGAACACTGACCTCCACACTACCATGCCTTAGAAGAACGTTTGCCACAAAATGTAGTATCGTTGACTGAGTCAGCAGACCTTAAGACCTGAAAATGTCCTTTGTTAGAAATAAGCAGTTCTACCTGACTTTCATGAAAATACTAGAAAGAGGAAAAAGAGTGGTTTCTTTAAGGAGAAATCAACTTATTAAGGGCTAAGGCAAGTGTGATTTGAAAACATAGGAGAGGATGGTCTGCGCTTATAAACATAATTTATTGGCAGTCTTTCAAAGTTATATTCTGGAATTTTACCCTCCAGATAACAGGATCAATCATATGAGAACACTCCCTGTACGTAAAATTTGCATATGGAAAAAAATAATCTGACAAAACATTTCAGAAAGATATGTTCCACCTAAGCAAGGGTACTTTCAAAAAGCACTAGATATATTTACAGACTGATTTTCTAGAGCTACACAGTTTAATTTCTGTGCAGTCTTCATCAGGATGAATATATTGAACACAGCTTTTCTGTTCAGAGACATGATTTATTACCTCCATTTTAATTTGAACCTTGACTTTTAGGATCAACCCCTACTTGCCTTGTTCTTCAATGAAAGACCTTCCTAGGTAATTTAAAAGGAAACTGGAAACAACCCTCACAAGAACTAGTTGCTTTGATTCTGTATTTATAGTTATGCAGAGCCCAACCCAACATTTCTTTTTAAGTGGTCTGATCGGAGCTGCACAGCCCATCCAGAAGGTTATTAACTACCTGAATCTGCATAGTAGAATATTCAAGTATCTCTCTAAAAATTTGACAATATTCTTTTAATCCTGTCGAGATCATTTCTGGTAAGCATAATAATAACATAGGGGAAAAAAAGCAGACTTTAATGCATCAGAATTGTATGAAATAAGAAAATGTTTCAAAACTATTGACCTCTTTCCTCTTTTCTAGGGTGTGATTTATTCCTCCCAACTGCAGTCAATGCTGGATCAATGCAGTTTTATCCCCTTGCTTACATCACCATTATAACTAATCTTTGTTTCAGTTTACATAAGTGTCCTCCAAAGATCAGGGGGAAAAATGTCACTATAATAAAACGGAAACTGATACACTGCATCAGCAGCAAAAACAAAGAATACTGGGGCAATCAATAGGTTTATAGACAGATGGCAGAAAGGAAGGAAGAGAATAAAAATAACCATGCCATGCAAACCAGAAAGCTTTTAATGATTTGTTTTGAATAAGCTAAGCCATTTATACCGCACTGACTAGCAAAAAGAACTTTTGTAGTATTTCTGCTATCAGTACTGGAATGTCCATCCTTGAGCTACATCCTTACACTGAGGTAAATACGTATGCATACACGTATCTATACAAGACTGTGCTGGTGAATCAACTTTCTGTAAGCAAAATTTAGATTGGTTACCTCTCCATCTTCAAAATATATGTGCTAGCTACAAGTTAGCAGCTTTCTAACAGGAACATAGAAATGTACCTTTTCATGACATGAAGGAGTCAGTTTCTCATGATGCTCTTTTCCTTTACTGGAGTCCCATTTAGAATATTTACACAAACTTTTGAGTGGAACATAAGACTGTACTCAATGTCATCAAATGACAGCAGGTTTCTCATTCCACAGCTCATCTGTGGCCACATACATTTTTCTTAGTGGAAAAACAAACAAACAAACAAGCAAGCAATGCCTGAAGAAAAACCTAGAAGACAGACACATCCTGTCAGAATGAGAGGATATGGCACTGAATGATTCTTCTAATGCACAAGTAAAAAAAACCCAGACAGAAGTATTTACACTAACATGGTATTTCTTACGTAAGGCATTTCACCACTGAAATGCTAGGTATTGTTTTCAGTCCTTTGGTTTGCCCATCGATGACTATTAATGGAAGAGTATCACTATTACTATCTACATATCTTTCCCCAAAGTACTTGCAACAGTAATCAAAGAGGCTGACAGGACTGTAACTTTAGGAGACACTCAATAGTGAAGATATACATTAGAATTATTATTGGGAAATATGAAAAACCTTCTTATGGACAGCACTCCTTAGAAAAAGCAATATAATTTAGCTCTAATATAATGCATTTCCAGTTATAACAAGTTCAGGAAGTTCTTTCTGTTGTGATTTTAACAGGTCGTCTGAAAGAACACAACAGCCTGGTATACCTGTAGGAGCAATACAAAATATGAACACACAATGATTGCTTTGGGCTTTATTACCCACTGAAAGTCAGGTCGATTAATGCAGTGGAATCACATTCAAACACTGTGGTTCATGGGATACTGGGAGGCTCTGCCAAGCATCTCATCATGCTGGCATGCTTCACATCTGCCTCCTAAGCAGCATTAGTACACAGCTAGCTCAACCACCTCTCTTGGAAAGTGTTAGTGGCTGGCATCCTAAGTGTCTTTGACCTACAGGCAATCCCAGACCTTGAAGCTGCAGTGTAGTTAGTATGCTCTTCAGTCAAGCTAAATAAAAAGCCTGAAACAAAACAATTAAGCTTCTTTATGTAGTAAGATAAAGAAAGCAATAGATGCTACTATTAAAGATAGAGCTACATGGCAATAACAGAACAAGAACTAACTGGGAGAGAAAAGCACCACTTTCCAAGAGACTAACTCTACATACAGCAGTGGGCAAATTGTTTGAACTGAAAACATAAGAGAAAAAACAAGGAAATGAAGGAGAAGGCTTCAAGACAGGAGAAGACATTAAAAAGCATGAACCTGAGAAGGCACTGGGATGCCTAGAAATTGCACCAAGGAAAATGTCTACTCTTTTCATGGAAGAGTAACTTAGACCCATTTTATAACGGAACAACAGAAAAAAATTTGGTTGTACCATATTTTAAATTTTTTTCCAAATGGAAACAGAGACATGGTTGGATACTGATTGAGAGGACATTGCCAAACCCCAGAGATTTCCAAACCTGATTTCTCAAGTACTGACAACAGCCAACCATGGCTGATGCTGTGGAAAGGGATGGTGGTGCTCCGTACATATATTGCTGGCAGCAGCTAGAGATACCATGACACATACACAAATCTGGTATATTTACCCACCCCTTCCCAACTGTACTCATCAAGCACTCATCCTTACACCCTTTACAACACTGCACCCTTAACTGAACAATACCTGACTTTAAGAATCACAAATTAAACCACCTTTTTGTTCTATTTCCTTAGTATATGATTTATCTCTATCTCTACAGTCACTACTAATCTAGATGTGCACTGTCTTGGCCATAAAGTCCTGACCCTTCATCTGTGCACAGGTCCTTACTCCAGGAGTAAGAAGCCAGCTCCTGCCTGCCTACCTGCCTGCAGAAGTCATGACATTCAGAAACTGAAAAGTACATTGCAACTTTCCCCTATCTGCTGTCTAAAAAGGTATCATATGTTAGCAGCATGAAAATTGCATCAAGTCTGTTTCAAATTCCTTGTATTTTTCAGCCAGCTGTGAATAACAAAGCGTGCATACAGAATTAGTTGCACATGAATCAGTGTAAGGTTCTTTTTCTCCTCACATTCAGGCTCAGTGGCACTTTCAACACCACCTTTGCTTGTTTATTCTGCATTTGTCACAATCAGATAAACTGCTTAGGCTCCCCTTTAATAGGCTTCTCATATAAAGCACTTCTGAAAAATCTTTTTCTGGCCCTGGGCTGCTCAGATGCAATTACAGCTTAGCTCCTAAATTTACTTCTGTGAATTTAGTAAGGTCCTGATTTTGAAAGGAATGTTATTTAGGGGTTGGAAAGCTTGATGAATTTGATATATAAAGCCAAATTACTACTCAGAGATGCCTCTACTGAAGTTTTCTCTCAACTTTCTGTAATTCAGCTCTTAAACAGAACCAAAGCACCTCCAGCAGGTCTTCCACTCTGGAATTTATTTCTCACTGACTGAAAAACCACATCTTTCTGATCCTCACAATACTTTAGCAAGTCCAGCTCAACTGAAAGAAGCCAGGTTATTTTACTTCTTCAGCAGGGAAAGGTATTGTGAAGCAGTGAGGTCACAGCTCAGGAGACCATATCACAGAACTGCAACCAGACCTATTAATAGGAGCAATGTAAGTTACTTGTAATTTACTGACTCCTACACAAAGCTATATTCCAAAGTGTTATCCTTAGTGGCAGAACCAGAAGACTTTAATTACCATTACTGTGATATTTAAAACAAAAATATGCATGTATTTACAAAGAAATCTACAGTCCCTGTTAGGACTGGGGGTTTGTTTGGGGTTTCTTCCTTTTCTTTTAGTTTTGCTTTGTTTGGTATAAACCATTTCTGTAAACCCACCCCCCATCTTCTACCATCTTGTTTCCAAGTGAATACAGAATGTGGGAAACAGACTTTGGTTAATCCCAGAAAAAAACTCATAAGAGGCAGTCAATTATTGAGGCAGTGAGTCCAATCATATTTCTCTATAGCAAAGTACACCTTGAGAAATAAAGTACTGCAGTGTAAGCTGAAAGGGGGGAAAGAAGATGTTTAATTGCTTCTTACTTTATCAGAACACTTGCTGAAAATTATTTGGGTACATATAAAAAATTAAGGAAGTATTACAATAGTATCCTATCTGCTGCAAAAGCTCTACTCCCACTGGTAGTAACATCGTTATTATGTCTCTTGTAACAGTCTCTATGAATGTGCCTGCGTGTCAGTGGGTCAAATAGATTTATGCCTTCTTTAATTTTGTTCTTTTCTGTGACACTGCCATTATAAGACCAGCACTTTGAAAAAAGAACTACAGATCTTTGTCTGAAGGCAGGAGTGGAATCTCAATGAACTACACCATACTTGTGTAAGTAATCACAACTAAATTAGCAAACCCTCTGAGGGTTGATCAAGAAATATTTAAGAACACATACCTGCTCAGAGACTAATTTGTGTAGGAACCATTTCTAAGTGTTCCCAGAAAGCAGTCAAGCTACTGACAATCTGCCCAGCTAGAATGAATGCCTTTCTATAAAATACACCATTTCCCCTCTGGCTTTCGATAGTACATTACAGGCAAAGAACACTTGCCTTTTGTGGATGTATTGTGACTACAGGTCAGCAGGTTCAAAGAGTAAAATATATTGAAAATTTGTCATCTTCCAGATTAATGAATTTGTATGTACTGGTGGCAAGGTAGAAAAGATCTTTTGGGCAGCTGAAAGCTTTACAAGGAATATTATGGTCCAGCTTAAAGACATCAACCTGCAAATCTAGGGGAAAAAAATCATAAACTTAATGCCATCAAGTACTGTGCTGGATTGTGCATCTGCTTTCTACAGCAAAATTTCCTTTTAGAATTTTAATTGAGTAGAAGAAATTAAAGACAGTATTTAGAATTAAGAAAAAAGCCCCCATATGTTTTGTTCATGGATACATATCCAACTGTTGACTAAATAAAAAAAAGCACTCAGATGGGAACTGCATAATTGATTTTTTCTTTCCTACGGGACAATGCAGAGTTATGAAAATAATTGTTTTTACATGGTTTTGCTGAAATTATTCCTGCCGTAGTTACGTTAGTACAGAAAAAGCCTCTTGGGTTTAATCTAAACCTTACTGAATGTTATTAAATTGTATCTACTCAATTGATATTTCTTTCTGTACACTGTATGTAGCCTGAATTCTGCCAACAGCCAAAGAAGTCAGTAGTTGACATTCCATGTGCAGTGCTCTTTGTGGATATTGTGTGGAATCTATAAATCAGGAAGAACTGTATTTAATCTACAAGAGCAAGGGCCCTGAGTTAATATGATAAAAGGAGAACAACTGTGTTATACCACCAGGTTTTTGCCAAGTGTAGGCCAAATTTTTCCATGGTTTTAGCAAGTGCTTTAACTATTACTTAGAAAAACCTGTATGTGACTACTCTTTTGGCACACCACCAGTGCAACAAAACTTGAAGCTGAGAATGAGCTGGTAATCTAACCCTTAGTTATGAGCCAGAATTCCTTCTGAAGCATGAAAATATTTGCTATAAGCTACAGTGAGTGACATTAAAGTGTCCAAAATACAAAGAAAGAAGGAATACATAACTGAAGGAAACCTGTGGAAAGCCATCACTACAAAATATATTATTTGATACTACTAGAGATATGTTCTCCGTGATGAGACACAGAAAAGCTTGTTGGTGCATGAATTTAAGTTTCTTTTCTGTTTCATGGATCTGTAGCTGCAGGAATGCATGCAAGAGAAAAGTTTCAAGACAAGAATCTCAGGCATTTGTGAGATAAGTCTATAAACAGATAAACCCCAAGGCTCCCATCTGAGTGTTATCCTTGGCCTCTAATGCAACAGCCTACCACAATTACCCAGTGTCATTTATGAAAAACAAATTTCAGTGTACATTGAATGGTACAAGCAGAGATGCTGCTGGGCTGTTATCAGTGGCTACACTAAAGGACCAAAAGACAGAATTACAGTCAGCTGGAGCTGAGCAAGTAAGTGAGCACACTTGTGAGAAAATAGGGATGCCTGAGATGAAGCTGATGGGGAGGAGTCAACACGTCAGCATTCCAGTAGCTTTTTTTGACATTGAGATCTGTATTTAAGGNATAGTAAAAATCAAGATTAACCAGAAAGGTACTACTGTGAACACAGCTGTCAATGTAATCAGAAAAAAACAACCAGAATTTGTACAATCACTACTTAAAAAATTCTCTTCATCAGCCCATATCACTCACAATTGTGCTATGCATACAAATAAAATACTGACTACCACATGGTACTCCCTTAAGCAGCATATCAGAAGGGCCACCAAGACAGCTTAGAAGATGCTTATTTCAGAGAGAGGGGTTCTTCCACTATAATTTCCTCTCTCTTGGTGTCTCCCAGATGTCAAATGCCAAACTAGGTGAAGATTCCTGTATTATTGACCTCAGTGCATTGCCATGCAATGTAGGCTTTAATGCAAGGGGACCTGGCTTCAAAATCAGGCTCCACAAAGTTACGTGATACAATCACTTGATCACTAACATTTCATTCAGGTCTCTGCAGCCCCTTGGTTCACTGGCACTACTGTTTTTTTCTGTCCTGACAAAAGATTCGGGACACATGTCAAGTAAACCATAACCTGCTGTCTTTGATGGTCACTGTCCTGTTTCTTCCCACAGCTGTGTGCGCACCTGAATCTCCACACTGAAGTAGAAAGCATGGAAACGTACCAGTAAAAAGACAGAGTAAGTTGTTCTGGCTAGAGAAGAACTGGTTAAGCAGCATGGTGTAAAACAACTGGATGAGATACCAAAGAAAGTAGCAGTAAGTAAAATATTGCATCAGATGGAAAATTCGAGATCAACAGTATGTCAGTTACAACTTAGAGTAGTTGATGCTGCACACGTTCTCTGCATAATATCATTATTTCCAGGTCTGTCAGTATGTACATATTCAAGTTTGTCAAAGATAAATCCTACTTCAACATGCAAAGAAATTGAGGTACAATGGAGAGAAGTGTATGAATGACTGTATGATTAAGTTTCCAGAATTCTCAAGTTTCTCTGAGCACCATAGACATTTATTTTATGAAATTTTGTCGACAAAAACAGAATTATTTTTTTAAATGTAGACTACCTCTCACTTGATCTGCTTTTTCAATAACAAGCATCTTCATTCATTTAATGCATCTTAGCAACTTCACTTAAAAGATCCGCAACTGTAGAGCTCCCTGACATAGCTAAAGGTTGACTTTGTTAATATAATTATATTTTTAATGTTGAGTCATATATTTCATAAAGTGTAACCAAGAAAGGCTAGCACAAAGTGTACCACCACCAATGAGTGTACTGGGACAATGTTGTTCCTCCCACTCCTCTCCGATTATTTTGTTTTCTCATAGGAATTTTAAAATGTCTCCTTCTGTTCCCTGAGGCATCATCACAACCAGACACCCTCTGTGTCAGATGCGTTTGCTGAAGGTGCCACAAGCCTGTTAGTTTAAAAAAAAAAACAAACAAAAAATGAAAAAACCAAAACCATATATTTCAGTATTTTGTAATTCTGCTAAATTGGAAAAAAATAATCAATTTCTTAATCAGACTCCTTGCTACTGACTTTCTAATGATACTTTATACTTCTTGCTGAGTATCAAAGAACATAACTGCAGTTGCAGAAGTCCTGAATAATCAGCCATCTTCTTATTTACAACTGTCACATTTTTCCTAAGCAGATATATTTGCTGTTTGATTTCATGCACTAGAGAGAACTGGTGAGAAGGTCCCAGGTAGATACGGGGGTGTAACAAGGACTGGGCTGAAGCAACCTCCAGAATTCAACAGGAATTTCTGCTCTGGGAAGACTGATCAATAGGAATCTAATTTAATTGACTCTCAAAATCCATTTGCATTCCCATTTCAAAGATGCCTATGCTCCACTAAGTTTAATTTTAAATACATTTTGATAACTCCTTTTCCCAAAACAGAGAACTTGTGCAAGTGGTTTTAAGTGCATGAAAGAAAAACAAACCAGTTTGTGTTGTAAGTTACTTTTAAATTTCTGCTTTCAAATAATGATGAACCTGTTGTGCTCCAATCCCCTTCATTACATTAAAACAAACAAACAAAAAGTGGCTGAAAGAAAAGAAGACTCCATTTATGAGCTTCCTGTTATCAAAATCTTTCACTGTTTTCGTTACTGTATTGTCCTGCAACATCTCTTGCAAGTATTTCATTCATGGTGCCTGGGACACACAGGCTGCTCTGTTCTACACTCCACAGCATGTGGAGCAGATGGGCCCATACTTCCTGCACAGATAAAAACATCATAACAGGAAGAATGAAAAGCTGATAATGGCTCCCAAGACACTACAGGAAGCAGAACACACTTTTGGCCTATGAAAGAATAACAGGTGCTGGTTGGGCAAATAGTCTTTGGGAACACCCTAATGTGTTGACTGAAACATTTAATGGGTTTCAGGCACATATCTCAGAACTTAGGAGACATCATCATCATCATCTTTAGATACTGTTGGTCACTAGATGATGGCTAAAGAAAGGGAAACTGTGCTTGCCCTCAATATCTTCTGCAAACCATCATACTTTTATCCTTGGTTTTAGGGACTACTTAGGCAATGTTCACTTTTTATTTCTCTATTCTCTTAGAAAATGTTTTTTCCAACTATACTTAGAACAATAAGCAATTCATTTCTTATATAAAATCCAGACTCAAAGCTGTTACAAATATATAAACCATTATTTTTCTCTGATCCACAACAACTTTCTTCTCGGTTCATTGAAAAACTTGTCTCTAACATCTATATAGTTTGCAAGTGTGGACAAATTTATTTAAATGCAGAAGTAGTGAAAAGTAGTTAATAACAGCTAAAAAAGCTAAAGATGGTAAAGACTAAACATGCAGCAGCAGATTCATTAAACCAACTGCACCTAAAAAAATGAATGCACTGTGTCAATAAGCACATAACTAAGAGCCTTTGAAATTTCTTTCACTTTTTTCTTGGACAAAAATTAGTGTTCCACATGGTAGTCATTTCAACTAGATAATCAATAGGCTAATCTAAAATTTTGTATGCATGAACTGAATATAGCAATCAGTCAGCCAGCTGTAGTGCTACATTACCCTATCAGCTTATAGTTTCCTCCAATTAGCAATGTATGAACCTCATCACAATTCCATTAAACAATTAAGTCGTAAGAGTTGTAGCTATAGAAACACTGCCAATTTATTTTCTTCATTATTTCATGTTCTTGTCGTATTACTTAATCATCCTGAGAAATAATACGTGGACCACAAATCACTCAGTTCAGTAAAATGATGTATAAGCGTTTGTGATGTATAAGGTGTTGCCCTGGACAAAGGTTTGACTCTGGTCAAAGTAGTGTTTTTCCACCTATGCATGCTAAATGATAAAACTGAACTTCTAACTGATACTTGCAAAGAAGACTTTTTTTCTTAAATCTATAAATCTGAGAATTTGTCTTCATGTAGTGTTAATTTCCTTCAAATGCTGCCATGCACACTAAAGAACTTTCTGCAACAGTGTGGGCTTTCCATGGAAACCATCCACTGAGCAAAAATCTAGTTCTGCAAATTCTACCTAGTTTACTTTTTCCTAAATAACTTGTTATGGTGCTAATTAGTCTGAGAGTCCAAAAAATATTTTAACTGGCTTAAGAAGACTTTATGTAATATCAAGGAGCATTTGCTACATTTGCAACCATTTTCTTGGCAAAGTTTCTCATTTTGAGCAAAACAAGAGAAAAAGTAATTTAGAGTTCCACAGAACACTTGAAAACTGAAAAGAATAAAGTCTAAAGGAGTATTCTGAAATGTTAAATACCTTCAATTTATCAGTTTACTGTTCTGTAAAGACAGAGGTACAACCACTTCCTTACTTCAAATAACAATTTAGATGCTTACTATAGACATCTACTGTATTTGAATTTTTCTAATTATGCTTAAATAATAGTCTTCATAACAGTGAAGTCCTTTGCTCAAAGTAGTTCTTGTTTTTCCACAGTCTTTTGTTAAAAAGAAGCTTTAATCACAAAAGGTTAATAGCTACTGCAGACAGAGTCACAGGGGCATGAGCCCTTTAGGTTTGAACTGTTTTCCACTCTATTTCCACAGTGCCCCAGCAAAACACATATCAAGAAAAATACAACCAGAGGAACTGATATTCAAGTTTTTATACTATTAGACAGTAAATCCTGCTGGAAAACAGAAATCACAAGTAAGAAATATTTGGAGAAAAGGAATAAATCTAGAAGAGCAAGTCACATTAGTGGCACTTTGTAGGAGTGCCATTCAATACAGTGTAATCAAGTGGTACACTAAGGTTTCAGGGAACTTACTCTAAAGACTAAAGAGATTTTTGGCAACTCCTCAGAGACCGTATACTTCACAAGTCAGAGCACTACTTTAACACAGCTTTGGCATGTGATACGCTGCATTTCATTTCAAGCCACTTTGCAGTAAGAACAGCACAAATATGGACTTGTTGCTAAAATATTTCTTAAAGGCAACAATTCCCATGGTAAGTGATGACAGACTGTAAGCTTAGATGGTCCTACAAAACTCAGCAATTTCTGCCTCTTCAAGAGCATAGGGGCTGAGCTCATCCAGATGATTGGGTACTAAGTCACCAAGTTTATCATTGCAAGAAGATAAATACAGACTGGTACGTCTTTTACTTTTTTCAAACACTGTTTTTAGTCTTCATTCTACTACTGGTACATACCTAAACATAAATAAGATTCAGTCTCAAACTTCCTGTGACCTTAACATTGCAATGACTTGAAACAGATTAGGATCTGAGCCTGAACCAAGACACTAGTAACGTATCTGCAATGCAAAACACAAGTTCAGCTGAACCTATTTAAATAGTTCTTTGATTTACTTTCCCTAGTACATATCAACCAATGCTGAGATGCCATTAATACTGGCACATCTAGACATAATTCATTACAAAGTTCCATTTCCCAAGTGGACAGTTCCACATTTCCTGTGGTCACCTAATTAATGGATGTCTATCAGCCCCATCTGCAAGTCTTACTGGGTAATACTTTCACAAAACTAAATTGAGCTTGCCACAGCAGAAATGATGCAGTACTGTGGGGTACAATTAACTATACAGAGACATACTTTATCCTGAGCCTAAGGCGCAATCAATAATGAGTTTCTTTTCTGAGATGTTATGGGGTTATAAGCACAAGATGATAGGCTTGAATTACTTAAGTTTTGGTGACCTTTTTCTACTTCGGTCCTAACTCTCAGTAAATATGGAGCTAGACAAACTTTTATTACAGAGTAAAATTCCCTACCAATTCAAAAATTAAAAAGCTTAACTGCATAAAATAGAGAGCAGTGTCTTGTCTGTGAAAAATTTAATAGCTATAAAATTATATTAATAAAATGAGAACAAACTAATACTTTCTATGCTTCATTTTTCTTTACACACAGGACTGCTGTTTCACTTTTTTTTTTTTTTTTTTTTT
>VXBX01002152.1:637342-694108 GCA_013400415.1 Scytalopus superciliaris | reverse complement strand
TTTTTTGGTTGGTTGGTTTGTTCTTTTTTTAAGACACTAATTTAGGCAAAAAAAACCTCCTCTGATTGGTTAAGGTAGTTTGGAAGCTACATCTCAGTCCAATGGACAGCAGAAATCTTGCAAATTCATTGAATACAGAGAACACTTTGTCCAACCTTGCTGTGATTATCCAAGTAATGAAATGTCCAATCTTTACATATTCTAACTGGAGATTAATTTTCATTAATTATTCAACTGTTTCAAGGATTTGTTTTCACTCATGCCCCAGACAAGATTTTGCTCAACTACTTTTTAAGAGCTTTATACTAAAAGGAAAAGAACATTTTTTTTTTTAAAGTAGCCTCTTAGCATATTCTTATTCCACCAATATTTCTTTCAAAGTAATTTAGAAGTTGCTCCTTGTAGGGAACAGAGACACCTACGAGGAGTGGAAAAATACATCCCTGGAACGGAGATCATCACCACAGAAACCATTCCAGGACCAAGGAAGCAGAGAACTGTTTACCTCTCGGGTTTAATAGTAATAAGTGCAGCCCACCGGCAGCGACCACGTGGTCTGCTGGGTATGGATCCTCCCCCTCCCCCATTGGCTACCCGGGCCCCCAAACCACTCCCCTACACCCTGAACTTTATCCAATGATAGCTCTGCTCCCTGGGCCCGCCCCAGGGCTTTAAAACCCCGGGACGGCTTGAATAAACTCTCTTTGCATGTACCACCAAACCTTGGAAACATTGTGTCTTTTCTGAGGCTTCTGGAGCCTGCCGGCACGCCGCAAGGCTTCAGGGCAAAGAACACCCCCCCTCAAGTCTGACAGCTCCTCAGACACAAAATTTGTTTCCTGGAATGGGTTTCACCTCACCTTCGTGTACTTAAGCATAAGCATGGAGTACATGCTAGCTATTTAAGTTCTCACAATATTGTGTAGAGGCATGAAGGCACTGGCCCAAACAACAGATAATCCCACTCAGCTGGTAACATGCTGGATGTCAGTTGCCCACACACAAATCTAGAAAGGTCTCAGACTAAGTAAGAGTAAGCATCTGAAAATCAACAGAAGAGATGAGACAACAAATACTCATGTCCAGGACCCTCCCTCAGCTGCACTTTCCCACAATCCACAGAGTCTCTCCAACTACCACCTAACTTTCTTGAAAATACATATTCAAGCAGAACATGGGGATTTTAAGTAGATGAGAAAAATCAAACTGTGCTGGTGTGCCAGTCAAGCTGGTTTTCATCCCTTTAATTCTAAAGAGGTTACAAGAAAATTGTTCTTTTATTTACAAAGAATTTTGTGGCAGCCACAAAGAAATAACGTTAGAATATACAATTTATTACTCAATACTTTGGAAGCCAAACTATTTTAGCAAAAGCCTAAAGGTGATTCTTTCACAAGACTATAGTGGGGGGGGAGGGGGGAAGTTCACAAAGAAAGTTAATTTCAAATCTAATTTCAAAATTCACCATGTTCATGCCCTTTCCAAGGTCACACAGCAAGACGTGAAATCAGGGAAAACAGCCTGGAGCACAGAAAGAAAAATTATTGGTATAGGCAGTAAGTGAATAAGGTGTAAAACCAATTAGTCAATGTGTGTTATGATGCATTAGTATGCATGCTGTACAGGAGGGCAAGCAAAGGTGCCTGTACTTAAGACTCAAGCCACTGGACCTACATAGGCATGTCCAACTGCACACATCCAACTGGTGCTATTAGCTGTGGCCTCCAACTGCAGTTGTTTGCTTACTATGTTTATAGGATAAAAGAAACATAAGTATTTGGTTCCAAAGACTATAGGGGTTAGGACCAATGCAGATTTGGGAAAAAAGAGTAAATAAACATGTTTGAAGCTGGGAGACAACTCCAAAGAGACAGAGAAATTTGATATACGGATATACAGAATACTTGGGAAACCTCATGCAGTTCTTAGAATATTTTATACATAGCTACAGACCAAGGAATTGAAAATTCCCTGGTTCACTCTGAAATGTGTAAACATACATGCCTTGTTTTATAACCTCATTCAGGTATAAGAACAGAGTGAAATGCTCCTCCACAGTAAAAAGTCATTTGAGCTTTTCAGGTTTCCTTTCTGTTTCTAAGGTTTGTGTTCTGTTTCTATGGTTGTGTGGGGTGGTGAAGTTGGATATTTTAACTCAGAGTTGACACAGAATGATCAATCTCAGTCTTCAGTTCCACCAAAATCTAGTAACTCTCCAGGAATTTTCCCAGGATGAAATGGTCCCCAAGTAACATAATACTGCTGCATATGTTATTCTCATTTTGTTCACAGGTGTCATGATACTTTGCTATGCCCTAGAAAACCTCCCTTTCCAAGGGGACTCTTGAGAACACAGGCAGCTGAGCATAAAATTGAACAGCCTAGAGGCTACTCTAATTAGGATAGGGGATCCATCTTGACCCCTGCTGTCCCCCTAATTAGAGGAATTTACTCCTGCTACCCACATATATTCAACTTCACTGTGGCACTGCTAGGACAGAAAACTATCCAAGGTAGTTTTATAGAGCACTTTTATGTAGACTCAGAACACTCAACAATATCTATTTGTACTGTAACACATGAACTTTATGAAGCCAAGTTGATTCAGTGATGGCCATAATTCAGAATTTTCTTCACACTCTCTTTTAGCATCAGTTTTTCTGCTTACTTCAAATGCAGGGTAATTTCTTATACTTTTCCCACTAATCACCATTGACAATACAGAATGTATTTCTCAAACTGTATGATATTTTCATTAAGTATCATCCCAACTATATATATAAACAGAATTATTTCACATAAATTTGAGGACAGAAGGATTCTACAATGATATTATTTTATTAGTCCATGCCTATTTCATTATGCGATACTTGACTACATAGTGTCTGATTTTCATTTCAGGTTTTGAAAAGAACCCAGATTTTCAGTATCTTAGGAAGAAAGTTAGAGGAAGTTTCAGTTTGTTTTCACATCTTAAGCTTTCCCATGAATATTTTCTGATAACAGATTATGGGGTGTATTAAACATTCACAGTCCTACAAAGATTAAAGCTACTTCAAAGAAAAGTAGTGTATTCCTTTGGGTAATATCTATGTGGCAGATATTAACTTTACTTTAGGACCTAGCTTTCAGGATTTATTCAGCAACCATAAAAGGTAGCTTGTCAGTGTTAATAGGGTTATACTACATACACACAGTACTTGCAAGAAAATTGATACCATTCATTACCTACAACACTGTTTTCAAATCTTGGCAGTCTGTACAGAGCAGCAAAAAAACTCACAAGCCGGGTGGAAGCAAAAAAAAGATAAATGTGTAGAAGCAAGGTAGGAAAAGATGTTTTGAGACTAATATATATGAAATGAGAGTCAGGACACCTGGGTTCTCTTCTCAAGGTCCCTTTATCTTCTTGTGTGACCTTGGTAAAGCAAATGTCACCTCTCTAATTGTCAGAAGGCAAAAAACCAAGCCCAAGTCACATTAAGTGAAAGCACTCCTGAGCCTCAGTCTGAATAAACTTGAAATGTCAGCAAGACAGCTCTATTACACTGGTTCTGGCATTAGCAAAGACCTTTCAAGATCCATCCTTGCCTGAGGGGACCTGACACCACTTCACATCCTCTCGCTGCAAGGATGCTTCTCTTTCTTGCCCCTTTGCCAAGAAGTGGGACAAAACAGACTTGGCTTAGGCTACAAGTCATACACACATCAGTACCACTGAAGGCATTTCCTTGCTATCTGTGAGCAAATTTACAGTTTTTAGCACTGCAAGAGTAGTGCAGAAGGGTTAGCACATGAGCTACAATGCCAGCCTACAGCCACTTCGTCAATTCATGTGCTGACAATCAAAAAACACCAGAGGACCTTAAGTCTATAGAAGAAATAACATTTGAAAACGTAAAGGAAATGGTCTCATTTGCATATGAAAACTGGACAACAGGAAGCCTGAACATTTTTTTCCTGAAGTACTTTAATACCACAGTTGTGAATTATAAACTACACTGTTATCACACAACTATTCAGTGTTTAGGCAGAACTGTTGTGCCTAAAGTCTGTTTTGTAAGCTTTGCCTTTAGTGACCCATGCCTCATTGGAAAAATCAGTAGGTCTAAGAGTGTACATAAATGAACAGGTAGCAATAGATATTCCTTCTGCTCATGCCAGGCAGTCAGATGTGGCTTCAAATCCAAGCTTGTTTGCACCCGACCAGCTTCTTGTAGGCAGAGCCAGAGTACAACAGAGTTCAAACTGAATCCCTGCTTCAAATATCATATGGTGTTTGTTGAGAATGGTGGAGACCCACAGTGCAATGACTAATCCCTGTGAAAGCCTGAGCCTGCAGTGACTCATCCAAACCTCAGAAATTAAGACATTAGTATTCATTTAAAAAAAATAAAAGCTTCTGAATTTAGCTTTCTATTTAGCAAGGTCAGTCAACTTTTGCTCAGCTCAAGCACATCAAAAATCCATCTTTGCTTTCAATCAAGACAGTTTTGGAGCATTGCAGTAAATCACACCTGTCGACATTTGAAAGCTACCATACAAGGAGAAAAATAGAGATAGACCTTTTAGTGAAATACTCCATTGAAATGCATTAATCCAAGGGATCTTCTGTACCAGGAGGGCTTTTTTTGCAGGGCACAGAGTGGACATGTGGCCTTTTCTTTTTCCTCTCATTTTTTTAAGGCAGCAAATAGAAAAATGCTTTTGAAAGAGAAGCAGTTAATAAATATAGTTAATATTTCTAATACTTTGCTTTAACCAGGCTAGTGATTGTGAATAATCTATATACTCTTCCTTATGATAAATTTGAAAGTAGTTTTGAAGCAATGCTTCATATATTTGACAGATATTATACTTTTAAGGTCAGAATTAAAGAGTCTAACCATGTAGTCTGATTACTTACGTTATTGTGGCTACAGATTTTCAGTCAGCATTTTTCCACATATGTCATGGATATCTAGTTAGCTTAATAACTTCATTAATGCCTCTAATCATACAAAAAGCAGTAAGTCTCCTTTATTTCCAGCCAAACATTTAATTTCAGTCTGCAACATTTCCTGAAGGCTTTGCAGGCATTTGGTGTTCAGCCATAGCTGAGGCAGATGTAGTTCAAAAGAAAGCAAAAATCATTTGTAGCCGCAACATCCTTCATGCTTACCTCTTGGTACCCTACCAGGCATCTACACTCAGATGAGTACATGAAATTAAGACAGCAACTTGAAAGGCAGTGCTGCTAAACTGGAGCATGACCTGAAAACTTAACCTCTGTCAGGATGTGGTATTGATCTGTCCTACAGTAAAAACCTAATGATGTGCCTCTGTACAGTCTCCGGTGGTTCCATGCCACTGTACAGAGGCACAGGAACCTGTTGCTACTTCTCATTTTCAGCACTGATAGTTTACTCCACGTGCCACTTCCAGCACTTCGTTGCCTCCAGGGATCTCTTTCATACCATAAGGGAAGAGAAAGCAACCGAGATGACAACCTGAGAAGAGCTGGGTGATGCAGCTCAAGGACATCTAGGATTTCTAATATTCTCAGCATTCCTTGGGAAAAGCCTGTTCTGATGAAAGAGTTCAATAAACAGTGACCTCAAACTTGAAAACAGCATAAGAATGACCTAAACATTTTTATTACTGTGTATTAGCCACTAGACTAGTATATACAAAAGACTTTCAAGTATCTCACCAGCATCTCCCATTGCAAAGACTGGTGCAGCCTGTGGAGCAATCCAAATGATGTCTTGCTCTCAGCTGCAAAACGTCTTACAAAATGAAGCCACAGCAGTCTCTGTAGCAGACAAAAGCCTTGGGTGTTAAGCCATTATAATAGACACAATCCCTAAAGTAGGGCAATTTCAAAGCACGATACCATTTAAAAATACTGCTGTCCTTCACTATTAACCACATAACTGTTTCAGCAAAAAAAAAGATACAAAGATCATCCTCCTGAAATTGTAAAGGAACAACAGGTGCACTTATTCTGTACACATGGATTGCTAAACATAAAGGGTGAAGAAAAGGAAACGTGCAGTTGCAATACAGTACATCACATTTGAGATCACAGTAGTTGTACTTTTTTTTTTTTTTTGGTGGTGGGGAGTAGTAAAACAAAGGAATAATACAATTATCAGTAGGTAAGATGGTGTGGTTACATTCTATAAGTGATTGCAAAATAGCTCTGAATAAGCCTTCCAGTGGAGCAATGATTTTTATACCTTAGCTTCCTCAGTGGTTGGTACGATAGCTTACCTTTTACAGCACCAGGCCTGCTGTGGCTCAGCCTAAAACATATTCAAGCTTAGCTTTCCTCCAAGGGTGATTCTCATACCATGGCTTAGAATTTTAAATAAAATACTTTATTCAGTTGTGACTTTGCATGCAAGCACATTTTCCATGGACGCTTTTACATGCCACAGCTGACCTTGAAAGTTTTACAATTAGTCAGTGAGAAGAAAAACTTAATTCACATATTCACATCTGATATTGATATAACAAGGTTCTATGCTGTTCACTGCCCATAAAAAACCATTTCTGGCATATAAAAAAGCTGATATTTAAAGATACTTCCAAACAATGTTAATGATACGTTATTGAAAAACATCCCAAAATGACATTGTCCTTCATGTAGCATCCTTTATGCAGTCCAGCTGCAAAACAACGGCTAGTTAAGCTTCTAAGAACACATATGCTCAGATTGTGCTAGTTTCTGTTAGATTCAGCTATTGATGCAGCAGGTCACAATGCAATTTAGAAGCAATTAAAAGGTAATGAATGTGCTGAACTGAAACCTCTGCCTGGGAGGCTTTTTCTGTGTACAAGGGAAAGTAGATAGATTTGTGTCCTTCAGTGATTTCTGTTAGTGAAACGGCAAAGAAAAATGCTTCAGAAATGGGCCTCAGATGTCTGAAGGACAGGCTGTTTTTGCAAGTGTGAGCACTGCTGAAGTGCTGTGATACACCAGCTTAAACTCCTACACATAAAATCAAAGCATCTTCTTACACCGGTAACTATCTGAAAATTCATTCTCCATAATAAGGCTTTGGGGGAAAAGAAAAAAAAAAAAAAGACACTACTCTCTGGATACCGTGCAGTTTCCACATACTGCTGCATAGCTGTGGGATTAATATCCTATTAAACAAGGTAGAAATTATCTCTACAGTTAATGACGGTGTATGTCAAACACTGATTAAAACAATTACATTCTATTAAGCCACATGTATTCAGAGTGGTTTATCCTCATTTGAAAGATTTATTTGAAATCACATTTCATGGTTCTGTTTTCATTAAAGTTACTGAGCTCTGTATCTCCAAGCACTTCATTGATATTTCACAGTGGGTCAAGCAGCTGCAAAAATAGTGTTCTTACCTTTCTATGTCTCCTTATTTGGGTGTATACTTTTCTTACATTTTTAACCCTTTGAGCACACTTACTGGAGCTAGTGGATTATCTGGCTTTAGACTTATTTAGGATAAGAAACACTCAGGATGTCAGGGTTTTCAGTATCAAAATTAAGCTGCTACAAAAATATTGAAAACAGATTTCTTACGACTTTGTTTTGAACTACTGACATTTTCAAGAACTTCTGCATAGAACTAACCAGGGCATTCACTGCAGTATACTGTATTTTATGAACTGTGACTTGTTCACAAGCCCAATTAGATTTCTTGAAGCCATCAGCATGAGGGTCTGCCAAGAACATGGTCTGCCTCTCTGGCCTCTTTGGGGCTCCATTCAGAGAGAGGAAAGACAACAGTATTTCTAACATAAGCAGCAGTACTAGTGACAAACTTCTAGCCTGATGTATTTCTAGACAAAACTATCTTTGAATATCAAAAAGTAAAAATTCTGACCTAGACTTTTTGCCAGAGATCAGTAACAGACAATACACAGGCATGTTGTATGTCGAAATGACCTACAGGCTTATATCTAAGAAAAAAACCCCCCTAAACTAGACAACTCTCATATCAGCTATTAAAAAAAAAAAATTTAAAAATAATTTAAATATTACAAGATGACAGTCTGCAAAACTAGCTATGTATTAGCTCTATGAAAATAATTTAAACCTGACTGCTTTTCCTTCAAAACCAGGTGTCAAATTACTGGGCCCCAAAACTGCTAATTGTGGAGATGACAGAAGGAAGGAAAAAGATTTTAAATTCACTCCTGATATTTGCTAAAGGGTTCCACCAAACTTTTTATTCAAAATACGTTTTATACCATATACAAAATCTTTTATAATTCAGGAAAGATTAAGGTATCCTCATAAAATATAGCTTATATACAATTCACTGAACTTCTAAGTTAGTATGCTTCTCTGATATTAATAAAGATGGCAGAATCAGGCTTAGAGAAGGAAAAAGATCAGTACCAGACTACTGTTGTGCATAGCTGTAGATTCTGTTTAAATTGCTATTTCCAAGGCTAGGAAGAAAAGAAAAAAATAAAAGTTTAAATACCTGGGGGTGGCTTCCCAGCTTGTATTTTGTGAGACTGTGAATTATTTCACAGGACAGAGGATAACTGCACATAACCCCATTTAACATGATATGGGACTTTATTTAAAGCAATTTATTTCAGCTGCTCATACCAACATGATGAAATCTCATTAAAGAAAGTCTATCAGGACTATCTGTTGTAGCCTGGTGTACAAATATATGTATCATGACTCTACAATGAAGGTTAGCTCTGTTACTTGGTAATACTGAACAGTCAGCACACAGCAGCCACCAGCTCTCTAGGATGGAAGCTTTTCTGAGAACACAGTGTGTCTCAAAGTAAATTGCTATTTTGACAGGATATACTGAAATGTTTACAACAGAAAAGAAAAACAGAGATGCCAGGAACAAAAGAAAAAGTGACAGTCATTGACTTCAGAGGTGTATTTTCTGAAATCTTCCCATAAAGATGCAGGTAACAAACACCTGCACAATGTAACTGGTGTCAATGATCAAGCCTGAATCCAGCCCTTCCACTGCAGCACTCAAGACACTGAAAGTCTCTCCATTTGTCTGATACACATCAAAAATTACTATTCTGCAAGAACAGGAAATCAGAAAAATAACTGGCTAAGAATGGCTGAAACACCTCCAAACTCCCACAGCAGTCACCTACAGACCTTGGCATACAGAGGTGAAACAGAGTTTTGGAATATAAACTGCAACTACTGAAGCAGCTCCAATTTAGGTGAGGAGCAAATGAGTCAGCCGATGCTTGAATTGGCCAGGCGCCGTTTTGAAGGCAGCCATCACATAAGTGGAGTTCCTGCTGCACTGTGAATTCCTCATCTCACTGAGAGCCTCAACAGAGCACACAGGTCATGCTCACTCTTAACAACTCTAGTAATTATCACCTGGAAAGAAAAATATTGGCCTTTTGAAAAGGCTGCTTTACAGGTGCTGAGACTGTATAAAAGAACACGGGTGAAGGGAAATAGACTGAGCTCCAATTTTTGAGGTAAGTAAATGACATTTTTGAGGCAAGTACATGCAAGGAAATGAAAACTTATATGGGGTCAATGGGCATGCAGAGTCACATATATATATATATATATATATTTTTAAACCATCTTTTAATCATAGCAAAGTTGCTAGTGACCTCAGATCACAAAATAACTCTGATAACCCTTAGAAATCAAACTGAAAACTTTGTGCCCATCCCAAAGGCCAACTTCTGGGTTTTTTCCATCACAAAATCACATCAAAAATCAAGTTTGCAACTGTCTTCTCACCCTGCATACTCACCACTGGATCACAGATGTGTTGCAGGTTTAAAAAAAAAAAATAATTAAATATTTCTCTTCACTGCTAAACATTTCACATAATCTAGATTTGGTGTAAAATTATGACAGAGCTACTTCTCACAGCAGCATTGGAAAGGCCCTGTACAGCTCACTATATTTTTTGCTGCATCATTAGTTTTACCTCTGCAGAGCATTGCTCCAAATCTTAGCTGTTTGGTCACAAGATACATTTTCTTCCATGATGAATATGGAAAACAGAACACGCTCAGCATATGTGGACATCAGCCTACTGATTTCTGGAGTTCCATACTAACATGGTAGTGCAATTTCAAGCCTTCCAGGCTGTCTGTGTTTGGCTTCCTGTATTCCCTGAACCATACTGACAATTCCCAACTTCAACCTCTGTGTCCAGTTCTGTCAGTTCTTGAAAGTTCCTGGATTTGAGTATTTAGCTCCAATTTTTGTCTTGGAAATTTTCCTTTCACTTTTGATAGTAGCGATCTGGAAATATCATTTAAGAAGTGTAATATGTTTGGGGAAGAAACTTAACTGAATCCAATTCTGTCCTTCTGGTATAATACATTGTCAGAACTGATCTGCTTCATATGCATTTCAATAACACATCTGTAGACTGAATAAGGTCCTGAAAATGACCCTGGAGAAAACAGTAGCAGTGGCAATAAAAAGATGCAGACCTTTATAAACGGAAATAACAAAAGGAATAATTAGCATAGTGATCTTGTTAACTTCACTGAGTCTTAACCTCTCCGTTTAAAAGGGGAAGGAATAATTGTACTTTTACAAACCTATAGTTGAAATAAAAACAGCTTTAATTTGAAAAAAACCCAAAACCAAAACACCAAAAAAACCCACCCAAAACCAACCCACAGATTCTGGAAGTTTTATGACACTCCAGTGCTAAAGCTCCATAATGTGAACCTCTCGCTGCAGGTATTGAAAAGCTCTCCTTTTCCTTTTGGGCCTCTGGATACATTACTAGTCTGATCTAAAAGCTGTGAAAGGAACAAGTCCTCTCTCTAATTTCAGTCACCTTTGGACCAGACCCTGTACCAGCATAAACCAAAACAGAGCAGGTACTCTGGAGAAACAGTAACAAATGAGTGATTAACCCAAGTCAAATAACCGAAAGTTAAAAGCACAGCTCTATATAACAAGTATGCCATACATTTTTGCTGCCAGTGAGGTTAGTCTGGATGAATTTTTTTTCTTATACAAGAACATTCACATTTCTGCACACTTTTTAAAAGATAAAGCTCACAGAAGTCCCACTGAAGGGTTAAATATGTGTAAAGGCTAAGTTAAACATCAAGTTACACACTTTGCTTCTGATTCAGTAAGATATTTAAAATGCACTTAGTCCAATTGCATTGGTTTCATATGTTTGAAGTTAAGAGCACATATAACATGCAGAATCAGCACGTGGTAATCCATTTTAGTGGGAGCTCTTCCCAGGAGACATCACCACCTCCCTCAGACATGCCTACCCCTCCTTGTACCCCTACTCAAATCCCCATTTCTTCAGCTCTCTTCTCTATTTCACAACCTATCAGGTAAAACTTTCTTCCCCTTCTGGTCTCCTTCCACCATACACAGCTCTGCCTCTCTCTCCTAGATCTCTATAGGGACTCATCCTCCCTTCTCTGCCCTTGCCCTGGGTTAGCTTTGGTGCACCTTATTAGCCACATGCCTTTCATTGCTTGGGGACAAGTGTGTTTCAGTGAAGTTCAAGACTTCAAGAGTTCAAGAGAAGACTCAGGACTTAGCCAGTTTTCAGCTCTGATGGCAAGCATTGAACTCAATGTCATGAACTTGTCACAGCCATTAATTCAGACAGCTTAATACATCTGAAAAAGCATAAAAATTCAAGAAGATGACAGTTGTTGGCTAAATGTAAACCATAACTGGTTACATGAGTTACCCTGAAAATAATCTGTGTTTCTGCTGGACGTGAAGGATGCTGAAAACACAGTGAGCTTCTTCCCATAGCCCAGTATGTAGCAAGGTCTAGAATTCAAATAATCGGTGATGAGACATTATAAAAATCTACTGAGGCAAAAGATAACATTGTTTCTGGTCAAGGTGTCTAGTCATGAAACCCCTCTGATATCAAGTTAACTTTTCCCAAGAACTCCTAAGCTATTCCAAATGAAAAGGCATGGAAAGACTGACCATTAAGAAAACCAGAAATAGACAAAAAGAGAAGATAAAAGAGAAAGAAGAGATGGTTGAGTATAGTGGAAAATGAAAATAAAGATGAGCATTTTAAAAGGGAAGAAAAAATGTCCACATGTGTATTTAGGGAACAAAACTTAGTGAAGAGCTGTAGGGAAGATTAGACAGATCAGCATTCTAATTTTTCTGCTCCTTTCTCCAACACAGTCACAGTCCCTACTCAGCTCCCAACAAACATATAACTTAACTAAAAATAACTGCAAAGAAAAATGCCCCCTCCAGCTGCCTTAGCTGTGCAATTTCACTAAAATAACCTTTATCACATGAGGAGGCCCCCTTTGAGTAGCAGGTGTTGGAAAATAACATCTCCTCAGCAAATAAGGCTAGAAACAGGTATTTGATACCTCTAAAACCAACCAGTTGTTTTCAAGATAGACTACAAAGTAACAAAATTCTAGAAGTGTCCAACATGTTTACATACACTGGAATCTTTGAATCTTAAAATGTTTTTACCTGCACATTTTGGCTATCTTTCCCTCAAAAGCGAGACTCAAAGGCACAAGGTAATGAAGCTTTGAAGATAAACATTTGAAAATCAGAAGTAAAAACTCCTTAGTTTATTATTTTTTAACGGTGGCATTTCTGTGGCATGCAGTGTTCATGAAAGGCAAGCTGGTATAATTCAATAAGATATTTATTGCCATATGTTTATGATGATCTGCATACTACTTCAGTAGCTTTACACATACAGTGTAAGGTATGTTCCCTGAATGCTGTAATTCAGAAACGCATTTTGCAAAAGCCAGACCTAAGGACCTACTTGTTGGTAAGAATTTAAATGGTTTCTTGAAACGGGACACCAATACCCTCAACATCACACTTCTCCTCTAATTTGTTACAACAACTCCAACAATAGCTAATCAAGAAGTTGTTCTGCACTTGAGATACAAATCCACAAACAGTTTTTCCTGATACTTGACTGTGCTTCCAAAATAATCTATACAAGTTTTACTTATTTTTCAGCCTTTTTATATTTTTAATAGAAGGTCACAATTTCCTGTTTCAGCAGTATACATCAAACCATACAATTCTTCAGGGAGGATTATTTCTAACACATTACTTCCTGGAGCATGACTATTCAGTAATATCCTTTAACAATCAATTAAGCCTGAAACAAAGTCTGATATAGACTTAATGGCTTCAAATCTTTCCTCAAATCCTTTGAGTGTACCTTAAAACTGAGGCCATTTGAAAAGCCATAACATTAAAATGGTTTCAAAATTTTTAGGCTAATGCTAAATTCAGCAGTACTGTTCTAGCATCCTGATTTTTTGCTCGTCCAATGAATTGATGAAAATCATAGAAACATTGAATATTGTGGTTACATTTAAGCTATTATTAAAATATTTTGGTCATATTCAAAGATTAATAGTCAAGTAACAAAACAATTCTGCTTTCCTGTCATAAGATCTTAACACGGTGAGGGGGGGAAGAAAGTAGTGGGTCAGAGAAATCTGTAACAACCTCAGGCCTCAGTGAATAGGTGCTGAATACACCACTAGCTTTTCTGCTCATGACCCTCCTGGATTCAGAGGGACTTTTCAGGGCACAGAAATTTTCACATGCATAAATATTTTCAGACATGAGCTTAAATTCTCAGTGTCTTCCAAAATACCTGTACCCAGACACAGTGCAAACAGAAAAGGAATTTTGCTGCATACCCTGCAGCTACACGTGTTCCCCATGGACTCACTTTAACAACCATACTTCGAATTCAGAACAAAGTCTGAAATACTGGGGTTATATTCAGCAGCAGTGCCAAAGGTATTTTTGTGCATGGTAAAGTTCAAGAAAAGCTGTGTGACCTCTAGATGGCAGTATCTTATCACGTTGTCCCGATGGGAAAGGAATTCCCTAGGTTTTTATTCTTGATGGTGAAGAGGCAGTGGGGGGACTGGCACTAAGGCTAAACCAGAAGGCACGTTTATGACACCAGCTACTCAGAACTCGGGATTTTTTAAAGGCTGTTCATTATCAGTAGACTCTTCAGGGTTGGTTTGGTTCACCACCACCACCCCCGCCCTGCATTTCTATGACATTACATGGTTAATTGACCTTATTACCCACGTTTGAAAGAGGTACCACAGCTGGACAACAGTAAACTTTATGGGAAAATCTATTTTCCAGCTATACTATACATTTAGTTTTCCTTTGAGAAGGACCCTGATATTTTGGGGCAATAGTTAAGGTATTTCCTAGAAAGCAGAGATTTATGCTAGCACAAGCTGAGTGTATTTATGCTTTCTGCAGAGCTGGAGAACAGTATACACGACTCAATCTCCTTTGCAAGTGGGTTGAGACTCATAGATGTAAGGTCTAAACATTGCATAGCATAGGAGAATATATGCTTTTTTATTGCAGTTTCTAATATCAGAAATTGTAGCTTTATATGCAATTTAATTATTTTCTATAATTAAACAGCTTCAGATTGTCTTTAAATTTGACTTTAAAAACTATGAAGTCCTTCCAGCTCAGTTAACCACTGATTGTTTATGTCATTCATAAATGCCACGTTCAGGCACCCATTTCAAAGAAATTACATAATTGCTTTGCATTCACAGTGCACCTGCCTTTGAATTCATAATATGTTTTTGTATAAGTGACGATTATTTTCAATATACTGTAGAAGAAACCATATAAAGCAGTTTGCAAAATACTGCAATTGGACAAAATGCAAACAATACAAGAAAAGTCAACTAACTGAAATATGATAAGAAATGCTGTTTTCAAAAAAAGATGTTACCCCTTCAAGAAAGGAGCTGCTCCCTCAAATAAGTGGAGAATGGGTTATACAAAACAGAGAAAACAAGAATTACTGGAATATATTTGTGACAGCAACAGAAAGAAAAACATGTTAGAAGTAACTTCAATGATGCCAAAATCTTCATAAATAGAAAGGCAGGCAGGCAAAGTGTACTTGTTGCAAGGGGATAGACACATCTGCTATCAGAATTCCCAGTGTTTTTGTAATTCTATTTCTATCGTTTTCTTGAGACACCAAGCCCATGTTCGATTCAGTAGCTCGTTGTAGATTAAAAGCCTTAAATTAATATTTACTTTTTAAAAATGTAATTCAGGGGTCCCCCCCAACACCTCCACTATTGTTTCCATGGTCCCTAATCAATATATTCAGACAAATTACTTTCCCTTAGTAATTTCCATTTTTTTAAGGTAACATTTATTGCTAGAAGATGATGGATAAATTTGAGAAATTGCTATTGCTCTCCCCTAATTTCTCCTTTAGGGCAGACAGCTATATCTTCCCACTTGACTCCCTGTAGAGCTACCATATTTTCATCTTAGAGAGCAACAACACATATTGCAACCTTTCTTACTAGAAATAATATCTATTTTTGGACAGATAATTGGCAAACCAATTTAACTCTGATTTCAATAGTG
Organism: Scytalopus superciliaris; assembly: GCA_013400415.1. Classification (NCBI taxonomy): domain Eukaryota; kingdom Metazoa; phylum Chordata; class Aves; order Passeriformes; family Rhinocryptidae; genus Scytalopus; species Scytalopus superciliaris. Next base: position 678,710 of record VXBX01002152.1, on the reverse strand, counting down.
ACTTGTCTTCTAGGTAAAGATGACTGCTATACTGAAGTGTTTAGCTTGAAACAAAATCCATTAAAAGGTAACATAACAGTTTTCACAGAACTGAGATTACCAAGGGCAAGGAGAAAAATAGGAAATTAACTTGACCAGTAGATAAGGGAAGTCTGTGTCACAAAACGCAAGAAGATGCATTTCACAGAACTTCCACCTTATCCAACATAGTGCTCAAAAAACTTGGTATGAAGAGCCAAGGTATTAAAAGGATGAATTGCAACTGGAGTACGTGGGTGCATCATAGATAAAAGCATCTCCATGAACTGCTTGTCCTGCTTTGTTCACATGTGTGACTTCACCCATTAAACCATCTTTATCTCAGCCCAGAAATTTTCTTACTTTTACCCTTTCAATTCTCTTCCCCTTCCTGATGTGGGGGGATTCACTGAGCAGCTGTGTAGTGCTTAGTTGCCAGCTAAAGTTAAACCTCTGCAGTGTGCCATACTCTTAATTGTATTGTAAATAAAGTTGACCGTGTTCCCATCTCTGAAAAACCACTCACATCCAGCACTTCTATTATTAAAAGGAAATAGGAAAATATACCAAGATGACACTGAATTAGTTACCTGCCTTAGGCTTTTTGTTATATTTTACTTAATAGAAGTCCAACAAATTTAACAGTACTTCTCACTGCACCAACCCCTGTACTGCACAATAAATATATTGCAAATTCCTGAACTTTATCATTCTATAGGAAAGAGTACGTGCATATAAGCCCATAATTTATAGATTTTTGTCTTGGTCTTTACTATAACCAGTATATTATATATCTATATATACACACTGGAACAGTTTGGGAAAATTATGCTATAGCTGTATAGTCTCCATGTACAGTCTGCATCTATCATTTGATCTCAGTCCACTTTTCTCCTAAAGGCTCAACTTGACACAATACAGGCAGGTACTCTGATAATGCAAACCTTGGGTATTTCCTTCTCCTGTGTCACTGTTATTCAGGGAACAGAAGTGAGAGCATGGGTGTCATGACTTGCCAGTTCAGTGCCCCCACCAAGACTCTCCCAAAACACACTGCCACTCTTTCTCACTCCTCCTTCCTGCTGTGATGGGACAGAGAGGAGAAATGCAGGCACAAAAGGTCAAGGTCATGGGTTGAGATAAGAAGAGTTTCCTTAAAACAGCAAAACAATACAAAACCGAAAAGTGACAGCAACCATATCAGTGACACATGAATACAGAAAAGAGGATGATTCACACGTGAAAATGCTCACTATGAAGTCCGCAACTATGAGTACCACTGAATGGCTTATTCCCTCCCATGTTTTCCCAACCATAAGGAATTCCTTCTCCCCAAAAGTGAGTCCCTTTACCCCACTGTGGCAACGACCATGAGGTGGTATACAACACTCATTAAGAAGTTAGCTCTGTCCTGGACAGAACTAGGACAATGGGAAATGGAGGCCCTTTGTTATAGCATTAGTCACAGTAGCCCCCATCTCCTCCTCAAGCAAAAGCTGTCTGCAGATGCACATCCATGCTGCTCAACACCTTTCATTATTCATGTTTCAGGTTTGTAAGAGGAGATCTTGCTACAACTCAGCTGAAAGGTTTGGAGAAGGCATCAGTGGACTGTATACTAGGTACAGGTACGTTACTGTGGATCCCACAATGAAAATGTGGAGGCATGTCAAGTAAGTAGTATGTGTGTGTTACCTGAGCAAGGGCAATCTTGGACAGAGAAACACCTCTAAGAAGATTTCTGTGAATGCCCTCTGGTCTGAAGCAGATACCAGCACATACGACTATGCCTGTAAGTATGCAGTTCTCTTGTAATTACAGAATTTATCACATATGTTCTCTATATAACTTCATGTAATTACATAAATAGAATATACATATCTTTTACATCTAAACATACGTGGGATAAAATGAACTTTCCAAGAGCTAAGGAAGATTTAAAAAAAAAAAAAGTATTTGAGAATAGTTTTCAGGTTAAACCTAAACTACTATGTAACGCTATCCTGAAGCCAAACTATTTTGTGCTTCTCTGAGCCTGTAATTTGTCACACTCATAGCTCAGTAAATAGTTACTGGATTAGTTCCTTCCATTTAGCCTGCCTGTTCATCTGTTTTCTTACTTTGCTCATTTCTGGAGCTTCCTGTAATTATGAATAAACACCATTATTATTGACCACCAAACGATGCTTCTATTTCTCCCCTTTCTCTAACTGCACTCCCATAAGTTGCCAATATTCTCCTGAGAACTGCTAGATGATTACCTCTCAGGAGGAATTCAGTGCCTTTTATGGTCAACTCCACAGCTTGCATTTATACTATCTCTTGCTCAGAACCTGGCACACATTTCCTAATACATGGGTATATTTTGAAAGATTTCTTTATTGCTGTTCTTGCAAGTTACATTACTGGCACTTCTCAACCAGTAAATGCTGTGTATCAGAATCCATAAAATCTAATCTAATATTTCATGTGGTGTAACTGCAATTGCAGATAAACAACCTAAATTTAATATAATAGGTAAGATATCAAAACACCACTCTACAATACTTCAAAATAAACCAGAAGTAGTTAAAAAAATAGTTTTTGCAAAGAATACTCTAGTCAGATTCACCACTGCTGCATGTGTCATGGCCACAAACACGCACTAATGGCAGGAGCATGTGTTAAACCGTGTTCTTCTTCTGGGCCAACATTAACAGCTTTGAGCAATATCCTTGAATTTTGAGCTTCAAGTTGCTACTATTAGAAGAAAAAAGTGTGAATGGGGAAGTGGTGGCGGGGAGGGTCGTGGGTGGAAAGAAGTAGAGGTATTTCAGTTCACTATTTCCTAGCAAGCTCATACAATGTTATTAAGAGCATCTTTTATACAGAAAATGCTGTTCTGGACTAACGGCTCTGGTCTGTCTTCCTCTTCACTATATACTGCAAACATGCACTCTCTGCATTAACAACATCAACTCCTCTTCATTTTGAGAGGATTTGTCTATGTGAATTATTTGTGCAAAGAATGTTTTACAGGCTTAACCCCCTTCAAGTTTAATGCCTTAAATGGAGCTTATTTTGGGACTACACACACTCAAGGGGAATGGCTAGAGAACAAGAGTGGGATTGTTCTGTTCAGTGATTGGTGACTTTCAGGATGCCTCTTCTGTGCTGAGGCATGCAACTGGAGGAGAAGGGTGTAGGGATTACCAGGTCATTTTCCCCTGTGGAGTTATCAACCGTGAGGATATTGGGATTTGTCAAACATCCATTCCTGCTGAAGCATCCCATGGTTCTTGTATCACCTTGCCTTCATGACTACAGCCACCATACCTTATTACACTCACAAACTGATCCAGTAATTCTTTTAAAACCAGTTACAGTCTGTAGATCCCCACTGCAGTTACTGGAAAGTTGCTGGAGAACCTCTCAAGTCACTTCTCTGCCAAACATTTATTCTTTACCAGAATACTCATTTGTTCTGAATTTAAATAGCTTTTTTTTCCTTCCCAGAAGAGCAAAACAAAAGCTGAAAAAGCAATCACTTTCAGCAAATGCAGAGGTCTAACAGTTGCACACTTTTAGTCTTTTTCACCCATTCATGCTACTAATAGACCTTTTCTTCATCTGTTCCTGTTTGCACTCACCTTCTGAAACAATTCTGGATAACCAGAATTGCAGTCAGTTTTCTGAGGAATGTCACTATAGTACTTTGCCCAACAGCATCAACATTTCCTTTTCTCCCTTGAGAAAAAAATACACATATTTTGATACATCCTGAATGATCACATTCATCTCTCTTGTGGCTCTGTCTCATTAGTGCCTCATTTTGTGAAGGAGTACAAAAACTCCTCTCCTCCCTCAGCCATTTCCAGCTGATGACCTTCACACTTAGTGCAGAAATTCCTATTGTTGCTTTCAAAGGGCATGAATTTGAATTTTATATAACTGAATTACAATTTAACTGCCATTATTACAGTCCCCAAGTCCATCCAGTTCTTTCTCTATGGTATTGTCATCCACCTTTGCACTGGACACATCATATAAGCAATACTCATCTCTCCCCTGCTGCTCAGGGGAAGGCTCTAAATAAGTAAATTTTTCAGTCTCAAGCTAGTCTGATAAATCTTTAATTAATTTACAAAAAAAAAAAAAAAGGGAGAAAGAATTATAACAGTAGAGAGGCACAACCAGAACTTTAGGACTTGTACAGCCATCCTTGTGTGCAAACTTACACAACTCAAATAATAAGGTTATATACAAAAATCACAAGTGATCTTGAGACTTCTTTTACATTTAAGCATCTAACCACTGTGGATAGAGGTTTTTTTTGGTTTTTTTTGAATGTATGCCCTCTTTACTCAGATGCAATCTTGTGTTATGACAAGTACTTTAGGAGCAGATTCTTATCAACTCACAGTACTTGAGTATAATTTTATTTCAATGGTAATGCCATTATTCCAGAAAGTAAATGGCAAAAAACCCCAAAAAGACATCTTAATTAAGAAATGACATTTCTGATACACCAATGCACAAAGCAGGATCAAATTACACTCATCATTAGAAAACAGTACTAATTAGAAAGCAGCAAAGCTTGCAAGCTCAACTCTGTATTAACTAAAACATCTTATAAGAATACTGTAATTAGGGTTATTTTTTTGAACAACTGGAAATGGGGTTTCAACTGGCTTTTTGTTAAAATCAAGTTGTTAGCTGGTGTGAAAGTTTACACAACCTTATTTTTTGTATGTTCCAGACTTTGTAAGTTAGCTTTGTATGGTGGTGTGCTTTATTTTGTATTTAAACAAACACTGGAAAAGTCTTCTTAACTTGAAACTTTGTTCTTCTTCTATAAAAAGAAAATCTTATGTCACCTTTTCCCAGTTTTCTAGAAAGACAGACCCTGAAAACAAATTTTACCAGAAGAAAGTTTTCTGGAACAACAGAACTGGATATTGGAATATTTTTTCTTTGTTAACTTTACCCTATTATATATTCTTGAAAGTGCACACATGAAGTTAGTGACAACCAACCTGTCTCCGAGATTTGGTTTCTGAAAGCAAAGTAACAGTACAAGTCACCATTTCCTGCAAAAGTAGGTGACTTGCAATAGGGAAAAGCTACACCTTCCTCCAGAGGGGAAACAAAGTGAGTTTAGTCTTTGGACTGCCTACTTAGCTACTGTAGAACTTGCCTGAAATTTTATGGAAACATAGGAGGGGGAAAGATCTGCTGCACTACAGTTCTAGTACTTTGAAGTTGTGGATAATCCCAAAACAGATTCCCACTTCAGATGGCTCCACAGAACATCTGGGTACATAGGACCTCATGGCACCTCACATTCTGGTAGGAGTGCATCATAGACACGTCCTGTTGGGTGACTGCCATGGTGAGCAAGCCCCAGCATGTTTTTCCAATGTGGAGGGCTCCTTCTTGCCCTGTGAAGCCCTCCTGCAGCAGGGAAGGTCATAAGGGGGCCAGGTACCCTTCCCCAGAGGAATAGACTTGAGGCATGGAAGTGGACTGCCCACCTAAACCACAGTGACACAGCACTAGGAAAGGGTCCCTATATCCCAAGCACCAGCAGAGGAAGGGGGGAAGAAACAAATGCTCCACTAATCACACAATTTTCCTCTAAAAGTATTTGATTCAATGGGGCAGAAATGTTAGTATGACCCAACATTACTGCTTAAATAAGAACTGCTTGTGAAACTGAATTTAAGAATTAATGACCTCAGGGCCTAAGTATAAATGAAGCAAAAGGAATGTGTCTTTATTGCTCCATTGTGGGGATAGGATAGGAATTCAAGTGGAAAAGAAAGTGAAAGGTGAGAATTGTGGTGTTAGAATGTTATGGTTGAAAAACAGGAACAAAGAATGGTTAAGCTGACATTAATTGAGGTAGACATCAAGCACAGGCCCAATCTTTCATGTGATAACAACTAACTGCAGATCAGGTAGAGGATTCCCATCTATTTTAAAGAGTTAAACTAACATGGAATATATTCAACCAGAAAACAGCACACTTCTGCACTTATCATTAATAACTACTAAATCCCAAACTAAATTTGCACCTGTTCTTGTCATGCTGCTACCAACCTCTTGAGTGCCTGTTTCAGGCAGTGCCACAAGCTGAATCACCCAATTGCAATCTGCAATTATCTTGTAATCTCTGTGTCCCTCTAAGTACACAACCAGCCTGGATCTTTATTCAGCCATACTGGGACAACACTTCTTGCTACCAGTTCTCAGATGCATCTTCCCCTGGGTACAAATAACGTGTCAAAATTTGTCCTCTTTGGCACAAAGCCCAGAGTCACTGAGGGAGAATGAAAGTGCACAGTATACTCAAAACTGCTGTACAGTGCATGTTCTTTTCAGGCTGGAGGTTCTCCTGCAGATATACCTTTGGCCCACTTCAAATCTGCTTTTTAAAAATTAATAAAGGCATTATGCTGTCTATACCAATGCATAATAAGTAGTACTAATATCCACTTCAAGTTTTGTAATTCATTAAATAAATCCAGCTACTTCCTCTTCAGAGGAGAGAGCTTAGGCCTGTAGGTCTATTTAACACCTGGTTAAACACTACTTAACCTCACTGCACTAGCCAACTACTTTTCATAGAAGTTGAATTTTGGCTAATAATGTCCCAATTAAACAGCAGTCATTGTCATTCACTATCATTAGTCTAAATTGGTTTCCTGGGAGATATCCCAATAAAACAGCCATCCTGGTTAAATACTTACCAGTTAAGGAAGATGTGCAACACAGAAAAGAATTTGCAACAGAGGAAATTCAACTGCCTTTGACCCAATTCCACATAGATAATTTGCCACAATTTTAAGATCATGTGCACTGCAGCATAGAAACTATTAGTTTCCAAATATATGTGTGTGTGTGTACACTAGTGGGCAGTAAATAGCATCTGTGTAAATCCCATTTCCTCATAGAGGCAGTACAACACGTAACAAAGATTTACATAATATACGCCCTGTGAGGGGCTGTAGGAACAAAAAATACGGAGTAGGTCTGAAGTGCTCTATGGGAATAGGTTCAGAAGGCTAATTTAGGATGATCTGTGTTTAATATTAACAACTGAAAAATGACTTCAAGATTATCTCACAGAACCCCGAGTCCCCACTTCCAAATCTGGTGTTTGAAAGGAACTGTCTACCCAGAGCTGCAATAAATTAGCCACCTAAGGCAAGACACAATTTAAATTTAGCCATTTAGAGCCTAACCCAGTTGTTGAGAATTTCTCTGACGTCAAAGAAAGGCACTTATGGTTGCAAAATCATTATCTCTGATAGGAAGAAAGAATAAATTTCTTCAGATACCAATCTATCTCTAATTCCCATAGTGTGTGATCATCCAAGTTAGGTAAAGCATTTTCTACTCTTAAACAGCACAGAAGCTGCCCTGAAGGTCTGGCAGAACTGAGTATATGGCTTTTGGTCTGTAGTCTTTTTATAGGATAGAAAAGAAGCAAGCATCCTTGAGGATTGGCAAATCCAATCATACACCTGCATGCAGCAAGCAGCACAGGCTAAAAAGGACAAGCTGTACATGAATATCACAATGTCTTGGACAGAAGATCAGGACTGAGAGTAAAGCAGCTTCTATATGATCATATCAAATATATATAATGCTAGAGACTCACTGTCATGAAAAGGTACTAAAACACAGCTTTAGTACCAGAAAGAGACAACTGTGTAAGGACGTTGTCTCACTCACCCTATTTCCAAGTTAACATACCCGGATTCTTAGAAGATAACCTAGCAGCACATGAGACTTTTTAAGATAATGGGACCATGCTGTTGTCTACTTTTCACAGGGTACAATTCTAGTCTGCACCATGGCTTGCACTTGACAACAGAAACAAAACTGAGCCAAGATTCAAGCAAAGTGAAGTAGTAAGTACATCAAATCATACATTGCTTATGCATAGTTCTTGGAGCAGCTGATTTAATTGAGCAGACACTAACACGCATCTGATTTCTCACCGCTATGAAAATTCAGCTGAGCTTGGGGCTCGGTGGTCTGCAATCACAGATGCGTGAAGCAACTCTTGTCATCGTGTTGCCTTAAAAAACCCAAAGAGATTTCACTACCACATTTAAGTAATATTTATAAACGTTTCATCAACAACCAGGAGTAAAGGAAAGGGGTTTATATATTTTAAAGGAAAGCTAAAGTTTTAGTATTATTGCATGTTTTTACAATTGGAGGCTTGTATGATCTAAGGGTTGAACTGGCCCTAGGACAGCTTCTGTACTTAGGGCTGCAAAAGCCTTTTCTTCTGATGAATCCTCCAATCCTTTATTTAGTGACAAGAATCAACAATGAATAAAGACTATTTGCAAATGCTGACTTTGTGGAAATCAGGAGACAAGAAAATATAACATGTTTTTTAAAAGTAAAATTCCAAAAGGGAGAATTAAGTGAAGCTGTGAGCTTTGTTTGAAAACTTCTGCCAAAAAGGAAAAGAAAAATTTTTTAAAAGTTGTTGCTGCGGTTAAAATCTAATTGGTTTTCTCTCAAGATGATGTAAGATCTGGAACAATAGGTACACAGCAGGGACACAAGAAGAGCTAAAGAGCTGAGTTTAAAAAGTCAATTAAAAAACTGAAGTACCAGTAGAAGCTTTAATAAAAATAATTAGCATCACCTTTTGTGCGAGAACACAACTGCAGGTACATCAAAACCCTGAATCACCACCTACAGTCCCTACAGTCTCACAGTCAGTTAAAATATTGTGAAGACTTCTTTATTCTGCTGCCTATCCCTGGCTCAAGAGAAAGATCTCAGCATTTCCAAAGGTCAGAGATCTGCCCGGCAGCCTCTTCCTTCAGCAACTCTGTCTGTGGAGGGATCAGCCACCCCCAGGGCAGCTGCTGCAGAACCCCAGCCCTAGCCTTTGCTCTCAGACCTAAGTGCCCACCATTCTGCCCTCAGAGGCAGGTAGGATGAGTGTCCTTGACTTGTGCAGATGGTCACAGAGAAGTGCCTGTGGCAATTTCAATTCTCTCCACTTGGCCAGTAAAATGCCTCTTTTTCACAGGACCCTCCACACCAGGTCCTGTTTGCCCACCCAGGTCACAGCACTGTTGGTCCCTCACACTCTCTAGGGCTGTCTTTCGTGGTTATTGGGGGGTGGTTGCCAATACTCCTGGTCCCACATATGCCATCTAGTTGCTCTAGTAAGAACTGCCAGCTCCCGGGGAAGGGGTGGGGTGGTGTGGTGTCTCTCTGCTCCCTTGTGGTCTTCCAGTTCAGGAACTCCCCACAGTAGGCAGCAATCTCCCATGCTACTGCAGCATGTGCCTGCATTGGAGTTAATGCTCAGCAAGTGACTCAATTCAAGTAAAGTGACTTCATGTCCTTAAGACAGAGGAGATTTTCCCACATTAAGATATAAGGCATCAGAATAAATATTTTGAAAGAGGTAGATTGTTTACTGATCATTTTTTCCCCCACATGCATGGCTAGTTTACATGACTTTCATCATTCTCACTGTCACACGCCCCCAGAAGTGTACTAGTACCCATCTCCTTTGCTTTGTTTTCTACCCTTTTGGCTCCCTGCACCTTGGTCTTTTGTCTTTACTGTGCATGTCTTACTGCCTCTGCTCAATGAAACTTTTTATAGACCTTGTCTTCACTCTGCTCCACATCTGTAGATGACCTTATCTATTCATGTTACAGTGCAAGGAACATGCCATATCCCATCTGAGCTTTTACTAAGAATAACTAATGTGTGATAGCTACCCTGAGGCAAAAAACCCCACACCTTTCCTAGCAGTGAACCAGTTGTGTAACCAAGATATTATTGCTTGACATTAGGAAAACCTATTTTAAATATTTTATTGAATAGTATCAAGTAAAAAATGAACGGTAGCTCAAACACCAGCACCAAAAATCAGTTCACGTGCCCAAATGCATACAATAAAAGGTACTAGATTCTTTTCACCTCCTAAGCACAGATAGAATAGAAAAAGCCAAAACTTACTCACCATTTGCATCCTGATGTTATTTTGAAGAAACCTAGCCTCCAGTTATTTGACATTCCTGATTGCACTAAAGTTTTGATAGCAAAACCTAGTTATTCTGGACACATCTACATTCAACACTAATTTATATTTGTACAAGAGAAAATGCTAATACGCCCACAGTTCTTGAGGCTTAACAACTCAAAATCCCAGACAGTTTAGTTAATCAGTTTTGTGAAACATACCTACAGGAGAGGAAGGCATAAGTCACAGAGTTATGAACATTTTGAAAAATTGATACAGCCATTAACTAGAGAAAGTAATCTCTGATGAAAGTTTATTTTATACCAATCCAATGTTCAATTACTAACTGTTCTTCCCTTAAAGGCTTGAAAAACTAAGCCATGCTACCACTGGGACTGCTACTGGTAAACAATTACTTTTAAGCATGAGTGATAGAAGCTTATACTATTTCTCTCTAAAATTTATGAGTTTGATCACTGATGCTGTTGCCTGTATGCATGGCAATGGATAAGCCTGGAATGTGCACCTGCAATGCATAACTGAAATGGCACTTAGCATAAGGGCAACATGAAACAAAGTGCAAAATCAGGCTCAACTTTTTTAAATAGATGATTAAATCGCATTTTTAGTTTGCTCTCTCCACCTCCCTGAAAGCTCCTGTTGCATTTAACCAGAAGTGTAAAAACAAGTCATTTCTATTGCACATTTGGGGGAAGGAGGCAAGAAAAAAAAGAAAAATGCCCTCGGGATGCTCTTAGATTTCTTAAGAGAAAACAGAATTTCCATGCTGATGCAGCCCAGTAGCACCTGACAGCAACTTCCTCATGTCAAATCTTTTTATCTGTTCACATAAACTTTGTTACTTATGCCAGTGGCATTGTTTTATTATTTGTTTGACAAAGATGTCTCTACTCAACAGTAATAGTATTGATTTGCAGAGATTTATTTCAATAGTACTACACATTAGAAGTGTATTAATGAGTACTGCAATCTCCCTATTTTTAATATTCTGTTGGTAGCTGTCTAACAATTTGTGCATCTTGAACATCTTATTAATACTAGAGAAGCAATGCAAGCTGCTCGTGCAAATACACATTGGACTCCCGTCCTGTTTCATCAGCAACAACTGCATAATAGATAAATGCCTAAATTTGTAAGCTCACTGGAATATTTTTAATGCAAACTGACCTTTGGAATCGATTGCAGTTCTTTCTGGTGCTTGCTTTAAAATAACTAAAAAGATTAATAAGTTTGTGTAGCTTTTATGGCAAGTTGGGTATTCTTGGTATGAAAAGAAGATCCATTCAACCAACAATACAATTATAACAAATTATGGCAATACATAGAAAATAATCAAGACACATTCAGAATTAATTTTTCTAAATATGGATATGGATGTCTTATATGTGGCTATTAGGGACAAGATAGAAGTTTTGGGAAAAAGAATGTAATTTAAGGCAAATACATCTGCAAGAGCCAAATCTACTACAGACATTCAGGACAATAGCAAGTGTCACATATAGAAGACAGTCATAAAGTCTGTTTGCTGTTTAGTTTAAGAGATTGCACATCTCTCATCACTGGCAAACACTGGGTTTTATCCTGACTGTCCCATGTCCATCACCCATTTTGCTTTCACTGCACTTTAGTTATCAAATACTGTGCTTGTACATGACAGAGATGAGCACTTAAAACTTGTTTGCTGCTTAACATTTGCTCAAATCGTGAGCAAAAAGAACAAGGGTCACATTCCCATTTTAGCACTAATATCTGTTTTATTATCTCATTTCACTCTTTCAGCACCTTTTCCTTTCCTTCTCCTCAAAGAAAAGATTGAACAAACTGATTCTACATTCCATGTGAAGTTAGTATAGGCAGAATATACAACACTTCTGTGACATTTTACTACCCTTTTTCCTTAGACAAACTTCAACCCTGTGCAAAGGGTCAACATGAGGCCTGTTCAGCTGCTCTTAATATTAAACTTAAGTATTTAGTCTCTGCACAACAAGAATTTCAGCCAAAGTATATCTTATACACATATAATTTAAATTATTCTGCCTCTAACAGGCTCAAATACACCATTACTTTACCTACAATTTTAGAGAATACAAACTGTCAGCACAGGATTAGACCCAGAATCACTGATACATGCCAGAGTACAATATTTATGTACTTCACTCTAAACACTGTGCATGCCACTGTAGACAGAGCTTATGCTTACAGCTGACAAATATAAGTAAAAATACTGCTAAAAGAGTTTCTATGTCAGATAGCAAGTTTTATCTCCAAGTTTTAGAATCAGCCCTCTATCACCTCCATTACTCTGAAAATTATCATGTGCTACGGATTATCTTGTCTCTGTCAGCATATACCTGTTTAAAAAGCATCAACTGGTCTAGCTCTAGGACTTAATAAAAGTATCATCATGTACACACACACACTTTTAGTTAAAAGGATTACTAGCAGGTGATCTTGTGTTAACATGGAATCACAACCCGTCTTTCCACTGTTAACAGTTGTAATCGCATAGAGAATTCCACATGAAAATACAACAGCAACTTAATATCATAATGACTAGTCAAAATGTTTTCCCCCTTGGCTGATTTGGTTTGGAGAAAGGAGAAAAGGCTATTAAAGTTTGTATCTTTCCACTCCTCTAGATTTAATCTGAACAGAAAAAAAAGTAGATGAACTTTTAATGACCCTATGACATATGTTTCTGAATTTCTGACCTCTCAAAGTGTATCAGTTTTATGACACTACAAGTAGTACCTCATATAAGTTGTAGATAACGGACCACTGCACTGTTATTCTCAGTACCCTCCCCTTTGTTGATACATGGAAGAATTCACAAGCTTTTAAACCAGGAACTCCATATCTTTTTCCTTTGTCAGAAGTGACTTAAGCTTCTAGAACTAGGATTTATTGGCACAATTCCTCCACCAGAAAACACATCTGAGATTATTGCACTGACTCCCAATATGGAAAGTGATTCTGCACTTAGTATCACATTCAATACATCCTGCTCACAGCAAAAGCAGAGAGAGAACAGGGGGCAGAAGAAGGTTGGCAAGTATAAGTTGAACTCTCTATAGAGAGGCTAAAATTGCTAACAAGGATGCTTGTCTAACTGCACAGGTGCTAGAGACCTATAAAGCTACATGGGAGGATCAGGAAGGAAGTGTATAGCAGAAATCAGACAGCTCTGTATGCCCCTGTAACAGTAATTCCAGATATCTGCAAAAACTAAAAACACCTGTTGTGAACTGTATCACAGAGCTTCTCAAAGTACAAGCGACAGACAAATGTGTTTTATTCATGCCTGATTTCCTATGTTCACCTGAAAACATGATTGTGAACTTGGAAACTGCATACAATTGTATCACAATTGAGGATTTCCTTACAAGTATTCTTGATCCTTTGTTTTTAATTGAAGAGCAAAAATAATTTTAAGGAAAAAAAAGAAAAATTCAGTTTCTAGTTCCTTGACCAAACATAGGGGAAAAACAAACAGAGAAACCACGAAAGATATTGAGATTTATATTGTAAACTCTATAATTTAAAAAGTTGGAGGTTCCTACATACATTAGCATAGGAGGCTTACTAAGACAGAAGCACCATCTGAAGACTTAGATAACATCTAAACAGACCATAGACCATTGCTTTGTCTTTTCACCTTTGCAACTTATATACACCTTTACAATAAGGGCTCATGATAACAAACAAGCTTTGCTCCTCTAAGCAGCAAATTTAAAGCGACAACCTAGTCTTCATCAAACCCTTTATAAGCAGTAACACCAACATTTCTCATTTTGCAACTTAACTGCCAAAAAAGAAGCTACTTCTCTAGTTTGATTTCTTCCAGCAACTGAAGTTCTTGCATAAAAAGGAACCAGTTGTACTAAATATTACCAGACACTACAAGCGATAGCCAGAAAATGTTTGCTATATAATAAAAAAAGTTAAATAAATTTACACTTAAAGATTTTATTGTATATTAACTTTATTTTCTTTCTTCCTATAGTACAGTTCTTAAAAAATGAAAGCAGTAAAAAGATGCATCTCAACAATAATGCAATAGAAGAACAGTGTTTATTACAGCTTCTATAAAATCAAAGGACTTATCTCTTCAATAACATCAACAATTATCCTAACAGAATAACAGAGTAACTGTGAAGGTTAATTAGAAGCATGCCTTGAAACACTGTATACACAATTTGCCTTTCCATTGTACAGTCTATGCAGAAATTTCCTGAAATGTCTCCTCGAGCGTAGAAAATTTTCTCCTAATATAAACCAGAAATGCACATCCCCTGGCTTGCATGAACTTGTTTATACATCCTGTTAGCCTTTTGGTAGCCCAGTTCTTAGATATACTTACAGAAACTGGTTTCAGTTCTAGAATATTCTGAAAAGGCTGCAAACGTCAAAGAAGCTATTCTGTCCTACCATTGAAAATGTGAACTACAGAAACAGGATAAAAAGAACAACTATTCATACTTTGCATCCCTTAACATCTTCCAAGGCATCTGAGCATTAATTTAAACTGTGAAGTCAAGAGGAGGAAAAACCAAGGCAGGCATTACAAAGAAAACAAAAGGACACCACTTTTTTTTCTCCCCCATAGTAAAGCTATGAAAATGCTACTGGAAACATCTAAATGGTAAGCTCTCCACAGGCATTCCTATAAAACTGGCACAAAATGTTCTTATGGCACATGTTATTAGAATACAAGACTATCCAGTATACAAGCACTGCATGATACTTTCTGGTTTTCATTACTGTTATATCACCTATGAAGAGATTTTTGTTCAAGAAAGCAACATGACTAGTATTGGCTTTATTTTTGTGATGCAACAAGGTGAACTACCTGAAGGGCCAAGTTGTACCTGAAAATCTGAATCAAGATGAATTATACACTGAGTATTTCTAGATTTGAAGTATTAAATCTTTGTTAAAGAAATTAATCATTGTCTAAATGCTACCACGGTTCCCTTCACCGGTGTATTAGCATGCTTTACATGCACAATAAGAGCAAATGAGCTTAGCAGCCAGAAAATTGTTTTTGCATAAAATCTATAAACACTCAACTAACAACAGTGCAGAATAGGGGAGAGAATAATTTCTCATAATAGATCATAAAACAGAAAAAGTCCAAATGGATATAATTCAACATAGGGATGACACTGCTTGTCCATGATGAATCAGGTATTACTTTCACAAGGGTTTTCTTCCTGTTGATTTCTTTTGCTTCCCAATGTTGGAAGCCAGAAAAGACCACCTCTCAGTACTGCCTTAATTGAATTTTGGAGGGTTTCTCTCAGGGTAAGAGTAGTGAGATTTTTCCAGTTCAACAGAAAAGAAAGGTAGTCTTGTGTCTGAGTATGCATTCATATCTCCAAAGCAAAGACTTGGCTCTCACTGTCTGTGATACCTGGAACAAGCAACCAAATCGCACATCCTGCCAACTTACACCTCTATACTTGATGTAAACACAAATGTACTTCCCTCACAGGGGTACTGCGAAGAAGATTCTTGACAAGAAGATCAGCAGGTATCCTTAGTTGGCAGTGAGAAAAGGGAGGGCAGCACAGACAATGCGGGGCCAAGACAATAGCACCACAGGCCAGGCCAGGAAGTAACGAGAGTGAATGTCCAGGAGAGCCAGGCTGGGGACTAGCAGAGTCTCTCTGCTGTTGTAGTTGCTGACCCACATGGTCATGGTCCTTTCCCAGGGGCAGGCCCCAGCTGGAGTGGCTAGGACTGCCACAGAGACAGGGAAAGCAGAGTTATCATTCTGCTGGACAGCAAAATCCTAATTTAAAATACAGATCATGTGTTTTAGAGTGGAGCTTTGAACTGACACCCTGTTAACATTCTCAGCCTGCTGTTAGTTCAAAGTAGTAACCCCTCAGATCAAACATACGTAAAACACAGTGATTAAAGTCTAGAACTTAAATCACTTAATACAATTTACCTATAAAAGGGATCAATATGTTATATATTTTAATTTTATTTTTATGTCTTCACATTACTTGGGTTAAAAAAAAGTAGTTTGTATGTTATCTGAGCACCTTAGTGAATTTCACTATTTATGCGTTGGGTTTTTTTTAAATAGCACCTTGTATTACTATCACAGGTCAAAAGGTAAAGTCTTCTTGCTGCAACTTATTGCACGACAAGATAAATTGGTACCTACATTGATGTGAAAACTGGGAAATATGCTGCTAAGAGGGTCTAGAGTGGCACAGAGCTCTACCTAGATGTGTAAAGAAAATCTGACAGTTTCAGGTTTCACACCAACCCATGTAAAACCCACAAATTTTACATTTGAGCATATAGATTTATACAGAAACACAATTGCAGACTTTTTCCTGGCAAATGCAAGGCAAGACGCAGCACTCGATGATAACACAACCATCATTTTGAAGTTCTAATCATGCAGTTTTAATTAGATTAAAACAATGCAAATTAAGCACACACTGCTAGAGTTACCAACTGTACCACTCAGTACTCCAGATGAGATTGCTTGCCATGTGAACTTGGTATGCATGCACTGACAATTTGATGATCTATTTTGCTTCTTAGGCAATAACACATTACCAGATTCCCATATGATAATACCTAGACATAACCCTACATTACAAAGTTAGTTTAGTATGTCCGTACGACAAGAGTCAATTAATACATTAATATCTAGTGCCTTTCTAGTGAAGTTTTTACCACTATAAAATTTCACTGTTTCTTTTGTGCAGTTTAAGAAAGAAATTATTTTTTTATCAGCTTTAACACAAAAATAACTAAGACACAGATGTGCCTAGTTGAACCAGCTGCCTAAGTAAATGTGCACCTTTATTCCAGGAAAAAAAAAAAAAAAGATAATTATAATAGCAGGAACAGGAGCTATGATATTTCTTTTAGAGGAGGAAAGGAAGTGGGTCAAAGTGAAAATACTTAGTTGTATAAACACACAGAAACACACTGCAAGCAGGTTTTGTTTAAAAAAAAAAAATCTATAATCTCATTCTTGAATGTGCTTCTGTTATTAAATCCAGGAACAGAATTGCATAAACTTGAATGTACTCCTTTGGGAGTGTTCAAGTAAGCTTGTTGTGGTGTGTTTTTCCCAAAAAACTTCCATTCTTCTTTCCAGCAGTGGACACATCCAAGCATATTGGGTATCAAGGCTTCAATAATCATGTTATCTTTTCCCAAAGTATATGATAGAACTCATTGCCTGAAATTCAAGTAATAAAATCTATCCTTTAATTAAACTATTAAGTTATTAAATGCTTGAAGAATTGCTTTAGCACCTTATAGAAACTACAGCTATGTTAGAGAAAATAAGTACTGTTGACATGGCATCATGATTAATTGAAGAAACACTGAGAAAAAAATGATCAATGCAATACTGACTCAAGGTCTGTCATGGATTAGGAATAAGTAAATGAACAAATGCAACACTGGGAAAAATCAATTCCTATCTGCAAATAAGTATCTAGGACTACAGAGGATCAGCATGAACATTTGGGAGCTATTTGCAAAAGGCATGTATTTTAAGGGAGATAGAGGAATAGGAACAGAAAGCTCACAAGAACAAAGTAAGTATATCACTATGGTTTCAGCTACTGCACTGCTGTAGCACCCACTGCACATCCATCCATCTGGACAAGTGCTGCCAGACAGTCCCCTGGCTGGAAAAAGGGAACACCAGTAAGGTTCATAATCAGAGGCTGAACATCAATAAAATCACACCTGGCATGGAGATAAACACCTAGAAGAAAAATAGGGAGCTTTCTTAAACGTTTGTGAGGTGCCAGGACAACAGAAGCAGCAGCACCTCCTATCATGAGTGACAGAGGAACCAGAGAAAGGTCATACACAAAGACAAAAGGATTGTAACTTCTCTTCTGGAGAAATCCCAAATCTCACACTTCTGAGTAATCTCAGGTTACCTTAAATCTTGGCAGCAGCTCTAAGCTTTTCCTTCCACAAATCAGAAATCTTGCTACATGCCACCTTCCAGAACAGGTGGGAGAACTTATTATGGCTAGTTAATTTTCTTAGCAGACATCTACTGAGAATAACTTCACCGAGAGGCTTTCTCATCTGTCACAAAATTGTTTCTCATAGCCCCTAACTTCCCTACCAAGAAGCCAACAACTGACTTAGAAATCAACGTATGGACAAAATTACAACAATCTGAGAGAAGTTCAGTGACCTTCTGGAAAACTAAATGTTGTTTCCCATCCATTCAATGTCCCTGTCATCTGAAAACTCTTGCTGTTGCAGTAATTTTTCTTTCCACAAAATCTTAGAATTTTATCTACGTACACCCAAGAAGATAAAATGCAGTTATAATAGCAAAATTTGGCTTTTGCAGGCAGCCTATAAAAGTTAAGAGTTATTTTGCCAGGTCCCAGCGGAACAGAGATGCTGCCAGATTTTTTTTTCTTTTGGCAGTAGCTTAGGGTATTTGTTGGCCTAGAAAACTGACTAGATATGTAAGGGGAAATTATTTTTTTTTATTTTTTTACATACTGAAACAGGTACACTGGAAAAGCCTTAAAATACTGATATACCCCAGTTGCAGCATCTAATTAAGAACATGAATTGCAGCACAACAATGCTGTTAATTAGAGTTTTATCATCATCTGTTTCAACACTGAAAATATTTACAAACTACAGGATGTTGTTTCCTCAGAAATTAAAGCTCAGGACAAGGGTTTCAGTATCACCTATGCTCATTGTATGAGAAAATCTGAATGTCAGATATATCTAAACTGAATATGAGCAAAATTTCACCTTTAATTCCTTTTAGTCCATTCACAGAAAGATGACAGGTAAGGTCTTTGAATGAAGGGCCTATACAGCCAGGTAATATAACTTGCATATAGCGAACATGAAAAGCAAAAGACAAGTTATCTATGCTGCAATATCACTGTCATACACTTTGTTGCAGTGCCAGGGATATTTTAAAGGAAGATTTGGCTTTTTGAACACCTTTAATAAGCTTCCTCAGAGTTTTAATTAGTAAGAGATCCAAGCAGTAGCTGACAGCTGGCAGAATCTCCTGTCGTGAGTTAAAGTCAACCTAATTAAGATTCTGGAAGGAAAACATATTCTTCCCAACATCCTTAATCAGTCAGGCTTGGTTGAAAATGCAATATGGAACCTTTTGCCTTGACAACAGCATAACCTTCGAATCATGGCACTTTCAAGCAATAATAATAATGGAGTGATTTCTTCATATGGAAGTTTAGTAAAACCCCTACAAAATCTCTGAAAAGCATTCTCCACATTCCCTTAATAAAAGTTAATGTAATTTTGGATTATTTATCATACTTAAGATTTGACATTTTATGACTGAGACATTTTGTGCTATCAGAGTCATAGGCAGTGACATATAAACCTGCCCCTAAGAGACAAAGCAACTTTTTTTTTCCCCACGGCACTTGTAAGAATATCTATTTACAGCTTGAGTGGAAATACAGCTAGAACATTCAGGTTTAACCAGATATACATGGGCAAAGGGGGATTTGTCTTCATCAGAAGCCAAGGGCTATCTTGTATTCTCTGCTTCAGGTGTCTTCCTGAACCGCCAGGTCTCTGTGCTCTTTGTACTCTGCTCTGTCTGGAGTGAGCTGGCTCTCAGGGTAGAGAAATCCTGCCAGTCAAACTTTCTCTCTGAAGCAGTATAGCCATAACTACCTCAAACTTTGGTGTACTGCAAGCTTAATCCAACCTTTATTGGAGCTAGCAGAAGCCTGTTTACTGTTTCCCTTTTTAAAGTTCACTGAAGATGCATTTTGGTTGCAAATATCTGTGTCAGATTTGCTTTTATATTTACTTAAAACCATTACTACCTGCAACCAGTTCCAAACACCTGACCCACTCCTGGCATGGCAGACTGCAGAGAGATGAAGATATGTGATGAAAAAGATCAGGAAAAAAACCCAGCTAAAAACCAAACACTCCAGCACAGAGCACCACCTAGAGTAAGGGTTGCCTTGAGGATCAGTACAACTCCCAATGAGCCCAAGCACTACAGCAGGCATGAAGACAGATTTGAATAGAAACCTTATTTAGAATCACAATATAAAGTCTCTGCCGCCTTTCTTCCTTTCCACTGCCTTTTTCTACCATGTATCCACTTACACCTCAGCAATAACTTAATACTTGCACTGACTTTCTACTCATTCTGCACATACCCTGGTTCTCCATTGCCATATGCAATGCACAATCAATCTCTCTGCAAATGTAATAATTTCACAGCCATTCTAGTGTCATCACATACTGTAGTCCGTTTAGGCAGTTGTAAATGACTGCAGAAGGTACAAGGCAGTCAGGAATCAGGCCTACAGTACTTAAAGTGATTACAATGAATATGACAATAATCCCTCTCTTTGTAAAACAAAATCCCAGGAAGTGTGTATACATGGAGGTTAAAGCCTCTTGGAGCAGCTGCTAAGATGCTGCTTAGACTACTCAATTATGCTATAAAACCAGCAGCAGCCACCCAGGTGATTTGATTCTCAGTACAGAAGCAATGAAGTACAAAGTATAAGATGCTGATTTAATAGCAGATCTAAGGTAGTCCAGCCAGCACAAACTGCAACCACCATTGGAAGAAGCTACACCAACAAACTCTTCATTCTGTTCCCCTGGTCACACCTGAATAATCTAAACAACAAATATAATTGTGGCAGATAACATTCTAGACCTACCAAGTGACTCATGAAAAGCACAGGGAGCCCTGAGAAAAAGCACTGAGAGCAATCATTCAGCATGCTGCCATTTTGTACTACAGTAACAAAATCAGTGACAAACCTACCCTTGAAATACAAGACAGCATTATGAATATTAATACTTAAAATTGGTTCAGTCATATTTATCTTCTGCATAATGCTTTCAGACCTGCAGGATATACCTCCCCTAGCAAAGACCAGGGAAGAACTGCCTTTTTACTCCAGATGTATTGCTCTTTAGATATTCAGATGGGTAGCTACAGGGCCATAGCCAGAAAAGCCGCATTTCCATTAAGTTATCCTATTCTATAGACAGGCAGTCTCCTTATTTTTCACTTTCAGCATTCCACGTTCCCCTTCTTAAGTCAGCTAATTTTAGTTCTGCCTTTTCCAATTCAGTTCAATATCTAAGTAGCATTTCCAAGTTCAGTGCAGTTAACATCTTACTCTCTGTCCTTCTATCACTGTTTTCCTCTGCAAATCTACAGCACACAATTTATTTCCATTACCAGGACACCTTCCCTGACTGAAGCTGCTGTGGCACTCACACTGAGCACACAGTTAAAACACTTATCCTTCCATCCTCACCTTTGCCAGCAGCCACCAGGCAGCAACAACCTTCCTCTCAGAATCAGCCCTCTCCTACCCCTCCACCTTTGTTTATCCACAGACCACCACAGTTTTCTTTCAGTCATGAATATCATCTCCTAGTATGAGTTCTTCACCCCCTTATCTTTCAAGAACTTTATATGCACCTCTGCAAATGCTCTCACTGGTACATACATCTTCTTTCAGAACTAACAAAGCAAAGACCAAAATTTAAATGAAGATCTATCAAAGATAAACCAAGAGGACACATAAGTAGAAATGTAACACAAAGCTATCACACTTAATAAAAAACTACTTTTGTGCTGGTACATCACTGACTTTAGCAAGTTGTCTTGATTTACTACATGTAAGGAAGGCCAAAAATGCCAGGTAACATTTCACCTCATTTCTAGAGCACACCACCCAAGCCCCCATATTTTTACAGATAAACAAATGGGAAAACCAGCTAGGCGGGGCTTTTCTTTTTTTTTTTTTTTTTTTTAGGAAAAAAAGAAAAAGAGGAAGAAACCACAATGCCTTTCAGAAAATCTCATGATTCAGAACATCAATTTGAAACAGACCAGGAAAGCCCCAAAACCAAACCAGGCAGATACAGATCTGAAAACCCCTGTGTCCTTGGGGAGATTCACTGCTTCTCATCACTTCAAGAGACCTCAGGCCATATTCGGATGAAGTAAACAAGGCAGAAATGAACATTTAAAAAGCAAACAGGGACATACCTACTTGTTTGAGGGGGTCATCTCACTGCCTTTGAGTCACCACACACTGGGTCCAGGAGCACATCTGCAGCATGAGCGCCTGGGAGCAAATACCCAGAGAATGCTGGGGGCCAGGGACCACACCAACACATTCACCAGCAGGGGTTGGGAGGCTCCCTCAAGGGTTGGGTTTAAAGACAGCCCTGGAAACTCAGAGACAAGGCCAGAAGGTCTAAAACGAAGCTGGTAGGCCCTTAAATAGAGCCAGGTGGAGCCAGTCAGGGTCAGTAACACCCACTGCCCAGGTGAGGACAGTCAGGGTCAGTAACACCTGCTGGGCCCTCAGCACCATCACAAAAATGCACTTATTTCACCAGGTGCAATCACATTTGTCACAAACGAGCAGGCTGATTTCAACAATAAAATTTCAAAGCAAATGACATATAAAATCATACCTAGTGCCCTTTGTCAAGAAGCTTGCTGTTATCTTACAGCTTATTTCTTATTTATGGTTCAAAGGAATGTCAGAAATTTCTTCATCCCCAGATCATGGTAAAGACATCAGTCACATACATTTCACCTTCTACACCAACCTGATACACCAAGAGGGCTGAAACAGCCTTGCTAGGGCAAGGTAAACAGGATTCCCCACCACCTTTACAGGGACAGAAAAACATGTAGGTAGCTTTACCTGTGGCTCACAAATGATTCTACAACCTTCCCAAAAGTACCCACAGACTTTTTGTGAAACAAAGGAATTCAATAATTAAGGACAAGACGTCAACTTGGAGTAAAGTGCTTTACCTCCCCAATTTAAGTGGTGTGATGAGGGTTTGCATGACCCAGGATTTGGCACAGAGAATATCTGATTGATACCAACAGCTTTACACACATTTCCATGCAGAAATATTAACTAGGAGTTTGGAAATGAAGTATTTAGGATTAAGAAGTGATGCAAATAGAAGACAAACAAGAGTCAAAAGTAAAGTGTTTTCTAATTTAAACTGCTCTAGTGTAGAAAATCTCCTACCCTGAATTGTCATTTTTTGAATAGTACCAAAGATTTTTCTCCCTTCTATAGGTTTCAGTTTGTTGAACTACTAGTGGATACAATTTGGTACCCTGCTAGAAAAACTGGACAACAACTGATGCCTTAGGGGACTTTCTGCCCTATTAC
Source organism: Scytalopus superciliaris (assembly GCA_013400415.1). NCBI lineage: Eukaryota > Metazoa > Chordata > Aves > Passeriformes > Rhinocryptidae > Scytalopus > Scytalopus superciliaris. The sequence continues at coordinate 655,460 of VXBX01002152.1, read as the reverse complement.
AGCTGCTCTGCTTGCATGAGGCAGCATGAAAGCTGAGGATATGGAGTTACATTTTTACTGATCCCTGAGGCAATCAGTGTATTCCTCGGAGTATGAAATTTGATTACACTTATTATCTTAGCTTGCATAGCTTTGACTGTCTTTACTGAATATAAAATACTTCAGTCCTGTTAAAGATCCTGCACAGCACTTGACTTGATAGCTTCCTCAGACAGGGAATGCTGCAGGTGGACTGTGCTATGTGAAAGTCCATGAACTTGAGTTCTAAAATATTAGATTTTATCAGTAAATGTTTACACCACAAGCCAAGGTGAAAGCACACCATAATGGGGCAGCCTGAGGAAGCTTCAACTGTCATTGTTAATGCAGCACTTGTTCTAGAAGGAAAATATATTTATACTCCATCCTCTGTGGATGTCAATGCAAGCCTTTCAGGGACACTAATTCTAACCTCAAAAATTGACAAATTATTTTATACTTGGCAGAATAAGTGGAGCAGTCAATGGAAGCTAACTGAATAAGAAATCACAAAATACCTGAAATGAAGAACATGTTTTTAATTGCTTACTTCTCTCCCACCCTAACGTCTGTCTGTGATGGATGATGTGACAGAATAATCCTCACTAAATTCTAAGTAAATTAGAATTAGCAGAGGTGGCACTACATTTATCATATTCAATAATGATTCTTTGTTTCTTTTTGGTGTCATCCTTTGGTTTTCTACTTTATGGCATTATTCAGTGTGAGGGATGAGATAAAAAGGCTAGAAGTGTAATAGGGTAGAAGGAAGGGGTGAAGGCCAAGTGTTCTCATGATATGAAATTAAACATATTAAGGAAACACATTACGATCAAAATATGTCTTTCTCAGTGACATTTGCTAAATTACCCAGTGCATGAAAATGTGCTTCCAAACATGCTACCTGCTTTTGCAAGTTGTTTCAGAAAAAAAAATTGGTTTCACGACAGTGGTTTTCCAACAACATATAAATGCTCCCCCCCCTCATCATTTTCCCATCCACAATTAATATGTACCAGAATTATCTATCTAATTCTGACAAATACTGCCTGGGAGGAAGCACACCATGCTGAGTCACTGAACACCAAAATTGCCGCAACGTTCCATTGTTCACTATCCAAATAAGCCACACTCACATTTGAGAGTACAGCACTGACTTAAGTGGCATTGTAAATGTAACCTCATTTAGTCAGCAAATGCAGGGAGTGTTGCAACTTTGATTTACTGCAGTGCTACCGGAATGACTAAAATGTAGGAATAATTATGTAAAAAAACCCCCATGCTGCCAAGATTGAGAGAAATTAATTTGGAAACAAGTGGCATATTTATGAGTATGTTTCCTTTGCTATTTGTATGCCTACAACACAATCCTAATAAGTACTTTTGAGGAAATAATTGACTTGGTCATTCAATCTGAACATGTATTTGAAGGTTATTAAACTCAGACACATGTCCACAGAATTAATATATTGAAAACTCAATTAAAATCGAAATACAAAATCAGCCATCTAGTCATAATATAGTTGTGCTGTCTCATGACAGTAAAACAGAACAGCACTCAAATCAGTTGCTGACACTGCAATCACCTCATTCTCAAATTTTTCTTTCTCTTTTGCCAAATTCCCAGTTCAGTTACCCATATTTTGTTATGATTCTGACCACCTGCTGTACTAACAATCCTATTTTTGTTGAAGCTGCAAACCTCTGTGTGTGTATGCATGTGAGCATATAAAAATAAACAAGCAACTGGTTCAAAACATGCCAGCAAAAGGCTAAATGCCAGTAGCTGTAGGAAGTTTTGTTAAACTCTTTTGTCCCCCTGTTTTGTTTATCCCAATCTTTCCTGAAATACTTGAGGACTCTAATTAAGTTTTCTTGAAAAAACTCTACAAAGTACAATGGCCTAACAATGGATCTAAAGACAAAAGAGATGAAGATCAAAACAGTACCAAAAAAGTTCTGAACACATCCACACATGTTTATTTTGATATAAATAACAGATGTTAATGGTGCCAACCTGGCAAATAACTCAAGGCCTTGATTACTTTGAAATATCAGATAACTTAGATAAGAAATTGAAGCTTATTTCTCCTCACATCTAGATGCTAACCATTCTCTGGTAAAAGAAAAATGTAATTTAAGGTCAAATTCAATCTTAAACTTTAAATTGTTATTACATCCAGTTTAAACTCACACCACATTAATAACAGCCGTATAGACAAACTATCACAGGGAGACACTGGTCTATAGCATGAGCTACAAAATGTCAGAATTGGCACTATAACAACCCAACAAAAAATACCCTCTATTTTGTGAATGCAAAATCTTAGTAAAATCATATAAAATACAGCAAATTTTTCTGAATACAAAAGATCCAGAGAAACAAAATGTATTCTCATGGTGACCAAGATCTATAGCTCAAGTTTATACTACCTGAAGGATTTATGATCTAGTTAGAGAGATGAAGATTCATGGCAGTACATTTGAGCTGTTACAGCTGAAAAAGTGATGAATTGTCAGAATTAATAAATACAGCAAAATACTTCAAGTCCTATTAATTCTCAGATTTCATCTTAAGCATCAATAATTTCCATGTCTAAAAGCATAAGTGCAATTAATTAAAGTGCAATTAAAGACTGTTCTATCTCATAACACCAGATTAATTTATCTCACACAGATTGTGTTCATATCGCTAATCCCAAAATGTAAAGAAATTAATGTGAACTTTCAAGATGGGTGGCTCTGGACATTCAGTGCTGTTTAGAGGTGCTGTCCTTTTAAATGAGTCAATAAAGAAATGGCCTTCAACCTGGCACACCTGAGTCACTCTTCATCAGCACTGCTGATTTGCCTAGTGGTTGCAATGACCTGCTTTTAAACCCAATTCTACAGCTACATTTTGCTTAGACATCTAAAGCAAAAATAATTTCATTGAGACTTTTGGCCTCATGGAGTTCCTAGTAATTCTTCAGGGAAATTCTCTTATTATATCCATCAGCTGAAAGATTAGTGGATCAGAAATATTAAAAATACATTAGTCATAATCCAAACTTAGTAGGCCTTTCAAACATTTGCATTATTGTTCTCCACTGCTTTCCTCTCTCTGTAGTCATAATGCTGTCACCACGATTATCTAAACACTTCACAATCCAGTGAAAAGGTGGAACTATTCTTTTTCCGAGAAGTGTAGGATAACTTTCCAATTATTTAAAATGTTACCATATTGGTTGAAAGAAAAAAATACAGCCACATTTTCTTCTGCCTATAGTGGCACTTTCACAGTCAAGACAAATAAGTCTTTATCAGCTTTTGTTAAGTATTGACATGTTGTGATTAGATACTCCTAAAGTTTCTTAGATATATTTCCCAAAGCATGCCTTTCCAGCAAAGTTCTTGAAGCTAATTATCAGAATCAACTGGCAGTGGATTATCGACGTGAAACACTTATGCATTAAGAGTTTTCCCTGTACTACTGTGGGTTTAAAAAAATTAGTTATTCTGCAAAACAAGGCTAAGGTGACTAGACATGTGTTCCAATTTATTTTGAAACATTCTTGTTATTTTTTACTGGAAACACAGAAATTCTAATAAAGGAGTATATAAATAAGGTACAAAACGCAAACTAACTATAAAATTAACTGGTTTATGCTAGATTTAGAATTTTGCTATGAGGGTGTCTCAATGAAATTTTCTGCTAGTATATATGTAGCTGTTTGCATATTGAGCATAGAGGTTTTCAAAAGTAGCCAGGTGTTCTGGAAACATATTTATCCTTGCAATTTATTGGATTAGTTTTCCTTGTAATCACTTCATATAGTGGCACATTGATACTCATGTAACTCGCCAATAGACAGTCACTTTGGTTTGAGTGGGAAAGTGTTTCTCTTCCATTCATATTGCTTATTTTTAACTGAAGCTGAAAAAGATTGATCTGAAAAGATGTGGTCTGACCAAGCATCACCTGCCCAGGGATACCACTGCTTTCTATCACTAACAGAGCAGAAAGCAGAAGCTTAGCTTAGGGAAACAGTGGGATCCTGGCCCTGATGGCAGTGACCCTGAGAAACAGGTCTTGACTCCAGACAAGATCTGTAGACACATTTGGAGAAACGGAGCTGCGCTGAGTTCTCGGTAAGGGAGAATTCAGGGTCTGTGGCAGGACTTGAGTGTCAATGCGAACATTCTGCAGGCTCACAGACACAATCCCCTTTTGCAAATTAGTAGATTGGGCATGTTTATATTTATTTTTGAGTATTCTGCTTATTTTCAAATCCTTAACTGCTGCTACCATGAACATTGGACACCATATAATAACATCAATAAGTATATGTAACAAAAAAAGTAAATATTCAGACACGTTTCTAACCAACTACTTTTTAAATCACAGAAATATCCTGTAACAACCTCTGAGAATAGCAAATCAACTAATACAACACTTTTTCTGACTTGCTATTAGGACAGTATTACAAACTAAATTTTGTATTTGGCAGTAAACTGGATTTTGTTTGGAAAATTCAAGGCAAGAATATTCACATTACACACTGAGTATTTTTTCCCCTTATTTCATCTTTGTCAGAAAGATTTCATCTATTCAGGATGAAATTTCATTCCCATTTAATAAAAATTCAGTGATTCAAAGTTTACACTTGAAAAATATTAAAAATAAATACTAAAGTGGTCATTCAGTTGTGTAGCTTTTAATCAGGGAACTGATATCAGTTCAATGCAGTCAAACCCAGGAAAATTGCTTTTCCTTCCACCAACTCTGAACTTGGGTATTTGACTTCAAAAAGACTTGTAATAAAAGTTAAGGTACCACTGGCACATGAGGCTGGAGGAGCAAATTGGAAATATTAGTGGAGAGGAAAAATACGGTGAAACAGTTGAGGCCTGGAGTGAATGAGTTGTAGGTTACGTTCCTCTTGGTGACACTACATTACTTTCAGGCACTGGGCAAATCACTTAAGGTTTCATGTTGGTCCTCAGGGATGAAAAGAAATTAATCCTTTCTTTCTATCCTTAGAGATGGCCGTCCCTTAGCTTTAAGAACAATTTTTTAGTTCAGGAATTTATGTGTACATGTGTACATACACATCTCTGTATACATAATACCTATTTATGTACTAATCTAGACACATACACATATATGTAATTTCCACTTGAAAAGCAAACTCTGGTGGGGTTTCCAAGCACTAATGTTATATAAAACAGACAATAAATAATCTCCACAGAATTTAACTATCTCAGTGCAGAAGCAAAAGAATATGGAAATAGGAGTCTAGGAGTGGTTCTGGGAAAATATATGCATGAATGTCTATTTTTGTCTGCCTACACAATTACCCTATGATTAATCCAAATTATATTGAAAAGGGAGGGAAACAAAATCAGACAACACATGGATATCTTAACTTTGAAAAGGGGAAGTGAACAATACTCATTTGCTACTGGTATTCTAATACAAAGACATATACCATATGAAGTGACATAATTTACTTTGACACACCTTCATTATTTGCTGTGATAAATTAATAAACAGCACCTTTGGGTGCTGCCAATTCATTCAGTTCCTGTCACAGTTGACTAGAAAATCTGAGTGAGCCGTAATAAAATGGAGAGTGCATTAAAATACGATAGTTTCCTTTGTTTACTTAATGCAGAACAATTACCGCTTATTCATTTCCCCAATCACAATTTTCTCATAAACAGTGAACATTTCTACCTCTTGCTTACAGAGCTGAAATGGAAAGGGTCATTACTCACATTTTATTATTGCCCAGAGCTCTTAGTTACTGTGAAATAGAGGAGTAGTGGTGATTTAAATATGTAACATATAGTCTAACTAATCACATTTGTTTGAAAGATCTATGATTAGCAATATTAAAACAAAATCACAATTTCTGAACATTCTACAAATTTAATCTTAGAATGTTGTATGCTTTAACAGTAATGATATTCCAACAGTGTGTATACTGTAGACAACTTGTCATCAGTGTGGATATCACAAATATGAGTAGCATTTGTAAATCATTGGTATTCCACTCCAACAGCAGTGCCCTTTGCAAAATATGTTCAGGTCATTCTAAATTAATTTCTCACTTTTTACATGTGGCAAAAATAAAACTATTTAATTGTTTAACCTCCTTGGGTTACCATCCTCCTGTGGGATGTTGCAGATTTCTTTTCCAGTTACTATTGTACATTATTGCTCAGTATCCTTCCTTCTTCAATTTTACTGTGACTACATCTTTGCTTCTGGTACAGGAATACTCTCCTGTAGTAGGTATATAAATACTTTAACCAGTTACTTTCCACAAGGAAGAACACTACCTTTGCTTTACCCTCTCAAATCTTAATTGCAGGGGGCTGATTTGATTGCATTTTAAGGTTATTTCATGTCATTCTAGCAATTTGAAGAGTATTTGCATACTCTGTAAAGATTATTGACTACTAAGGGCAGGTAAATGCTTACTGCACAGGGGAACCAATCCCAAAGGGTTCAACAAAGGCCTAGTAGAATTGTGATCAATATAGCCACTACTCCAATCAACTCAAAATCTCATTTTCTCTCCATTATTTATGCTTAAGATCTTCAGTGTATGCTGAATTTTTCCTGCTATTAAGCTTCACTGTAGTAAGAGATCAGTGGCATGAATGCTGTATTGGCTGGCAAGAATACTTTAGTTCTACTATCGGTATTGTTCCCACTGTGTCTTTTGATAAGTTAATGAAGTTTAATCTAGTAGGAGCTGTAGGTGCTAAACATACTGAAAATCCAAACATTTTTGATGGCTTTAAATCACACAGTGTCAGGGATCTAGGCCCCCTGCACCACTTAGAAATTTCAGGCCATAGGCTTGGAGTTGAATTATTGGGATTAATATGCTAATACAAGAAAATTGTCTACAAATTACTGTCCTACAGACCCCCTTCCAACTCAGCATATTCTGTAAACCACTTACACATAAACCTTAACTCAAACCTTCTGTGGGATATTTGAAACCACAAGAACAAAACATTTGTGACCAGGCAGGCATCTGCCTTCTCTACACTTTGGAGTCTGATTGCAAGTGAACTGTAATAAAAACCTAAAGAAACCTTTAAATTAATATTTATTGGCAGTGTATTGTCTGGCTAAACTCTTTTAGGGCTTCTATTTGCACAAGTATGTCTCATAGTCATTAACAGACTTCATCTGTGGATTGTCTTTGGGATTTTCTACTCTTTTCTGAAGCCAAAAACCAGAGGAACTAGATTTGGCCAAAGTCAGACAGAAACTCGGGCTGAACCACAAACTGAAATCCTGAAACTATAAGTCTATTGCCTTCCAACAGTTTTTCTTATACCATTCTGTGCTAGAAGAACAAATTTTTTTCTGAAGTTATTATTACCTTACTTTCTCGTGTCACAGAACTACACAGAGCATGGACCATGCAGTGCACCTGGGGGAGCAGCACTTTTCAGAAGCCATAATTCAGAGACTCCTAAAGAGAGCCCACTGCAGCTCCTTCCAGCACAGCTCTGTGCCAGCTGCAGCCATTGAGGAAAGCAGCATTCAGTGCCCAAGCTGTTGTAGCCTGGAGGCAAAATCAAGGATATTAAGCTTTTTAAGCTCCTCTTCTTTTTTTGTAGCTGTTGCCCAGGCAATTTCCTGAATATGATGAAGAGGAAGCCAGTGGCTCCCTTGGGAGAAGCTCTCCTCTGTGTCACACACCTAGGCCAGCCCTAAAGTCTCATGGTCATCCTCTGTGAAAAAGGCAGCACGTTTTTTTATGTACTAAAAATACCACTGTTGGGAGCCTCAGACATGATGAAGGATTGAACAGATGTTCTTTTTATATATCTTTGGTAGAAAATCAGTATCTCAAAGCACTGGTGCTTGGACCACTTCTCTTCCATTTAATTAAGAAATGATGAAATGTGGGGAGTAATGAATGGTAAGGGCCTGGTCCCAACCCCAATGAACTCAAGGGAATGACTCCTTCGGATAAATGGACAACACATTAGGAGTTAAGTGCCACGTGGCTGTACAGACTGCTGACACAATCACTGTAATTTCAGAAAATAGCTTGTTCTTAAGAGACACCCTGAAGTCTTCATGAGTTTAAAAAAAAGAGAAAGAAAGAAAGAAAGAAATTTTGCTCCTAAGTCTGTCTAATCTTCTTAGCTGTATCAAAAGGCATGAAAAGATTTAGGAAAATGAAGCTCAGAGGAGAAGAAAGAGACAGTCAAAAAATTTTTGAAAGGATTAAATATTAGTAGCAGATGATATGAGGGAGTACAATAGAGCCACAAGGTTTGAAGATTTACCTGTTCTTTGCCATTAGATGCAATGATTATTTCCTCCTGTCTGCCACTGGAATGAGATGCTTTGAGGGTAGGAAAGGCATTTTTGTAACTCTAACCATCACTCTTATTGTTACTATTAAATCCTTAGATTAGGGAAATCCAATAGGTTCTTTGAAAAGCAAACACTATATTAAAGAGGGATTTCACTTGCAAATATACAGTATGGAAATATAAGAGACAAAAGGTAATACAAAACAATGCAAATGAACACTGAAAAACCCTCATGCAGTTATTTTAATTATTGCTGTCCTGAATTTAAATTGCAAGTAACTTTTAGAGGTTTTGTACAAACTGAGATGTACTTGGGCTCTTCTGTTTCAGAGGTACATGCTTATAAACATCCATGCAGTTGTTTTGCAAAGCACTGCAGAGGCTACTTCGGTAAGAGTTGATGGTGACTAATATGAGCAGCAAATGATGGACAAAATGTCATCCAAACACCTGGACAAAAACCAGAAAGTCTAACTCTGCTGTTTTGGGTATGTCTGAACATTTCCATTGAAGTTTAAGACATATGTACTGCTTTTTCTTTTAAATAATGCTTCATGAACAATAATGTAAAAGATAACTGCAGTTACATGCAGTTTGAAGAGAAAGAACCTGGGTTAGATAGGTATACATCATCCAACAAGAGATTCTAACTTCATTGTTGCTAAGCATTGTACTGTCTTCATGTGCAACTTGAATTTCATGAGTCCTTGTTCCATATGGCACTATGGGTTAGACATTCAAGGTGCATTGTGTGAAATATAGCCTATGGTGCTTTATATTGGAAATATTTGCTCCTACTACTGTGTCGGTACTTAGCGCCCTTTTGGATAAGGTGATCTGGCTGTGAAACACTGTTCCTCACATATAGATTTAAAAAAAAAAAAACAAAAACATCTTCCTGTTCTCCCATTCTTTTCCTCACACCCGTCTTCCATCTTTTACTCCTGACATTCTTCCAACCCTTTAACACATTGTTGACAGTAGTTATAGACAGGAGATGGGCCAATTCTGTTAGGTCTATTAACCAACCCTTCTCTTAACATACAACATTACCTGTGAGGAAGGGAATAAATACAGACAATATGTTCCCTTGAGCTTCTAGCACAAATAATAAAAAAAGAAGGAACTAAAAAGGTTCTCACCAAATACATAAAATGTTGGTGCCATGCTGAGGGAAGAGAAGGGGAACAAAGGCCAAACAGCTAAATTTGATACTGACAGGTCAAGATTTGTCAAGTGTGAATGTTATTGGGCAAATGGAGACAGATTTTTCAGGATATCTCAGTTCCATACCACGAGGAGCTAGGTTTTCAATCATTGCTTTGAGAAAAGAACATAACTTTATAAGGACAAATATAATGGAGTTACACTAAAAAATTTATGAATTGTTACCACTCAGCTATCTTTAGCGGTTAAACATGTAGCTTCATTGACATTTGAAACAGTTATACCAATGTTTGCACTATAAAGCACCCAAAAATACCTGTAGACAATAGCTGTTAGTATTCAAAGGGTTTCAAAGGGAATTGCAACATGGTTATGGGTAATATTTTATTGGAAACAATTGGAAACCCAGCAATTTTGCATATTTTGGATCAATCATTGTTCTCTCTAGTAGTGCTGAGAAACTCTCAGTTCCATTGCTGAAAATGATCCTTCTAATGTAACCTCAATCAAAAGATATAATAACATTGATTTCAAATCCAGCTGTTAGTTTTCCAATAAATGCCTGACATAATAGCTGCTATTTTTTGTCTATGAATCATGTTTTGACCACGATCTCTTTTTGCAACTGCATTCCATAGTGGTTTTTTATAAGTAAAAAGAATACAACTTACATATTTTCTCCTTGTTGCTTTCATTTAGTTTAATATTTTCTATTATTTCATTAACCTTAGCAGCAGAATCTTCCCTTTCATTTACTTAACCTTAGCTAGAAAGGAACAAATGCTTTTACAGTCCAGATAGGAAATCTGAATAAATCTAAATACAGTGAGTGTAAAGTCTGCAGGGTAATCTATAAATGTAGATTATGCTTTCCATTATAAAATACAGTTGTGAAGTACTTATATGTAAAAGCTGTACTAAATTTTAACAATACACCACAGTTGCAAATCTATATTTTGAAAGGGCTGGGACGTTTTCTGCAACAAAATAAATTTTTATCTGTGAAAAAGAAATACGGCCTCAGAAGCCTATAAATATGGGCTTTCCTTTCCTTGGAAGGTTATGAGATTTATCTTAATATGAATTGTAGGTAATAGCAATGACATACTGTAACTTACGATGATTAGGTGAAGATAGTAATATGCTAGAGGACTGTTTCCTTGTATTACAGGCGTCTTCTTTGTGGGAAGACAAAAAGAACAGTATAATGTATAACACACCAGGAAAATAAAACAACACTCCACTCTGTTTTTTCATCACTTCAAAGTAAATGTGCCCCCATTTTATATTTCAGGGTGATATATACTAACCATTTGTGGGAAGGGGTATATGTACCAAATGTTATTTAAACTAAAAAATAATTCACAGGAACTTCATTTTTAACTTATTTTACTATTCTATCACTGTTAAAAATGGTCTATACCCTCAATAACATTTCTCATCCAGCAACCTCAATATGTATGCTGTAAAGATGAATGGATGAGGTGTTTAGAGTTAATGATCTGTATCATATTGCATCCATTTAGCAAAAGATATATAATCCCACACAGTTTGGTTTATATTGACTCTTATTCAAGAACTGCATCTTCAAAAGGCCATAATGCTATCCTGACAGGTTAGAAGATGAAAATAAATAAGACAATATACTCAACTTTCTGTTTCATAGATAAAGTCTACAAGCTATTTGATAGTTTTACTTCTTGTATTTTACAGTGATGTTAGAGTTATTTATTACCAAATTATAGTCACATCGCATTTTATTACTTTAACTTTATTTGTGCTTTGGAAACATTTGTAGTTCATTCTATTTTTGCTAGCACAAACATATTCTATATCTGAGTATGCATGAGTACATGTTCAGAATAAATGCATCTGATTTCAATAATTTTTATGTATTCCTATAAACTGCATCATTTTACATCCATAGAATGAGATTCACCTCAAAGTAACAGTTACCCGGAAGAGATGAAGGAATTTTAAATAAAATAATTTCAAAAAGCCTTAGACAGTATTAGATGTGGCCTTTGAAAGAAGAATGATTTAGTATGCTTCCTGAGTTCAGTGCTGCCCTCTGTTTCTTGGTTAATGCTGCCTTTTGGGCTGATACTGTTGTGTTTCAAGTAAATTGAGGAAAAGTTGAGTAATTTGAGTTTGGTTTTTTTTCCAGCAAGGTTGGGTCAACAGGGCTGGGGTGGATATGCTACATTTAGAGAGTGAATTTTCATCAAATATTAAAAAAAAAAGGCTGCAAAACAAATAGGCATTTTCACTTCCTGACTCTGTACTTTTTGGTTTATCTTTCTAATCTGTAATGTCCAGTTTACTAATCTCAATCAGATATTATAGGGGAAGATAGACTTTCCCAAATAACCATTATCAGGTTTCATCTTAATGTGTGTTATCTTTTGTAACTAATGAAATACATTCCATGGTCTATAGTCAAATATATTTGTCACATAGTAAGTTCCAGGTGCTGAATATGGGAACACCAACATACATCTAGGGAGTGGGGAAAAAACTGACAGTAGGGTCTTAAATATGCATTTATAGCTCATCTGTGCTCTCAGCAGAATCAATGCCAGCACCCTTACTGTAGCACCAGGCAGAAATTTTAGTAAGATGCTGAGTTAGAAAATGCCTTAATATGTATGATACAGTGCAGAAAACACAGCATATTTTTTTATACTGAAAAATTGTATAACAGAAACCAGTTAGAATTTCTTTAGGGAAGCTACAAGCACGTGAAGGACAAACTTGTGGATTCAGTTTACAGGAATTTTGAAAACAACATTTCCAGTTTTGACCAGGAAAGACTTAAGACCAAGTACATTCTTCTATAGTAAAAGGAAAAATCCCCAAATTAATATGTAACTGATAACAAAAAGTCAGTTCTCATAATGGGTAGGAGGGAGTTAGCTATGGAGATCTACAAGTATCTGTAAGAGAACTGATGTCCCTCAACATATTTATTAACGATCCAGAAAGGGCCTATGTAGTGACGGGATGAAGTTTGCTGATGAGATAAAATTATTCAAGGTACTAATGACAATATGTGCAAAGAGCTCAAAAGGATCTTATGATACAGACTGAGTGAAAGTTAAGAGGCAAATGAAATTCAGCATTGATAAATTCAAAGTAACCTATATAGAAGAAAAACAGTTTTAACCATTAATGGGATCTAAATTTTTCCAGTACTCAGAAAAGAAATCTTAATGTTGTTGTGGGCAATAACAATATTGTGGGCAGTCAATGAAGGGGTTATTCAAAAAAAGGAAGATAATGATTATGAATTGTTAAAACAGAATCAAAGAGCTAGCCAGAAATTGCCACTAGGATCAGTGCATCATCCCTTGGTTTACCTGTATCCTTGAATATTGCATGAATGATTGTTCTCTCCACCTTAAAAAAGATACAGCAGAATTAAGAAGATTTAATGAAGATTGACAATTATGATTAGAGCTAATGGATCACCTTCTGTGAGGGAGAGATTAAATAAAATAGGATACTTTAATTTGGATAAGAAATGTCCCAAGATAAATATGACAGAAAGCTATTAAATAAATTAGTAGAACTGAACAATGATATATAACTATTTTACATTACTTTTATAGCAAAATAATAGGGAGCATAAAATTACATATCTAAGCAACAAATGTAAAACTATTCAAAGTACTTCTCACACAGAACACATAAGTTAATAGAGAAGTTCACTGCTGCACAATATTCATGACTCACAAAGCGTGAATTTATTGATTTTGGTGAGGTTTTTTAATAGCACTATTTGCAGAAAAAACTCACCAAATTTTACTAAACACCAAACTCTAGCTTAGCAACTCCATTAGCCAGAGATTGCTAGAAAAATAGGAGGTGCATTAGACAAAGGCTGACTGAATGCTTGATCTGTTCTTACAGTCTTTCCTTTAGCTTTGTCGAATGAACCAGGTTTCGTGTTGTGCTCTTTCCATATGTTGGCTTAGACATGTTCTCAGTAAGATAAAAGTTCGTTTTTCAAAATATGAGTATAAATTCCAATGCATTGGGAGAAACTATTGCTTAATTTTGGAGATTACATCAGATCTGCAGATTTTTTAAAAGATCTCAGCTAAAGACGCCTAAGTCTGAAAAGGCAACTGCTGTAGGTGTCACTATAAACAGCCAATGCCTGACACCAGCCCTAAATAAATCACCAAAATTACTTCTGTTCATGTTCTCCAGTAGGCTTATAATTTAACACACTTGAACTAGCCAAGGAGACCCTGATTCAGAAAACAAGGAGCACTATATTTAAAGATGCATGTCCTAGTCATGAGGTGCTGACTGATGGATGCATAGAGTCATATTTTCAGGCCACTTTTTGGAACACCAATTTTGTAGAAGGATCTATGTACACTGGTCTCTAATTTTCTTGGATTTCCTGTGAAACAAAGATTATGTCAGTCCCCAGTATCTGACACAAAGCATCAAAAAGCAAGAAAGATGCTGCAGCTTTTCAGGCTTTGATGAACCACCCTCCCTGCTACTGGAAGGTCCCTGACTCTGAGCCTTCATGCTGCTGTTACAGAAACTACATGTGTGAGAGGCTGTAACAGAAGACCTGAGTGTTTGAAAGGTGCACGGGATTTCCATATTCCACAGACAGCTGCAGTTTGTACATGCAGAGGCAGGTCATACCTGAGAAGTTAGAGGACAGTAGAAATGACACAGTCCTCATTTGCAAACGTATAGAGAGTAAGGTGAAAAGTCAGAGGACAGTGCAACTCCTGGCCAGGTGAGATTTTTTTGAACACTGCTCCAGGCACACAGTCCAGCCAGCCCAGTTTTCTGCAATTCTGAAACACACAGGTGCCTACAGCAGAAGAAAGAAGCAGAAATTTCTTATCAAAGAGTAAATGTCAGCATAAACTTTCTTAACACTTGTCCATAACTGCTTACTCACCTCTAGAGAAAATCTCCTCAGAAAATAATTTGTGTCCTTCCCTTCAGCAAAATCAAAACTCAGTCAAATAACCCTAACAACACTGGACATGATGTGAACTGTTACGTTTTTACTTACTCATTTACATGAACTGCTGAGAACTCTAAACAGCTTGGAAATGGCGATAAAGAGGGTCACAGAACATTCCCAATGTATATTTTGACAGACAACAACCTGAGCAGGATACAATTCATGAAAACAATGAAAGCCTTTGGACTGAGAGAAATTTGCTGACTGAGTCTACTGTGCTGGCAATATGTATGTAGCAGACTCTGTGATTCAACAGCCTACTGACAGAGCGTCGCATCATGAGTCCTTGCTTCTGGACTGCTAATTAAAACAATAGATACTGCTTTCTTTAACCCCATATGTAAATGGTGGGACAGAATCATGCCTGGGGGCTGTGAGTCAGTCATGTTTGCCTCTATTTTCTGCTTCTACTCAAGAAACAAATGGAAGTCCTTATGAATTAAGAAATGAGCCTCGATGAAGTAAAATACTATGCATTCTGCTATGCTACATCACCATGGAAGACTCCTTCCGTGTTATTCTTGCAGACTGGCAGTATTTCTTTTTCCTCTTCTACAACTGCAAAAATGTGTAAAACTTCTGTTAGTGCTCTCCACCCATTTTCCTTTTCTGCCTATTTTCTCATCTCCCATTTCTTTCCTGACGGATTGTTTCCCTTTCATCATACTGGGGACAGAAAATTGAAGCAAAATTGGTGAAGAACTAGTCTTATCAGAAATGTCATAAGCTACAGATCTTAGGTACAAACCAGCATTATTTACTATTCTGGGTATCACGAGAAACACACAGTGGTAAAACTGAGCTTTGTCAGGGATGAAAATACCTGGGCCTATAAAAATGATGGAAGGAGAAAGAGGAGTGAAAGGAACATAAAACAACAGTGAAAGACTAAATCTTTTCCTTGCTAAGAGTCTGTTTACCACAAAACACAGGGAGTTTTATAATAGAAGTGGAAATTATGTTGAATTTTAAGGGAAAAACAATACCAAATTTCATTGTGTGTAAGTTTTTCCTCATTCCTTTTCTGCATTCATGTGACTGACTTTCAAAAAGGAATTACCAATTTGATCTCACACTCGTTCATGCTTCAGTCCAACAATTCATACCTATATACACGTTTACACAGCTGGCAAGTTCCCTTTTGCATTAACTTACAGATTTACCAGTTTTACATGTCCTTCTGGACAGGAGTAGAAATATTTTCTGGAGTAGAAATATTTCCTCCTTACATCCTCTTCCTTCAGCGATATTTTGATAGTTTGATCATGTCAGGCTCCAGGCCTTCATTACACAGGAGTTTTGTCCAGGAATGCAATCCTCCTGTAATGTGGCACCGCAATGCTTCTGGTTAAGGCACAATAAATGCTGTTTGTTGCTATGATAGGAATAATGTGTAGCATATTCAACTATGCTCATGCTATTTTTAAATGTATTTCATAAAAATTTATGATTTGATACTTTCATGGTTAGACCAGAGGGTTTGATTAAAGGCGCCATGAGCAACTGCAGGCCGGTGAATATGAGCAAAGGGAGAAGCTTACACTGCCAGGAACTGGACTGTGACTCTGTTTTATACTAATTAGCCCTGAAGCAGTGGCTTAATATCCATCTGTTCATATTTAAATGAACCTAGGAAAAAACCTGACAAGCAACAAAGAGGGAAAAAAGGTAAAGTGAGGAAAATCTATAAACCAATTTCTGAGTGTATGCACAGACAGCTATTAGCATTTCATACTGAAAACTTTATCATGCACAGACATCCTTAATATTACTTGCATATGTTATAGAAAAAGGAAAAAAGAAATTAAATTTGACTACAGTAGAAAGAGATTTTTACTTAAAATTTCAGTATAAATGAAATATTTATATTAGTATATCCATCTTATGTCTATGTTTTCTGAATAAATATTATGGCAAGGAACATATCAACATTGCAAGTTCTAGTCTAAACCAGTCTATCACTACAACTGCTGGCTAATTTTATTTGAATGTTACTCTGTCATCAGAGTATGGTTCAATTACATTTATATACATAAACATAGCTGTTGCTTAGCATTTAGAATACTCTTGCCTTATGTTCACCAATATTTTTTTTCTGTCAAATCTTTCTCTATGTCCTTTCAACTCCCCCCATGAATTATTATAGTCAACATTATCATCAGCTCTTTCTGTTGCTTTTACTTCTAATTTTATCTTCAGCTTTAACATTTTGTTGTGTTATGCTCATCTGTATATAGACCAAATAGAAGTCATGAGGCTTCTTCCTATAAAGCCCGTTGGAATTAACTTTTCTGCCTTTCCCAGGCTATATCCAACCCTTCTCCTCACACTGGAATCATTTTTATCTTCTTGTCTCTGGTCATCACATCTGAAACTTCATCCATTAAAATCTGCTCTGGATACTATAGATCACTATCTTGCTTGCTTACTGGACTGGATAACAGAGTTTACATCCCCATCAATCTTTCTTTCCCACTACACGAAAAGAAAGTGTTTCTGGCCCTTGTTACAGGCCCTCTCACAGCTGATTTTGTGTTGTTTCTAGAGCTACTCTCAAGGCAGTGATACTAAAGATGCAGTCTGTGGTTTTCTGCTTCTTTGAGAAGCATCTTCAAAACTTTCTCACATGTAATAGTTTTTAACTTTACAAAAGAGAAGCCCTTTTCCCCAGTCTATCGTCTTTCATGTCATTCTCGTCTCTTTCATTTTGCAAATGAATCTGATTCACCAAGGAGGGAAGTATGACTGCTGCTCCTGGATGCCCAAGGACTGAAGATGTTCAGTTTCCACCATTAACTTGTCTTTCTAACCCAAGCACCTTCTTCCTTGTCTCACCATTTTTCAGCTTGCAAATCCCTGCAGGGCCTGTGATTTATAATATATTTATAGGTCTCATACCACTGCCTGGTATGTGCTCTGGTCATCTTCCAGGTGCAATATAATTATCTGTATTTTTTTTGCAGAGTTTTGGTTTATTTTTCCATAGCCTAAATAGATGAGAGCTTTGCATACGAACAAGATTTTTTTACATTTCCACTATTACTTAGTTAGCAATGATTATCAACAGACACAATGACAGAAAACTGTATTTTTTACCATTTACTACAGTTTCCATCTAGAAAGACTCAGATGACCAAGACCATTTTTAAGTGTGATGGTATAAATCTAAAATTGTTTTTTATTTTCATTTTCCTATGCAGTGATGCATCAGCACTGTGAAGAGTGACATTTCAGAGTCAACCACTATAAAATGCAGTGGACAGGTAAAATAAAAGCAAACAGAAGAGAGTGAACAAATACATACTGAAGATGGAATTAGGCGACAGAATTACTTTTTGATCTGCCATTCTGAGATGTCCCTGATGTAGATGGAAGGACTTTCTTTCCATGAAATCCTACAGAAACACTGAAGTTTGCCTACTTATTAAACACAAAAGGCTAAGCAAAGGGTTAGGAAGCTAATTCAAAATTCAAGACTAATTTAGATTTCCTGAAGTAATTATTATGACCACAGCTGTACCCTCTTCTTATATATTTGTCTAAATAATAGTTAAACAAAGTTAGAAATAATTTAAAACCTTTTTTTTTTTT